>JAHXMQ010012337.1:27131004-27209983 GCA_020466415.1 Ammodramus savannarum pratensis
TTTCCTTTCCTTTCCTTTCCTTTCCTTTCCTTTTTTTTCTTTCCCGTTTCCTTCCCTTACTTTTCCCTTTCCCCTCTTTTTCCATTTCCCTTTTTCCTTTCTTTTTTCCTTTCCCTTCTTTTCCCCCTTTTCCCCCCCTTTCATTCATTCCCCCCTTTCTCTCCTTTTCCCACCCCATTCCAGCAGCTCCCCCTCCTCACATCCCACCTCATTCCCTCTCCACCTTCTCTGCTTCCCCTGGACCACAGAGCCATTTTCCAAGGAAAATGTGGGAAAGACAGGGATCATCTGGGATGAGGCTGTGCTTTGCCTCCCACCAAACTGGAATTCCTGACACTCCACTGATTCCTGCATCCAGATCCCAGGGAAGGCCGGGCAAGGAGCTCTTACTTGGGAAGCCACACTTTTCCACAGGGTTTTCCTCCCACCAGCATTACAAGAAATGCTCTTTTCTCTGTTGGAAAACAGCTGGAATGGAAAGGTGGGGATTTGATTCCTGCCCTGCTCCCCAAGGCAGCAATACTGAGGGATTTGGGAGCCCTTGGAATGCTTTGCTTATCCCTGCTCCGTGCTCCCTGCTCCCACTCTCCCTGCCTTCTCCTTTATTTATTCAGCTAATGGACAGGGAGTCGGTGGCAGCGGGAGTTGGGATAAATTGGGATTCATCCATGTCCTCATCCTTATTAAAGGCCAAGATTCCCATCTCCGATTGCCTCTTTGTGTCTGTCCTCGGCAGCGATACCTGGGTCACGCTCCAGTAATTCCCGACAGGAACGGGGACATGGCCTGGATATGGATCCTGCCTGGGATATGGATCCTGCTGGCCCTCATGGAAACAAACAGCTCTAAAATCACAACAGCCCCTCGGGAATGCTGAGCTTCCCAAAAAATTTGAGGGATGCACGGGAGGGGGGTTGTTTCCTAAGGAAAAATTCCAGCAGGAAAAATCCCATGAAAGCGAGTGGGGATTAAACCCCTTGCAAAGCTTTCCTGAAATGCCCCACCTTGGATCCACAGTGGGAGGAAAGCAGGGAAGGAAGTTTGGATGTGCAAATCCATTTTTGGAATCATTCCTGAGAATGAGGGGGAAATAAATCCAGCAGCCCTGGGTGGAAAAAGGGGACAGAAGGTGGGAATTGCTTCCAAAGGGGCTTTTCCAGGAGTTCCTGTCCCCTTGGGTCTGATTGGAGCCATCGTTCCCAAACCCATAAAATCCCTGCAGATGTCGAGCTGATGGCAGAGTTGTTTTTTTGGGATGATCCAGAGGAAATCTCTGCTTTGGGAAGTCACTGGTTCATCCCTGCTTTTCCCTTTGTTTTGTGTGCTTCCACACCCTCTTCCCTATAAATTCCCAATGTAGATTTTTAAGGGGAGGAGGAAAAAGTCTGGAAAGGGCCTTTTCCATAAGGATAGGCAAAAATCCAGTGCCTGACCAGGAGAAATTCCCATGAGGAAAGACTCTCCAAGGAATAAATCCAGCAGGAAGCAGGTGCTGGAGCAGGGCTCCTTTTCCCAGCACAAGGATGTGAGGAGAAGGAAAAGGAGGAGCAGGAGGAGGAGAAGGAATTCATCACTTGGGATGACGGGAGCTGCTGAAATGGGATCGGGCTTTCTGCAAGAATAAAAGCCCTGGAATGGGGTGGATCTCCTGAAGTGCTTCTTAACCTATCCTGTTCCTAGAGGGAAAATAAATCCCACCAGGAGTTCTCCTCACAAGGGGGAAAAAAGGAAAGGAGCGTTATCCAGCTCTCCCGGGTGCTGGGATTCATGGAAAAGGAGAAGATGTGGGAGAAGGGAGAACTGGACAGGGCAGGGGGCTTGCTCCAAGCTCTGCATCACCCCATGGATAAAGCAGGAATTTCAGCTGGTTTTAAGGCAGGAATATTTTTTCATCCAGCTGAAATTTAGGATATTTGGGATCAGGAATAGCTTCTGTTGGGATGAGGAGAGGGAGAACCAGCTAGATGTGCAAGAGGCTGATCCCATGGGATCATATACAGGAAGGAGCAAGGGGGTTGGAACAAGGAAAGGTATGGGAATCAGTGGGGTTTGTGATGCACCAAGGTTTGGAATGGGGCAGGATTTAGGATGTAGCATAGTTTAGGGTGTCATCTGGGATACAGCAGATTTGGGAAGCAGCAGGATTTGGGATAGAGTGAGGTTTGGGGTACGGCAGTGATTGGAATAGGGCAGGATTTGGGATAAGGCAGGATTTGGGATACTGTGAGTTAGAGATTCAGCTCAGTTTGGGATATGGCAAGATTTGGAATATGGCAGGATTTGGGATACAGAAAGTCCTGACACTCCAAACATCCCAGAATTCAGGGTCTCCCTGTGGGAGGCAGGGCCCCATCCCAGGCTCTGCTCCCGGATCCAAAGGGGGCCAGGAGTCGTATCCATGCTCCGGCAGGGAGCCCAGGCAGATCCGGCATATTTTTCCCGGTTACTCATTAACTGCAGTTCCTTTGACAGGATCAATATTCCAAGCAAACACTTGAGCAGCCCCACTCCGCTTCCCTCTCCTTTCCTCGGCAAAATGATTTATTCCCAAAAATGCAGCTGCCTGGAAAAGCGGCTCCGGGGAAAGGGGAGGGGGCTTTATCAGTGGGATATGCAAAGCACATTTATTCTGGGTTTTATCTCTCCCATTCCATGTTGATCCCATCCATACAGATGGATTTGGGGCAGGTAGATAATGAAAAGTCAAGTGGAAAATTTACACAAAGGCGCTCCCGGCTCCTGCTTTTCCAGCGGCGTTGGAATTGCTTTATTCCTTCATTCCTTAAAGCGGGATTTCAAAGCTTTCAAACGTTTTATGTCTAACACAAATCCATTTAATTCCCACCTGGATTTTTTTTCCAGCGTTAATTTCCTTGTTAATTACCAAGGATATTTGGATTAAACACGATCCAGCTCCTTCTCCCGCTGATCCATCTCCGTCTCCTTCCTGGCGTGCCCGAAGTCCTACCGGGAGCTTCCCGTGCCACCAAAACCTCCGGACCCGTTCCCTAGTTCCCTGTAAGTGGCTTTTCCTTGGGCTAGGCACTAAATGGAGGGCATGGGATGGGAGAGCACAGCTTGGAACAAAAAAAAAAAAATTCCGGAAAAAAACGGGAGAACCGTTATTAATAAACATCTCCTGGCCATTTGGAGGCTGCTCCAGCTTAAAGCAATTAATTCAGGATCCGGACATAAACTCTCCAGCTCTTTGACAGCTTGGAGCTGGAATAAAAATGCCAGTTCTCCAGGGAAAAGCCAGGATAGTTGGCTCTTTTCCGGACTGTTTGCTCATAGGCCCAGGGAGCAATCTTCCTGCGGAATGAAATGCAAGGACACAAACAACGTTCCGGGGAGAGAATGGGAGATGGGAATGAACAGTTTGAACTATTTGCTCAGCAGAAGGGCGTCCACAATGCCGGGCCCATGGATTTTCCATGGATCACCCAGCTCCCCAATCCCTTTTGTTGTGGAGCCCCGGCCTCCGGCCAGAAAAGGGCACAGCTGCAGCCCTTCCCTGATTCCCTGATTCCCTTATCCTGCTGATCCAGGAAAAGCTGCCTCTGCTGGCATTCCCCAGCCAAGATCCGGGCTCTGGCCCATGGTTTTTCCATGGATCCTGAATCCCTTTTGTTGTGGAGCCCCTTCTTCCAGCCAGGTAAAAGCACAGCCCTTCCCTGATTCCATGGATCCAGCAAAAGCTGCCTCCGCTGGCATTCCCACAGCCTTGGGTTGGCATCTTTGGGAATGGCCAGGAAATTATTTTGGGACAAGGAAAGGTTTTAGGGGCAGGAAAACCCTTTGGGGGCAAGGAAAACTCTTGGAGCAAGGGAAAAGAAACCCTCTTGGATAACAGGAAAAGACTCTTGGAAAAAGGGAATCCTCTTAGGGCAAGAAAACATTTTAGGGAAAGGAAATACTTTTGGGCAAGAAAACCTATTGGATAAAGGGAAAATCCTCTTGGATAAAGGAAAACCTCTCAGGGCAAGGAAACCCTTTTGGGCAAGGAATTCTGTCCTTCTTCCAAACAAGCTGCAGGAATGCCACATTCCAAGGGATATTTCCAGCCTGGGCTGGAGATGCAGAGCTGCCAAATGCAGAATTCCATATTTATTTAGGACACAATGAGCCTGGAATGGGAAAATCCTAAATATGCATCGTCCTTCCTGGGAGATCTATCTGGGAGCCAGATGTGAAATACTGGGAATATCCTTGCTGGGTACCACTGCATCCAGGCCCCAACTCCCTGAAAATCCAGGGAAATTTCTGCCTCTTCTAGTCCAGGCCACCTCTCGTCCTGCTTGGGGTAGGGAAATGCTGGAATTCTAAATGAATTGGGAGCAAGGCCAGCAGGGATGATCCATCCTTTGCAGTTCCCACTTTTTTTCCTGTTGTTTCTAGGAGCTGGGAATAGCCCTGGGCTGTTGGAAAGAATCCTGAAAGGATTTTAGGAATGAACAGGGAAAAGGTTGTGGATTTGGCAATCCCAGAGCTCCATTGCTGTCCCAAAAATCCATGGAATCACTGGATTTTTTGTGTTTTTTTCCCCTTCTCCCACTTTTTCCTGCAGGGTGGTCAGACTGGAGGCTCCTGTTGTTCCTGGGCTGCCTGTAGCTCATCCCACATATCTCTGAAATCCTGGAGCACCTGGATATTCCCTGATACTCTGATACTGCATTCCTGGGATGGCCCATCCCAAAATCCATCCGAAATGGGGCTGGGCTCATAGATTCTATTAATTCCCATGGCATATCCCAAGCTGGAAGGGATGAAGCTCACCAAGCCCATCCCAATTCCCATTTTAAAGGTAGATCCAACTGGATTTCCATTCCTGGGACTGTTCATCCCAAAATCCCTCAGGAAAGGGGTTTTATGTCTTTACCAGGGTTGGGCTCCTTAATTCCATGATTTCCCAAGGAATATCCCAAGTTGGAAGGTATGAGGCTCACCAAGCCTATCCCTATCCCCATTTTGAAAGGCAGATCCAGCTGGAATTCCTTTTCCGTGCTCCACCAGCTCCAACCTCATCCCAAAAGCAGGATGGGTTAATTAATGAGACGCTAAAGAGGCGGAATGACACTTCCAGGAGCTCATTCCTGAGCCACTCTGCCGGAGACAAAGAGAAGGTGCCGGTGGTGCCGGGTAATTTGCACGGCGTTCCCGGGGAATAAATTTAGGGAAGCAAATATCGTAATGCGGGATTTAAATTAAAGTTGACACTAATGTAAATACGGCCAAGCAACTCCGTGTTTAAAAACTGGGATGAGGCTCCCGCTTTTTAATCAGCTCCTCTTAACTCCGCTGGCATTTCAAATCCAGCGGTTAAATTGGATACAAAGCCAGAAGAAGGAGCTGCCGGAGGGAGTGGCTCCTTCCCGCAGGATGCACGGGATCAAGGGGTGGGATTACATAGGGAGAGGTGGCCAGGAAGCACCTGGAGATGATCCAGCATTCCCATGTCCTATGGAGATTCCTAGCCTTCTGCTCTGGATCCAACAGCACTCGGATCCTCTGGAACCCATTGGCATTTGGCTCTTGCCGCCCGTGTCCAGCTCATCCCAGCATTCAAACCCAGAGCCAGAGAAAACTTTCCTGGTTCTGGGGGGTTCTCCCAGCTTCCCACCACACTGATTCCAGCCTAAATCATGGAATGATTCAGGTTGGAAGTGACCCTAAGGCTCCTCTATTTCCAATCCCCATCAAAGTTAAATCATGGCACTGGGGGGAAAAAATCAGGGAATAAGAGCAGCAAAGCGGAGAGGAAGGAGCGTTCCTGCCTCAGCTACTTCAAAGCTGGGTGATCCTGAGCTCTGGAATAACAATGGGAGCTCTGTAACCTGGCAGGACCTGGAGTCATTCCTGTTCCAGGAACAATGGATTTGGCACTGGAATTCTGCTGCCTTCCTTTCCAAGGGAATAAAGTGCCCCTGGCAGCGGTGCCAGCACCGGTTCTCTGCCACGAGATAAGGCCTTGGAATGAGGGATCGTTTCAGCACCATTCCAACACCATCCTAAAGTTTTCCAGGTCCAGCTGGATGGACTCAGGGCCCCTCATCCCCTCTTTGTACTTCCAATATCCATGGTTGTTTTGGGAGTCAAATCCCATCTGATGGGATAAAATCCAACCCAAATCCATGTTTTGTCCGTGCTGAGAATGTTCAGCTCCAACTCCAAAATGATTTTGGGAATGGTGAAAATAATAATAAAAATAAAGAAAATATCAGTGGAATATCAACACTAATATTAATAAAAATCTTTAAAAATGTAATAAATCCTTTCCTTGGAATTTTTGAACAGCTTGCATGGAATTCCTGGCGTCCCAAGTTTCTTGGTCAGTTGGGGCTCCCTGGATTCAGCCTGAGGCACGGGCCGGGGGATAGAGGCAGTTCCTGTGGGGAATTGTCAAACATAAGAGGTGATGGGATCAGTGTTATCCCAGGAAGATGCCACCCAGAAGAAATTATTCCCACAAGGCATCTCCCACTCCTGGCCTCATATCAAGATCCCAGAATTTCACCTGCTGCCCTGGCAGAGGATTTCATATTCCTAATCCCAAATTAAGGTTTGGGATGTCAATCAGTGTCATGCATCCCATTAATTACCTCCCTGAATATCCCAGGGATTTGAGGAGTGTCCAATTCAGGGGAAAACGCTGGGAACACTCCCTCAAAAGTGCAGACAAAACCCTGGGGTGATGTGATCCCATTTTTCTGGGAAGGAAGGGGTGTCCCAGGAGCAGGATTTTTCTGGGAGCCATCCCCCAGCACCGGGGCTGTGTCCACAAACCCCCCCTTCCCGAGGAGTTAAGGAGCTTCCAGACACCCATCGTCTTGGAAAATCTGATGGAAAGCAGAGGGCTCCAAGGGCTGGGAGGGGAGGGGCTGCCCTGGCTGCCTGAAAATGGGGATGGATGGGGCTCTTGGATAGGTGAGACCTTTGGAGTGGGATAATGGATGGAGGGGAGCAGCCGAGTGGCCCTGACATCCCATTCTTTAGTGGCTCGTCTCCACTGGGAGACGTCAGGAAGGGATTTGATGGAGGAGCAGGGAAGGAGGTTGATGGAGAGCAAGGAAAGGATTTGATGGAGAGTGGAGAAGCTGATAGAGAGGGAAGCTAATAGTGGAGAAGTTGATGGGATCTATCCTGATTTTCACCCCAGGCACAGCTCTCACCTGATGGGAAAACAGGGAAGAGGTTGCCTGGGGATGTTGTTGGCTACGCCAATTTTAATTCCATAATTTTCCCAGTTTTTAGGGAGAATTGATCCTGCAGGCTGGATGGACCCCATGGTCAGAGGTGCAGCACCTGGGGAGGGTAAAAATCCCCTGATAAAGAGGCTGGAGCAAATTCCAAATTGCCCAACTGGGGACTCTGCAGACCCTGTGGAAAATAATTGGAAGGGGAAAGCCAGGTGGAGACACTGCTGCCCTCCCAAATTCCTTATGCTGGGAAAACTGGGAACCCCTGGCATGGCAGCCCCCACTGGGTAGGGTGGGTTTGGACACCTTGAGACAGCCAGGAATGTTTTCCATGTCCTGGAGTGCCTCTGGAATCCCTAGATCACCTCTGTGCGAGCCAGAGATAAGGAAGAGGGTAGAAGTTGGCTGGAATTGGTTGGATGCACCACCCCAAATCCCGGCTGCTGTTTCCGGTGACCCGGGAATAGCTCCAGCCAGGTATGCTGGCAATGTTTAACAACCCATCCGTCTTTCCCTGCTCCCGCTCCCAGATCCCTTTGTTTGAGCCACGGGGCCCTCCAGTCTCACCGTTGTCCTGCTTATCTCTGGGATTAATCTCCCAGGAATCCTGGTATTAATCCTGGGTTAAACCTGGTTTTACCATTCCCAGTCTGCTGGATCCACGTTGGTGGGACTCATCCCATAATCCCAACCCCAAAATCCTGACTACCTCCCAAAGTTTTGTTTAGAGGTGGTATCCCACCAGATTTTTTGGGATGCTGCATGCCCAGCACCATCTCCCCAGCACAATGTGGGAGCGGGAGCAGCATGGAATATTCCCAGTGGGAATGGGAAGGGTGAAGGGGCTGAGGCCAGTGTGGCTGAGGCACAGGGAGGGAGCTGGGAGCAGGTGGATGTCGGGAAGGGAGGTCGGGCTCAGAATTGCTGGTGGAGAGCTGTGCACACAGCCCTTATCTCATCCGGCCGTGTTTGCCCAGCAGGAGCAGGGAGCCAGCTGATCCCGCGGGAAGGGAGCACAGCCGGAGCCCCAGCTCCTGGCTTTCCACCATGGAGGGGCTCTGAGCTGCTCCCTTGGCTTTTGAACAAAATCTTGGAGTTTCTTGGTGCTTAAACACCCTGGATGGACTTGCTCTCCATGACTCCAACAATATCCATGTCTTGGTCACATCCATAATCCAGCCACATCCATGTCTTGGTCACATCCATGGTTTGGTCACATCCATGCCTTGATCACATCCATAATCCAAACACATCCATGCCTTGGTCACATCCACACTTTGATCACATCCATAAGATAACCAGATCAATACCGTGGTCACATCCATGCCTTGGTTCCATACATAATCCAACCACAACCATGCCTTGGTCCCATCCATGCCTTGGTTCCATCCATGCCTTGGTCCCATCCATGCCTTGGTCACATCCATGCCTTGGTCCCATCCATGCCTTGGTTACATCCATGCCTTGGTCCCATCCATGCTTTGATCACATCCATAATCCAGCCACATCCATGCCTTGGTCACATCCAGACCTTGGTCCCAAGCGTCACGTCCAGGTTGCACGTGCTCCGCATCCTCCAAGACTCTGGAATATCCCACCTGGAGGGGATCTGCTGTGAATATGTTGGTGCTGCACATCAGGATAATCCATGACTTCCTTGGTTTCCTGGGAGTGAGCCCAGCCTGTCCTTGTTGGATCCGGTGGGATGATGATGAGGGGGCACAAGGAGGGTGGGAATGAGCTTTGGATCTGCGGGATGCAGGGACAGCTGCCACTGGAATTGCCGGAGGAGAGCAGGAAGGAGTTTTATTTGGGAAAAATCAGGTTCTGTGCCACTCACCCTCTGCTCCCTCCTGGTTGTATGGAGAACCTTGGGAATGTCCAGATCCTGACTTACAATGGAAAATAATCCTGAAACTCCCAGTGGCTCCTTCCAGCCTCTTCTCCATGGAACAAGGGTGTTTTTCCATCACATTAATGGAATGGAGATGCCTGGAACATGCAGCCACATCCTGGCTATTCCAGCCCTCCGGAGCATCCCCTGGAATTCCTTATTTCCCCATAGAAGACTCATTATCCCATTAACATTGGAGTGGCTCTGGGTCACCGTGAATGTCACCAGGAAGGGGCTGATTGGTCACCTGCTGCCGAGAGGTTTTCCTGAGGGGGCTTCCCAGGACATTCCTGGCTGGATTGAGGTTGGATGTGATCCAAGGGGCAAATTGAAGATCCTCATCCCCCCTTCCCTGGAATACCTGGCCTGGAATAACCCCGTATTCCAGCAAATATCTGTCTGATTCCAGCTCCAGGAATGAGCTTTTCCAGCCCTCCCAGATGGAGCTGTTAGAGCAGTGACCAGGCTTTTCCATGGAAACTCATTTTCCATGCCCACTGCCCTCTCCCTGGAGCATTCCCTTCCATGGTTATCCATCCAGGGAGTCCTGACTGTCCCATCAGTGTGCAGAGCTTGGAAAAAGCCCCTTGGAAAAAGCAGGATTTCCACCCCACAGCTGGAAAAGCGGCCCCTTCCCTTTCCCTGCCTAATTCCGGGCGGAAACCCAGCCTAGGCTGGCAAGGGACAGAGGCTTCCCTGTTTGGATTCGGGATGGGGATTTCTGTGGCTGAAAGTGGCTTTGTGATTTTTCCAGGAACGCTTCCTCCCTGGCTCCGGCGTGGGATGCACACCGCAAACGGGCTGTGGAGGGGAAGGAGCAGGGAAAATATTTAAACAAGGATTTGGGAATGAGCTTGGATCGCTCACTCCGAGAGCAGTTTCCGAGGCCGGTGTTAAAATGCGCTTTTCCCTTGGAGCCTCCGGAGTTTTTTAAGGACTGGGATTGGAGGTTTGCGGCTGGAAAAGGCCGTAATTAATCATTTGTGTTCCCAGTGTGGATGTGCTTCCAGCAGGTCCTGTTTATTTATCCCATTTATCCCCTTTATCTTCTCCCCGCTGGATCAAAGAGCCTTTTAGCACCCTGGAGTTTTCCCCCCCGGGAAGCTGATCCCATGCTCATTTATCCATGATCCCGGGCAGCCCTGCTCCTGCTTTCAGCACACTCCAGCTTCAGGTTCACTGTGTTAAATCCATGGACATCTCCCAGGGCAGAGACACATCCAGCTCCCAGCTAAAGCCTGTGGGAAGCAAGGAAAATCTTCCCTCTGGGAATTATAACTGGGAAGTTGCACCCTTTACCTGGAAGAAGAGTGCAGCCAGGAAGGAATCAGGATATTTCCTCAGGAAACAAATTACAAGAGGGAATAGCCTCAGGGGGTATTCAGTTGGATATTTCTTTATGGAAAGGCTTGGAGTGGGACACTGGTAGAGTCCCCATCCCTGGAAGCGTCCAAGGAACAGCTGGAATTCTCACTCAGTGCTCAGATAAAGTGGGAAATGGACAGAGGTTGGATTTGATATCTCTGAGGTCTTTTCCAGCTGGAATATTCCCACAATTCCATAAGGACTGAGCAAAGCAAGGGCTTCACACCTCATTCCGCTGGAGGCTGTGGGGAGAAATCCAGAGGCTCCTTCCCACCTCCTGGGGCCTCTTCCCACCTCCACAGTGCTGGGATTTGGCAGAAAGGAGAGGAAATCCTGCTTCCCACCTTCCTGGTGGCCAATCCCGGAGAGCCCCACCCTCCAAAGGGATCTGGCCTCCTTTCCCAGCTGGAATCCTGAGGGAGCTGGGAAGGAGTAGCAGTGGGCTTTGGAATTTGGGCTCTGCTTCCCATATCCTGGGTGTCCAACCCCTGTGTTTCCCTGGCTGCCTTTCCAAGGTTTCAAGGAGCCAGTAATCCTGAGGGATAAGAGCTAGAGGTGCAGGAGCCGCAGGTCCCAGAGCGCTCCAGCCATGACGTGAGCACGGAGGCATTTCCTAGGCCTGGAGAGCCCTTGGCAGTCTGGCCTGGGGGTGGATCTGTGTTCTCCAGGGCCTGGAATCCTGGCTCTCCAGCTCTGGAGTGGTTTAAGTGGAATTCTTGGTCGGAGTTGCAAAAGAGCGGAGCCTCCCTGGGTGTCCCAGCAGGTGAGGGGATGGATCAAAGCTCTGCGTGGCCTTGGAGCTCCAATGTTTCCCTGGATTTTAGGAATTCTACTTTGGATTCGCTCCCAGTTCAGGGCCTGATCCTTGAATTCCACCCAAGCCAGGATATTCCAGCCTGAGGTTCCTTGGGGGATACTGCAGCTCCAGGGATTGCTCGGAACTTGTCCAGGCACATCCCAGTTGAGCAGGGAGCTGGTGGGGGAGAATTCCAGGTTTCCTGGCTCCTTCCTTCGGTGACCTTGGGAGCTTTATCTCCATGAGTCACCCAGGCAAATCCTGGACACTGAAGGGAGTTTCCTCTTGGATCTGAAAAATCGGGAGCCAGCCCCACATTCCTTTGTGGTTTTGGGGTGTGCCAGGATCAGGAGAGATCCAGGGGCAGAATTGCCTGGGAAAAAGTGGCCTCAAAACTCTTCCCAGGTTCTGCAATCCCTGAATAATTTTCCAGGAGTTCCTCCCCTCGGAATTCCAGAGGGAGCAGTGTCAATCCATGGACCCACTGAGTTTTCCTACCCAGCTTCCAGAGGCAGTGACAGGGTGGCCAAAAAATTGAGGAATTGTTTAATTCCTCCTTAAATTTTCAGACTTGGGATTTCCACCTGCACTAGGAGTTGGGATGGAAATTCTCCAGCTGGGAATATGAGAGAAGTCCAGCTGGATTTCTATCCCTGGGTGCTATAAATGGGGGGATCCAGCTGGATTTCTATCCCTGGATGCCATAAATGTGGGAACAGGGCCTTGGGAAGTCCCTGGCACAGCTCCACCTCCATCCCTGTCCTGGCAGCTCCGTGGAGGAGCTGTCAGGATTTGATGGAGTCAAGGAAAAGTTCAGGAACCTTGGAGTTTGACTGTGCCTCGGAGCTCAGGGAGCACAAATCACATTCCCAACAGTTTTATGGGAATCCTCCTGTCCTCTGGAGGGGCTTCTGCTCCAAAATTATTTTATGGGAGAATTCCAAGGAAGTAGAGCTGTGTTCAGTGCCCAGGGAGAGTTTTCCCTCTCTACGTCCTCCTTCTCACGGCCTCTAGAAAAACAGGGCCTTCCTTCAGAGAAGATTCTGCTCCAAGCTGGTGGAAAACTGATTTTATTGGAGAATTCCAAGGAAATGGAGCCATTGTTGGTGCCTAAGGAGAGCTTCTCCTCTTTCCTTCTCCCTCTTTCCCACAATCCCTGGAAAAACAGGGCCTTCCTGTAGGGAGATTTTGCTCCAAAATTATTTTAAGGGAGATTCCAAGGATGTGGAGCCATTTTGGAGCTTTCCTTCCCTGTGTCCTTGGAACAACCAGGCCCTGGGAAAAGCAATGGGGAGGTGGAAATTTGGGAAGGGACTGTGAAGAAGGA
The DNA here is from genome assembly GCA_020466415.1 of Ammodramus savannarum pratensis. NCBI lineage: Eukaryota > Metazoa > Chordata > Aves > Passeriformes > Passerellidae > Ammodramus > Ammodramus savannarum. Next base: position 27,143,583 of record JAHXMQ010012337.1, read on the forward strand.
GAGGAACTGGAGCAGCTGCATTCCTGTCCCGGCTCCCCACAATTCCTAGGAATCCCAAAGCTCGGGGGGGATATCCCAAAGGATTTTTACCCCCAAAAGAAGAACGAGGTCGGAGCAGAGGGTTGGATGCGCTGCAGCAAAACTCCTGGAGGGGCCCAGGGGTGCATGGAGCACCCCAGGAAGCGAATCCCAAGGGAAAGGCCTGCTCCAGGCAGGCTGCTCCTCAGTACCTGGCTCCAGGCGCCGCTGGCAAATCTGGGATATCAAAGGCCTGTCAGGCTGGGGAGCGGGACAAAGGCCGGCGCATTAATGATTAACTCCGCTAAAAGCTGCGGCTTTTTCATTCCCAAGGCGCCGGGAAGCTCCAGGCCCATGTGACAATCCCGGGCATTTTGTGGCAGATTGGGAAAAGCTCGTGAGCAAACACAGGTGCTCCGGAGTCAGGGACAACCACAAACAGCCGCAGCTATTCCAGCTGAAATTAGCTCCTGTGTTTGCCTCCCGTTTTTCCTGCCAGGAGATTTTCCCTGCTTTTTTTTTTTTTTTTTTTTTTTTTTTTTTTCATTTGAGGCTTTCAGTGGTCAGGGAGAGAGAAGAAAAGGAGTGGAAAAAAAAAAAAAAAAAAGGGAAAACTCCCCCAAAGGCTCCTCGCATGGAAAAAGCTGAGGGAAGAGTTGAGGGAAGTTATTAAACAGGGAAATAAAATGCACTTCTGTTGTTTTGGGGGAATTTACTGGGAAATCCCAAGAAAACACGCATGGGATGTTGTGGGATAACCCTGGAGCAGGGGAAGGGGAGGGAAAAGGGGAATTTGGGGATGTCTCCCTCCGAATCCGGGTGTGACCTCGCTGTGGCTCAGCCCGAAGGTCCCTCTAGTGGCTTTCTTTGCTTCCATGAGGAATTGCCGGGGTTTTATTCCCCGTTCCAAGATTTATCCCGGCTCCCAGCCACTGTAGCGAGCAAACAGCAGAAAATTGGGATCGAGTCCCAGAAAGGAACTTTGAGATGGGAGAAGGGGTGCAAAAATCCCGGAGCAGCCTTGGGAATGAACAGCAGCGCTGGGATGGGGAATGGGAATGCGGCTGGAAGGAGGAGGGGAGCAGCATCCCGCTTTTCCAAGGGAGGGATTTGCAGCCTTGCAGCACCGGGTGATCCAGGCTGGAACAATTCTGTGGATTTTGCTGCAGGAAGGGCTTAGTTTATCCCTGTGGGGTAAATGTGGATTTGCACCTCAAAAATCGGGAGAACTCCCCCAAAGGGAGGAATATTCCAGTCTGCACCATCCAAGGTTTTTTGGGAAGGGGCTAGTCTTTAGTGAAAAAAGGGTGTGGTTTTGGGATAAGGGATGGAGGGATGGGATACAGGGAATGGCTTCCCACTGCCAGGGATAGATGGGATATTGGGTATTAATTCCTCGCTGTCAGGGTGGGGAGGTCCTGGCAGAGTTTTCCCAGAAAAGCTGTGGCTGCCCCATCCCTGGAAATGTTCAAATCCAGGTTGGATGGGGCTTGGAGCAGCCTGGGATAGCTGAAGGGGAATGATCCACATGCTCCCTTGCATCCCAGTCCATGATGGAATTCCATGATCCATAGCCTCAGTGACTTCAGCACAAAGTGGATTTAGGGAAAAATCACTCTGATCCAGCTGCTGGATCATCCGGAAAATCCAGGAAAAACAACCAACCTGCCCTGGTGAATGGAGCACGAGGAGAGTTGGAACAGAGAGCAGAATTCTGCAAGGAGAACTGGGAAGCAGCATCCAGACTTTATCCCAAGGACAACGGCTGCAGATGGGGACATTAAAAGAGGACATTAAATTCCATGTGTTCCGTGGGATTATCCTGGAAGCCATCCCGATTTCTTTTGCCAAATTGAGCTCCAGCCAATTCCTCTCCCAGGCGATGATGGATAAATATCATTAAATTGGGAAAGATGGAAGCGAGTGATGCCCTTGGATGAGTGGGAACAAACACTCGGGAAGGGAAGGACAAAACCAGGAAACTGGGATGCAAATCGTCCAAATGAGGGAGATCAAACATGAAGGAAAATGGGATGGAGGCTGGTAAAAGTGGGAAAACTGTCGGGATGTCTTTGGAATTTTGTTTTCCAGTGAAAAAATGGGGGGGAAAAATTACAGAAATGGGTTGGGAAAACTTCTGGGGGGATTTCTTGAAGAGGGAAATATTGCTCAGCTTGGGAATGTTGTTTCTATTGGATCTCGGCATTTTAGGGATTGCAGTTCTTGGGATTGAGGCCAGAATTCCTGCGAATGAATCTAAGTCTCACAATGAGGGGAGTGGAAATCCCAAGCACTTCCCATTATGCAATGTGGATTACCACCCTGGAACATCCCCCTTGTTTCTGTTTTTGGAAAAGCCAAATCCCTGGATTGATCCATAGCAGGTGGAATTTAACCCTTCCTTTGCCTCCTTTCCAAATAAAAGATTTTAGTCTCCCATTTTTTTTCCTAGTTTGGATTTTTTTTCCTATATAAATTCCCAGAATACTTTGGGTGGGAAGAGACCTCAAGGACTATCCCATTCCCACTCCCTGCCATGGACAGGGACAACTTCCACCATTCCCAAGCCCCATCCAACCTGAATTTACTCCTTGGCTGAATATTTCCCATTGATCCGCTGTTTTTGGTTTCCAGGGAGGGAAAATATGGAAAACTGGGATCTGGGATATGCTGGGCTGCTCTAGGACAGGGAAAGATGGAGCAGATCCAGCTTTTCCTGTTTGGAAATATTCCCTCTCCCTTTCTGCATTCCCAGTGATTGCAGACCCTCCAAGACACCAAGGAAGTTTTATCCCAGCATCCATAGGGAAATTGCAGGGGTTTTGGGGGTTTGATCCCATTTCTCCTGTGGGATAGGGATGACTCCTGGCAAACCTGGATTCCCAAGACCAGCGTGGAAAAAGCAGAAGGAAAAAAGGAAGTGATCCCGTGATCCCGATAAAGATTTATTAGGGAGAAAGCAAATGAAGGGATGGAAATAATTCCTTTATTGCCCAGATCCTGACTGGGTATGTGATCAGTGACCTGGAATACGCTCAAATCCAGGATAAATTAGAGCTGGATGGAATTCCTGCCCCACACCCCCCCTCTCCTGCCTTTTTGGGCAGCAGAGGGAGCAGCCAATTCCCGGCTTTCTCCGCTTCCTGCTTTTCTGGGAAGCCAACAGGCCTGGAAAGGCTTGGAATTCAGGAACTCACGCTGGTTTAACTGAGGTCACTGGCAGAAAAATGGGATAGGGAATTCAGGATTTGGGAAGGAGTTGCTGTGCCAGGCTCATCCAAAGGTTGAGCCTTTTTCCAAGGCTTTTCCAGGTAAAAGAGACAAAAATATCCCAAATATCTCCCAGAGCCCACAAAGGGGTCCCAAACCAGGACCAGATCCAATATCCCCCATTCCTGATGGATTTTCCCTTGGAAACTCCCAAAATCCCACCAGCTGCACCTCTGGAATGGCTCTGAAAAGCCTGGGAATTCAAATCAGCTCCAGGTTTTCTCCTCCTGGGAGTTCATCCATCCCTGGCTCCCTTTTCCCTTTATCTCCAAATTCCCTTTGTCCACCTGGATTTGCCCCTGGATTGTCCATTGTATTCCAAGCCCGATGGGATCCAAGGAAAGGTCCTTTCAGATAAAAACAATGAATTAGCACCTCAGGATTTATTGTTGGAGGTGGAATTCCTGCTAGGAGGTGATTTCCAAGGAAATTTGCATTTGGAGACGCCAACATTTGAGCAGCAAATTTTCTTGGAGTGGAGAGTTTGGGTTTGGAAAAAATTGTGGTGTTCTAATGGGAGAAAAGTTGGATAAAAACTCCCCCAAAATTTTAAAATCCCAGATTTTATTGGATTCCTGGCAAAGTGGGAAGAGGGAATATTCAGCTGTGCTTTCCCTCTCCCTTCCAGGTTTATCCCTGGCAGTGGGAAGCGATTCCTGCAAATCTCCAGGAAGAGCCATGGATCTTCATTCCCAGGCTCATTTCCATGAAATAAATGTCACCATAAAAAACCGGGATCTCGGGAGAAGGCGGAAAACATATGGAGCTGTGCCAAGGAGGGCTCATTAATGTCCCACTTCCCAGGTGGAGTCCATAAAGGCTCCATTTCCTGGGATAATTGAGCTCCAAGGGCATGGGGAAGGCTCAATGGGGGAGCCATAAAGCCTTGGAATTGCACATGGACACTGTGGAATCCCGATGAGCAGGGCTCTGCTCATCCCAGGAATGCTTCCCAGAAAATCTGGGAGCAGCCGGTGTTGGAGGCATGGAAAGAGCTCCAGGAGGAAGCACTGAGCTTTTCCCAGTTATCCTTGGAATGCTGGGATGGGTGGCATGGATATGAGGGGCTGGAATTTTATTGGGAAACAGCTCCTGATGCAGTTTTTAATTCCACCTCTCCCTCCCTGCATTCCCAGGGACTCCAGAGAGTTTTCCTTGGGATCCTCCCATGGTGAACACCAAAGGAAGTGGATCCTGGCTCCAGCCATATCCAGGGGAGAATTCCAGGGATTTTGTGGGTTTGATCCCATTTTTTCTGAGGGACCAGGATGACTCCTGGCAAAGCAGAGGCTTTGGGATGCATCCAGGGTTTTTTTTCCTAAAAAAAGGACAGGAGGAGGGAAAAATAAGGAAGTCCAATCTGTGAGGTGGGATGCACATGGAATATCAACCTCATCCCACTCCCTCACATTCCTACTGTCACCCCCTCATATTCCCACTTCCAGCCCCTCTCCCATCTGCTCCCAGCCTTCCATCCCAGGCCTTTCCATGCTGCCTGTTCCCTTTTTCCCGTCTTGTTTGCTTTTCCCACCGCCAGCCCCTCTCCCTTCCCACCCTGGCATTTATTGGATTTCTCCCTCTTTTCTTTTTTCTCCCTTTCCTTCACCCTTTTCCAAGCAGGGAAAAAACTCCCGAGAGTTGCTGGGGCCTGGATGAACTTTTGACCCTCCTGGGTTTGGATTTTGGAGGGAATTTTAGCCGGGGTTGTGTCCCTGCTCCAACACCTGGATCCCAAATTTCCTCCTCCTGGGATACTGGGCTCCAAGTCACATCCCAGTGGGAAGAGAACAAGGAATCTGCTTGGAGATTCCTGGGAGTGATGGATTTTTGGGGGTCTGGGGGTAAAGGAAAAACAAAATGGAGCAGGTGTGGTTGTTCTGGAATATTGGGAATGCTCCTGATTTTCAGACTTATTTCAAAGCATCATTCAAAATATCCCAGCTTTTCCAAATCCCACAATTTTTCATCCAGTAACTATTTTAAAAACATGTTTTTAAATCCCAAATCTACAAAAATTAATTAATAAATCTGCCCCAATTAACTCCAAATTAAACAAAAAATTCCCTTTGGTAAGTTTTCACAGGGAAAAAATTCCAGAATTCCCAAATCCTTCCAGGCACCCGATTTGACTCCAAAAAATGAGTGGGAGACAGGATTTTAAAGGCATCTGGAGTTTCTGTGGGATCTGGGAATTCTCCCTGGATCCTGGCAGCTCAGCATGGAAATATCCCTGACAATTTCTTCTCACAAATCCCCAGAAATTCTGTTCCCAAGTATTTAGGCCCAGCTGGAAATATCCAAGCAGAGCCCTGGCTTTTTGGGATTGGTTTCACGAAGCAAAGGGCAATTCAGAGTCATTCCCAAGGATTTCTGGGGAGAGATTTTGGGAAGAGGAATTTCCAGGGGATTGCTTCTCCAGAAGAAAATTCAGGAGGCAGCTCTATGGGATTCTCTGATCCGCCCCCATCCCAGAAAAGGGGAGCAAAGGTGGATTTTTCTTTTCCTGGAATAGAAACATTGGAACATGGTGCTGTTTTCCTGGATTTTGCCAGTCCTGGCTCACACCTGCCACCATTCCCACCTTCCCAAGGGTGTTTTTTCCACTGAACAAACAGCTGGATTTAACCCTGGAGTGGGGTTTTTTTGGGATATCGAACCGTCTGGGTATTCCCACCCCACCACCATTCCCGCTCTGCCCAAGCCCTTCAGGGAGGCCTTGGAAAAAGGGGGAATGAAATTCCATCCATTGAGCCAATCCTGCTCCTCCCAACACCCTCTGGATCCCCATCCCGCTCCATAAAAGACTTTCTATCCACAGCAACCGGGAAGCAGGAATGTTGTCCATGGTTTATGGCAGCTCCCGGGATAGGGAGCAGCTGCCCCCGGCCAGCTTGATTGGAAAAGAGGGAATGAGCCATAAATTAGGGAAAGTGGGAAGGAAAAAAAGCAGGACCCTCTGGGACTCTCGTGGCTGTAGGGTCAGAATCAAAGGAAGGCTTGATTTGATCCCATAATTTCCACAGGCTCCCGGTTTTTTATGGGAGCAAGGACAAGGCCGGGCGAATTCCAGTGGCCATAATTCCCGGAGAAATACTGTACTTACATCAGGAAAAAGCTGGATAAGCTCCCGAGGTGCTGCGGGTCCTCCTGCTCTTGGAAAACATGGATTTGGGAGTCTGGGGATGTCAGGTGCCTGTGGTTTTGTGGGAACAGGGAATTAAGGTGTGTTTCCCTTTGGTTCCGGGTGAGATGGGAATCCCAAAGCGATGATCCCGGGAATGCCAGGGAGACACTGTCAGCTTTTTGGATGTTCCTAAAGGGAATGAGTACCCAAAGCCGGGAAGGAGTGAGGGGTTGGAAAATTCTCACCATCTCAAATTCCCAAAGGCAACATTGACCACGCTTCTCCCTAGAACTCCAGACAAAATTCCAATGGATACACATCAAAGGGACAGTGGCAGTGATGGAGATTCCTTGGATTTGTGGTGCTGGTGGACATTCCCAGTGCTGAGAATGATGTTTTAGGAATAATTCTTCTCCATGTATCCCTGGGCATGATGGAGTTATCCCAGAATCCCTTATCATCCTGCTCCCAACATTTATGCGATACCTCAGCTTGGGATGTGGCTTTCCATGGTTTAGGGGCTGGATTTCCCCACATCCAGAGGGAGATCCAACCTCTCCTTCCCCTCATCTCCCCCAGGCACCAGGAATTCATTCCTTAAGGGAGATGATCCTGGGAAATCTCCCTTTATATCGGATAATGAGCCTGGCATTTTGGGAATGGGAAGAAGAGTGCTGCTGTGGAAACGCCAGGGAAACATCAGGAAAAGCCCCATCCCTAAGGAACATCCTAATTGTCCTTGCTCCCAAGCAGTCGATAGCATCCAGCAGGCTGATCCTGAGTTTCTGGGAGCTCTTGGAATGCGCTGTTTTCCCCGGGATCAAGGAATTAAGGTTGGGGTTATTTGTATTGATTCCAGAGCCTCCAGCTCTGTCAGTCACGCTCGGATTTGTGGAGCACAAATTCCTCCTTTAAATGTCACCGTGCCTCATTCCCACTTCCATCAATAATTCCGGAGCTGGGATTTGTTTATTAACCCCCAGAGTTCCCTTCCCACCTTGCTCCTCCTTCCCACACACAAAAAAAAGGGGGAATTGGAGTTCATTTCAGGAGGGAAAACCCTCTGGTAAAATTTCTGGGCCCTCTAGCGGTTCATGGGAATTTGGGATGGAATTTGGGGATGCAGATTCCTCATGGTAATGTTTGGATGGAATTTAGGGATGCAGCTTCCTCATGGTAATGCTTGGAAAATGGGAATTTGGGGTGGAATTCTGGGATGCAGTTTCCCCTCAGCAATGTTTGGATAGTGGGAATTTTGATGGAATTTTGGGCTGCAGTTTCCTCTCAGCAATGTTTGGATAATGGGAATTTGGGATGGAATTTTGGGCTGCAGTTTCCTCTCAGCAATGTTTGGGTAATGGGAATTTGGGCCGGAATTTTGGGATGCGGGTTCCTCCTGGTAATATTTGGATAATGGAAATTTGGGATGGAATTTTGGGCTGCAGTTTCTTCTCAGCAATGTTTGGATAATGGGAATTTGGGATGGAATTTGGGGATGCAGTTTCTTCTCAGCAGTGTTTGGGTAATGGGAATTTGGGCCAGAATTTTGGGATGCAGGTTCCCCCTCGCAGTATTTTGTTAAATGGGATTTGGGCTGGAATTTTGGGCTGCTGTTTCCCCCTGGTAATATTTGGATAATAGGAATGCAGAAGAAGATTCCTGAAGCTGAGACAGCTCCATCGGGAGCCTGCTGCTCCCGGGGATTCCCTGGAAAAGCGGAAGCAGCGGGGTTGCTACGTCATGCCGGGGCTGCCTCCCAAGATTCGGGATAAGGGCAGTATTTATGGAAGTTCTTTGGGATCCCTGGGCAAACAGCAAACATTCCCTGAGTCCTGTGCGGGCGCTTCCTTAAGCTCTAGCTCTATTTGGCCACGGGCCATTTGTAAACTTGCTGATGATATCAGGGAGCCATTTTCCAAACAAAGTCCCGCTCCCGCCACCTCGAAATTCGGGAATATTGACACTGCGCCGGGCGCACGCTCCACAAACATTCCCGCCAAGGCCACGGCCAAATCCAGCGGTGTTGTTTGGAAAACCTTTCCCACTCATCAGCCTCTCCTCACACGCTGGCACTGTTCAATTACCATCACTTCCAGAGCCTTAGGAAAACACCCCGTGTCCATGTAAATAGAGAGATCCGAAAACTCCCCGGAATGTTGGCTTTTCCAGACTGGAGGTGATGTTTTCCTTCACTCCAATTTGTTCGGGAAACTAATCAGGCTGGGATAAAGCCGTTGGCAAATATGGCAGAGATTGACAGGCACATGTCAGAGTTTACACAGTCTGGCCAAGTGTACAGATCCTGCGGGATCGTGCGCCGGGAATGCTGCGCCGGGCACCGGAGCGGCTGACACGGCCTGGAATGCGGAGCCTTCCCAGGGAGGGGGGAAAGCTGAGGATGAGGATGCTCTGCTGCTTCCCTGATTTCACTGAGCCATCAGGACTGGGATGCTCCTGGATTTGGGTGGTGCAGCCCTGGAATACCCCTGGACTTGGATCTCCTGCCCTGGGATTCTCAGCACAGCCTGGAATGTGGCGACTTCCCAGGAAGGGTGGAGGAAGTGGAGTTATTCCAGTGCAAACAGCAGGGATTGGCCTGGGATAGGGATGTTGTGCTGTTGAGATTCCACTGAGGGATCAGGGACTTAGATGCTCCCAGACTGGGATATTCCAGCCCTGGGATGCTCCTGGATTTGGATGCTTTGGCTCTGGGATGCTCCTGGACTTGTATGCTCCAGCCCTGGAGTGTTCACCACAGCCTGGAATGCAGAGGCTTCCCCAGGGAGTGGAGTGAAAGAGGAATTATTCCAGTTAGTCCATTCTTGGCTGAGTCCAGGTGGGATGGGGATGCTCTGCTGCATCCCTGGCTCTTCCCAGGGAATCAGGGACAGAGCACTGGGCTGCTCCCACTGGGAAGCTCAATCCCTGGGATGCACCTGCAGCAGCTCCAGCAACCACCTGAACTTCCCTTCTGCATCCCAGTCAGAGTCACTTCCTTTTCCAGGAGGGAAATGAAGCTCTTTTCTCCCAGGATTTGCCCCTGTGGGAGCGGACACGGAGCTGTTCCAGGAACACCTCCAGGAAAACGGCGTGGCAGGAGAAAACACAGGAAAACCTTTGAGGCAAAGCTCAGGAAAAGGTTTTGCCACAAAACTTGTTATCCTGTTGTAGCAAAGTCCAAAGGCTGGATTCCCTTTGGTTTTCCATTGCTCAATCCCACTTTTGTTGACTCCCACTCCAGAGCTGGAGCTGGCCCTGCTGGCACCTGGATCCCAAAATCCTGACTCCAGGAGGAGCAAATAAATCCCTGATGTTTCACTCCATCTTATCCAGAAAGAAAGGATTTAATGGACTTCCCGGCCTCATCTTAACCAAGGGAAGTATCCCAGAGCCTGGATGTTTGCCTGGTGGGCATGGAGAAGGAGCCAACTTGGAATGTGTGCTGGGGGCAGCTGGAAAAAGCCCTGGGCTGGGAGCCCACAGCTCAAATCCTCATTTTTCAGCCTTTCAGGATCTTGGGATCGGAGCCGCTGCTGTGATGCCCATTCCAACCCTCAGGACATGGGATTTGTGGTTGCTGTGGGAATTCCTGCTGGAAAAGTGAGGATTTCTTGAAGCAGAGGGTGGAAATGCCACCCCCAGCTCAGGGGTGTGGAGCTCCTCTCCTGCACTTTTCCCAGGTGTATTTTTTGGAATACGATTGCTCCAGGGTGCTGAGCTGGAAGTTTTGTATCCTGGCTGATCCTAAAAGCCATGGATGGGTTTTCCCATCCAGCTTTGCCCCTGGATTTCCAACATTAAATCCTCTGTGATGGACACAGAGAGATAAGGAGATACTAAAGGAAAATTCCTGCCTTTCCCTATCCCGCTGCTCCCACAGGCTGCTCCAACCTTTCCAAAGGGGCAGAGCAGCCTCTGGAAGGAGGGAATGAAAGGGTGAATCCAGGAACTGCAGGTCCATATGGTTATGGAGACTTATCTGGTATCACATTGGGAATCAAGGCGGCACCTTTGGGGATGGCGGGGATCCAGCGGGAATGGGGGAGTCCTGGAGAGCATAGAGGGGTCCTGGTGGGAATTGAGGAGTACTGGAAGGGATAGAGGGATGCTGGAAGGAATAAAGAGTTCCTGGTGGGAATAGTGGGGTTCTGGAAGGGATGGAAGGATCCTGGTAGGAATGGTGAGGTCCTGGAAGGGATAGAGGGGTGCTGGAAAGGATAGACGGATCCTGGTGGGAATGATGGGGTTATGGAAGGATCCTGGAGGGAATGGTGGGATCCTGGAAGGGATAGAGGGATCCTGGTAGGAGTGGTGGTGTTCTGGAAGGGATGGAGGTGTCCTGGAGGGAATGATGGGATCCTGGAAGGGATAGAGGGATTCTGGAAAGGATAGAAGTGTCCTGGTGGGAATGGTGATGTTCTGAAAAGGATAGACGGACCCTGGAGGGAATGATGGGGTTATGGAAGGATCTGGAGGGAATGGTGGGATCCTGGAAGGGATAGAAGGGTCCTGGTAGGAATGGTGGGATTCTGGAAGGGGTGGAGGGATTCTGGTAGGAATGGTAGGATCCTGGAAGGGATAGAGGTTTCCTGGAAAGGATAGAAGAGTCCTGGTGGGAATGGGGGTGTCCTGGAGAGGATAGAGGGATCCTGGTAGGAATGGTGGGGTCCTGGAAGGGATAGAGGGGTTCTGGAAAGGATAGAAGGATCCTGGTGGGAATGGTGGGGTTCTGGAAAGGATCCTGGAAGGAATGGTGGGATTATGGAAGGGATAGAGGGGTCCTGGTGGGAATGGGGGGTCCTGGAAGGGATAGAGGGGTCCTGGTGGGAAGGGTGAGGTTCTGTAAGGGATGGAAAGGTCCTGGAGGGAATGGTGGCGTCCTGGAAGGGATAGAAGGATCCTGGAGGAAATGGTGGGGTCCTGGAAGGGATGGTGAGGGTCTGGCAGGGACAACAGGGTCTCAGCATGGATGGGAATGTTCCCGTGGGAATCAGAGGGATCCAGGCAGAGAAACCGGGATCCCAGAAGCAGTGACAGAAATCCCAGGCAGAGCTGGAGGCTGCAGCCAAGGGCACCTTGTCCAAGGGGAAAAGCAGCCTCTGGATAAATCCAGCGGGTCGGGGCTTTCAGGAGCCTTGCTCGGGATCACGGCGGCATCAATCACTGTCGGCTGCTCCCGGCTGGAGCGGCGGCAGCGGCGCTTTGTCCGGGCCCCGCTCCCGCCGGGATTCAATTAGTCATGGTCAGGGGGTGCCATTCTTGTCCCGCCATTCCCGATTGTTCCCAAAGCAAACAGCGCCGGGATGGGCTCTGTGATCCTGCCGTGCCCTCGGCCGGGACACAAAGGGAAGCGCTCCCCGCCCGCCCTTTGGAGCTTGTTTGCCAACTCCTCGCTGGGATGCAAAAAATCCCGGGATTTTTCACTCCCGTGCAGCGCCCGTAATTTTTTTTTTTTAATTTCAAACCTAATCATCGATCCCCGGAATGCCGCAAATCCATGTCCGCTTGGAATATAATAATGATGGACAGCGCGGCAATTAGCCGGGAACAACGGCGCTGCCACCGCCGCGGTGTCATTTGCATCCCTGGAAAATTGTCACTCGCGGCTGGAATAGCCTCGGGAGCCATCTGGCCACCGGGCAAGCCGATTTCCTGCCCGGGGAGCTTTCCCGGGAATGCTGCTGGGCTCGCTAATTGCCTGGCACCTCCGCGTCTGTGCCCCCCGCGCCGCTGTCACCTCTGTGCCCGTGGTGGTGGCAGTGCCACCCAGGAGCAGCTCCCGAGGGGTTGTAACCCCGGAGGAGCTACAACTCATCATTCCCAGCCATCCCGCAGGGCTGGAAATGCGGAATTAATGGAGCAGTTGGGGTGCAAAGGCTGGGTTTAAGTAAGAGCTAAACCCTGGTTTAAAGCGGTCAGGACTAAAGTCTGTCCAAAGGGTTTGGGCTGAAATCTCTCAGGAATCATTTTAGCCTGGTTTTCTGACCTTGAGGCTTGGCTTGCTGGGAGGATGAATGGATTTCCAGCCTTGGGAAACACAGCATTTCCCAAACAACAGGAATGCAGGAGGTTTTGGTTGGCCTGAGGTGTTTGATCGAATTCCACACTCTTCCTTAATCATGGAGTGGTCTGGCTTGGGAAATCAACCATCTCCCCTCCACCACCTTCCATAAATCCAGGCTGCTCCAAGCCCTGTCCAAGCTGGAACAATTCTTTTCTGGGAAAACCGTGTCACACACTCAAGGAAGGATTTCCTCCTAATATCCCATCTAATTTTCCCTTTTTTCTGTTTGAACCATATCCTTATCCTATCATTCCAAGTCCTGATGAAGGATCCCTCTCTGATCCTGGAGATCCTGGAAATTGTGATGCAAGGGAGGAAAATTCCTCAGGGCAGGATGAGGATGGAGAGGAGCTGCCTCCTACGTAGAGAGAGGGAAGAGGTTGTGATGAACCTGGAATCCCAGGATTTTATAAGCTGCAAAAAACCTCCAAGACAGTTGGATCCAACCCTGCCAACCCCAGAATTCCTGAAGGAAAATCACCACCGGACGCTGCAACAAAAGGAAAAAATGGGAGCCATCCCCACCATCCCATTGATATTCCTGCCTTGCCCCGCTCCTCTCCCAAACCCAAAAAGCAGGAGCAGTGGCAGCGATCCCGAAATGCCAGATGCTCCCAGGGTGTCACTCAGAGATGTCCTTTCTCCATAGTGGGATTCTCCTGGCCCCTTGACAGCTTGATTTAGGGCTGCCCTCGCCTTGGGGGGTTGACATGACAACTGCGGGATGTGTCGTAAATATCCCAGGAGAGGCCTGGAATGGCGGGGTGGGATTGTGCGGGGGGCATTGTCCGGCATGCGGCTGAGCCGGCGGCGGCGGTTTTGTTTGGGAAAGAAAGCGGGAAGGGTGAAAGGGAAGGGGAATAATAATGGGAAAAAAAAGAGGGAGCTCCATTGGGAGTCGATTTGGGCTTTGGTTGTGGGGCTTGTTGGACCACACGGCATCTCCCGGTGATCCCGAATCCCATTGATGGCAATTAGGCTGGAGAGGGACTTTTGACAAGGGCAGGGAGTGATGGGATAAGCGGGGCTGGCTTCCCACTGCCACAGGGATGCTGGGGAGGGATCCTTGCCCGGCAGGCTGGGCAGGCACGGAGTTTTCCCAGAAAAGCTGCTGGATTTAAACCTTCCACATCCCTGGAAGTTTTAAATCCAGGTTGGAGCAACCTGGGATAGTGGGAGGTGTCCCTTGGAATGAAACTTGTATGAGTTCCATTTCAACCCAAACCATTCCAGAATTTTTTAATACCCAGTTTTCCAAAGAGATGGTGTTTGAGCATTAAATTTTACTGGAGCAGCAGAATTCCAGGATTCCCTGGACTTCACCATTCTGGGGTAAAACACAGCAACCCATGCTTGAAAAACACCTCAGCCCTGACACAATTCCAAGGCCTTTTCCCAGCTGGAATTTATAAAGCAGCACACACAGGTTGATTTTTGTTTCAAATTGAAATGAGACATTCCTGAAACAAAGGAAAACTTTCCTCTCCTCTCCCCCTTTTATTCCTGCTTTTATACCCAGCAAGACAAATGACAGGGAAAAGCTCCTTCCCACTTTTTCCTTTTCTTTTTTTTTTTTCTTTTTTCCCTTTTGTAATTTGGAAAAAAAGAGCCCGACTTGAAAGGAAGATGAGCCCGAGCAGCAAGGGAACAAAACCCGTCAGCGGCTCCGTGGCCGGGGGTATTTCCAAATCCTGGAATGCGTCAGGGTTGCGAGGGAACAACCTCTGTCATTCCCAAAGCTTCCCGAGGTGGAGGAGTTGAGGAAAAGGGGCAAAAATTGGGAATGATGGCAGTTAAATATGGAATATTAAAGGGGAAAAGGAACATCAGGGTCATTCCCAGGAAGGCTGGACTGCCTTGATCCTGGGAGGGGAGTGGATTTTCCATCCCAAGGAAGAGCTTGGGTAGGGCTTGGAGCAACCTGGGATAGCAGGAACTGCCCCAGGGTGTGGTGGGGAAAGCCTGGATGAGCTTTGGAGTCACCTCAGCACTGGACTGAGTGCTTAATCCAGGAGAAATCCCATTTAGGACCTTTGGCATTATCCAGGGCGCATCCACAGCCTGGAATGGGATCAAGAATCATGAATGCACCCCCAGTCCTTCCATTCCCTCCTGGATCCAGGAGGAATGTCTGGACCAGTTTTGGTTGGTGTGTGTTGGGTGTTTGTTCTTGTGGACAAGTGGGATAATGGGGAGGTTTCCAGGAGCAGATGGAACTCGGGAATTCGTGGATGTGGCATTTCCATTCTCCCTTCAATATTAGTCCAGACTGGGATGTGCTTTGTGGAAGAAGCCACAGGAAAAGGGAATCCCTTCCCAAAAATCTGGCTGGACCCATCACCAGGTTGAGAGGAGGAATCTCATCCCATGGAAGAAGGGGATGGGATCATAGGGAATGAACGCCCAGGACAATCCTTGTCATTCCCACCTCCATCATAGTCCCTGATGCCATGAATCCATTCCCTGTGGGAATGCCAGGATGGCTGGGATGTCTCTGGGATTGTGTCACCTCTGCTCCCAGGAATCTCAGCCCTCCTCCTGGGAAGTTCAGCCCTTCTGGGAATCTCATCCCTGATGCAGCCCCTCCTGTGGCGCTGGAAGCTCCAGGCAGTGGAGCTCCAAATTCAGGAATTTCAGGACCCCCAAGGTAAATAAAGGACCCTTGATTTTTTTGGGAGGGGAAGAATCCAGACTCACTAAACCAGTCTGAGGTTTTTTTCCCTTTGAGGTTTGACTCCAGGGATTTAATCCCTGGATGGGGGGGAAAAAAGAGGATGAGGCAGGAGAGAAAAAGAGGATGACACAGGATGGGAAAAGGTGACTTTAATCGTCACCTGTGGGTCACTCTGGAGGGGTCTTATCCCTGCTTTTCCCTGGATAAACACCTCCTTTCCCTCCCTGCTCCAATCCATAAATCCAAGATTTAGCTGCAATTTGGTATTTGGGGCTCTGGCTCCCAAATTATCCCAGAAGAGCACCCCCAAAAATCCAACTGCAACAACACTGGGAAGCTCCAAGCTAAACCCAAATCCCCCCAAAATTCATCCCGCTGGATCCTTCCTGCTTCACCCTGGCTGGAGCAACAAATCATTGGGATATTCCCAGAATGTCCAAAGGTTTGGGATACAGGTGGCAACATCTGCAGCTGCCCCGGGCAGGCGGGGAGAGGCCGCTGTGAATTATTTAACAGCGGTGCCATGACCTCCATTAACAATGGGAGATGCTTCCCGACCTGCGGGAAGCGCCCTGGGAAGCAGCTGGATCCAAATCAATCTACCGGGAGCCGGCCTTGAATTTATTATTGGAAGCGGGCTGGGAAGCAGCGAGAGACTCCGGGATTTTTCCCGGGAATTCGTGGCTTAAGAGAGGCTTGGAATCAGCTCGGAAATCACTGATTTTTCCGCTTTTTGTTTTGCTTTTTTTGTAAATTTTTCCCCTCTCCAGCACTCCAAGGCTTTTCCAAGCGAAACTTCCTAATCCCCCGAAGTCGCCACTAGACTTCTTGCCTCCATGGCAACCCCAAAGCATTCATGCAAGTGATTGGCCTCCAATGAATTTTAGATAAGGCGGGCTGGCAGGGAATTGATGGGATTTTAATGCAGAAGGAAGCGCGGGGAGGGAGGGGCGGCGGGTTCATATTTGAATAAAGCAAACACGGCGCACAAAGGGCTGACAGCTGTAAATGACATTGTCAGCACCGAAATTATCAGCCAGTTTACAATCTGTTTGCTCGCCGTGAACAAACACCATGTGTGTGGCATCCCGGCGCTCCAAGGAATGGCAGGAATACTTCCCGCCTCCTCCGAGCCGCCGGAGCTAGGGCTCTGAGGGAGCCGCTGCAAAAGGAAAATTGCCTTTTCCTCCCTCTTTTCTCCGTCCTTTTTTGCCTTTAAAATAATTCATTTTCGGGGTTTTTTTTTCCTCTCCTTTTTGCTGTTTTTTTGCAGGTTTTTTGGAGCATTCCTAGCTCCACCATTCCCGGCTCCAAACCTCTCGTTTCCCAGGAAAGATGCATCCCAACATCTCTGCGGTTCTTTTCCCCCTTCCATTCTTTGCTCAGCAGATCCCGGCCTTGATCCCCAGGAAGGTCAGCCCCGCTCCCGGGAATCGGAGCTCTGTTCCCGGGAATCTCAGTCCTGCTCCCGGGAAATTCAGCCCCTGCTCCCTGGAATCGCAGCCCGGGACCTTCTGGGCCTTGGCTTCGCCCCTTGGCTCTGCCGTGCCCCAAATGTCTGTGAGAAAGCACCCCAAAAATCCCAGTTTTCCTTTGGAATTATGCTGGAAAAGTGGTGCCCCATCCCCTCTGGATTCATGAATTTTAAGGACAAAAAAAAAAGCCCTTTTTCTTTGGGATCAGGCTGGAAAAGCAGCATCCTTCCTCCTCTAGATGTCTGATTTTAAGGGACTAAATAAATCCCATTTTTCTTTGGATAAGAGATGGAAAAGCAGTGTGCCTTCCCTTCTGGGTGTGTGAGTCTAAGAGACCCCCCCAAAAAAAATCTTGCTTTTCTTTGGATATAGGTTGGAAAAGCAGTGTCCTTCCCCCTCTCTGGAATTGTGAGACAAAGGCACAAGTGCAACAAGTTGTGGGATCTCAGCCCACCTTGATCCATAAATCCCACAATTATTTGTGTTTCTTCTTTGATCCATAAATCCCACCGTAATTTATGTTCCCTCTGCCTCAGGTGCTGGGTAGCTTCCCGTTTTTGGGGATTTTTCAGGAAGATTCCCATTATTCCCCGCATCTGTGGGCCCTGGTAGAAATTCTTGCCCACAAGGTCCTTTATTCCTGGGAGATTCCCGGGAATGAGCCTCCCTACAGCCTGACATCCATCCCAAACCTTGTCCAGCTGGATTTATCCCATCCCACCCTGACTTTTCCATCCTAAACCTGGGAATTCACCTTGTCCTGCCAGTTTTATTCCATCCCAAATCTGGGAATCCACCTTGCCCTCGTGCTTTTATCCCATCTCATCCCATCTCATCCCAAACTTTCCAGCTGGAAGAGGCCATCAATCAATTCCCCTTCTTTCATGCAAATACAAGGGGGAAAAAATGGGAAAAAGCGGGATTTATTTGCTCAGCAGGGAAAATGGCTGAGAGGTGAGCACGGCCTGCTCGGAGCAGATAAAGGAGCTGGAAAAACACCGGGAGCACCCGGAGCCGCCGTTCCGGGTAGCCAAGCATCCAAGGCCTGGGCGTTGGGATGCAAAGTTGATCCAATTATGGCTGAGGCTCGCTCCATCGTGTCCCTCTTCCCATTTGAATCCAAATCACTGCTCCCTGCTCCCTGGCCTGGCAGTGGGAAGAGGGGGCCGAGCCCCCAAAGCTGTTTGATTTGGAGTTGGGAATGTTTGCCCAAGAGCGGGAATGCAAATGAGATTCCCGCCGCCCTGATAAATTTCCATATCAGCTCCAGCTCACATGGAGAGAGTAAACATTCTGTTTATCTCGAGTGTCACTTGATGATTCCCGGAGAATACCAACCTGACCTTGTGCAGACATTGGAAAAGCGGGAATGAAATATGGAGGTGGCCACATACAATTGACTCTGGCAGGAGGCGTCGGAAAAGCCGGCGTAATTCAGGGAGAGGGGTGAGACAGTGGGGTCGCCGCGGGAAAATTGGGATAAAATTGGCCCCGAGGAATGGCTCCACCCTTTGGAGTCTTCTCCCTAAATCATAGCTCTGGATTGCAGGGAGATGCCGAACTCCGGGTGGGAAGGGCAAATTTAAGTGGGAAAATGACGTTCGAACGCAGCACAACGCTTGGATTTTGGGGGATTTTTTTAAAACTCCTGGATGGAGTTTTTTCCCTTTTCTGAAGTTTATTCCTGCTCTTTCCAGGCTGGCACCTGAAAATAATGGAACTGGGGGTTGTACAGGGAATTTCTACATTGCTGCTTCCATGGGGTTTGGGGTTTTGGGGAAGGAATATGGAGATTTATCAGGGAATAATGTCATGGTTAATGGGGGAAGTCAGTGAATAATGGGGGAAAATTTAATGGATAATGGGGGAAAATTCAATGGATAAATAAAGAGGGGAGAGGTCAGTGAATATTGGGTGAAAATTCAGTAGGTATTGGAGAGAAATTCAGTGGTTAATGGGAGAAATTCAATGGATAATGTGAAAAATACAATGGATAATGGGGGGAAAGTCAATGAATATTGGGAGGAAATTCAGTTGTTAAAGGGGGAAACTTCAACAGATAATGGGGGAAATTTAACATAATGGAGGGAAAATTCAGTGGTTAATGAGGAAACTCCAGGGGATAATGGGGGGAAATTCAGTGATTAATGGGGAAAATTGAATGAACAATGGGGAAAATTCAATGGATAATGGAGGAAAATTGAATGGATAATGGAGACAACTTAATGGGGGTAAACAGGGGAAAATGGAATGGATAATGGGGAAAACTTTGTTACTGGGGGAAAATGGAACGGATAATGGGAATTCTTCCCCTGCCCACAAATCTTTCCAGGCTCTTTCAACTAGACCGAGTATTTTTATTCCCTGCTCCACCCAAAGGGAAAAGAAGTGTGGAGAAGAAGGAAGATTTTTCCCTGATGCTGCTTTAAGGAATGATTTTGGGTATTTAACAAGGAAAGGAGCAGTGACTTCCCAAAAAATTCAAGAATGATGGGATCTGACATCCCAAAACACAAGGGAGCCAAACCTATTTTCCCAGGTAACTAAATCCATGAGAAATCACAATGGTCCCTGAAAATCCGAGTTTCCTGTGTGGCACAGGATTGACGGGACGTGGGCAGGGGGATTCAAGGTGGGTGCCCACCCTGGATATGGGAAAAGCTGGAAGGATCCCAGGAGGGGAATCCCAATTCCCAGCGCTGATCCCATGGGGTTCAGCACAGACAAAGGCTGGAAAGGGAACAAAAGGCGGAGGAAAAGAAAGGAATTCACAGCACCTATTTGGGATCAATTCCTGCCTTGTCCACATCCCAAACCTGTCAGGGAATATTTTGCCATCACAGTTTCCCGGGATTTAGGATCCTTCATTAATCCATAAGCATTGATTATTGAGGGAATGCTGCATGTCCCAAAATCCTGGTGGGGATGGTTCCAATCCAGAAACAGGGTACCAGAGCAGGGATGAGTTTGGGAAGAGAAACCAAAAATAGCCTGTTCAAAAAAAAGTCCAGGAAAAATAAACCAAAGTGGATAGAAACTGCCCCATCCTTGATCTGTTCCCACATTTTCCAGGGAATATTTGCCCTTCTAAAAGGCAGAACAAGGCTTTGGGCTGATCCTGAGAATTCCCTTCTGCTGCTTCGTCTCAGGGCAGCCAAGGAAAAGGGGGACTTTTCCTGGTGGGAAGGGAGGGATGGATCCTCCCTCACTGAGGGAATTGTTCTGCTGGAGGGAAAAATTCCCATCTTATCCATTGGGATACAGCATTAATATTTAAAGTTCCAGAGAGGAATAAAAAAATTCTGAGAGAAAACCCAGAATTCCCAACTCCTCTGCCTGCCCCGTTTTCCTGGACTTTTGAATCTCAAAGGAGATAATTCCATTATGGTTTCTTTGGATTTTTGGAATACAAGGGTTTCCAGATGACAAAATTCCCATCAGTTGGGGTGGGGGTGATCACTATGGACCAACAGCATCCAGGATGGTCCAAACCTTCTTTAATCTTCTTGTTCCCAGGTGGTTTTCCCAGACTTTGAGGAAAATCTTGGCTCTGTAGGGGCCACCCTGGAGCAACCTCTGTGTCATTCCACCTGGGAATCAAATTCCAGTTCTTCCCTTGGCTCTGGGGCTGGCAGAGTCCCACCAATCCTGCCGGTTTCCCAAAGCCAGGCCTGGTTCTGGAACGCCACACGGGAATTTCCCATCTCACCATCCCATACCTGGAGAAAGGAGGAATGTGGCCGCTCTGGGCTGGCAGCATTGGAAGTGCTGACCTTTTCCCCCATGGAATCTGGGGAGTTGCTGGCACCACCTCAACTCCTGCTCCATAACAAAGGAATTTTTCTCTTTTTCAGGGAATTCTGATCCAGCCAGAATCCAGCGCAGGAGGATGGTGCCATCTAAAGGAACCAGAGCACACGGAGAGCAGCGTCCATGGATTCATTCCCTCTGCTTCCCAAGGGAATTTCAGATGGGTGTGGGACAGTCTCACACTTAGGGATAATGAAGGCCCGCATTTACATGGAATTTGCTTATTCCTGACAAAGCTGGCATCCAGAGGTATTTCCCACCTGGCTCCTTTTTTCCATTCTGGAAAATCCAAAATAGATGTCTGGGATCCCCAATCCAAGGAAAACAGAGCCATCACCCAAAGCCCAACTGTGTGATCCCACACGATTTAGGATCAGGTTTGGAAATGCCGTATCCAAAGTGGACAAGCTCCATCCTGCCCCAGGAGCTGCACTGGAGCATTGGGAATAATCACTGGGAACCAGAATCGTGAACTCTGGCAGTGGATTCCAAAAAATCCTTTTGGCATATGCAGCCAACAAACCCAAACCAATCCCAGCATTCTGATTCCACCTTTTTTCAGACTGGTTGCATGCTATGAAGGGAACAGTCAGGATTTATGGAGTTGCCACAAAATTCCGGTAAGGTGGGACTTCCCACCAAATTCCAGGTGCAGGAATTCCTTTGGGCAATGGATGAATTTTCCCCAGCTTTTCCCTTTTTCACCCTCTCTTCCCAGGCTGC
This sequence comes from Ammodramus savannarum pratensis, assembly GCA_020466415.1. Lineage (NCBI taxonomy): Eukaryota > Metazoa > Chordata > Aves > Passeriformes > Passerellidae > Ammodramus > Ammodramus savannarum. The sequence continues at coordinate 27,164,741 of JAHXMQ010012337.1, forward strand.
TGAACTCCGAGGGGATCAGACCACCTGGGATGAGGACATCACGTCCCTGTCATTAATCACCGCTGTTACCTTTCCACCCGGAGCGTTCCCTTTGTCGGAGCCTTGCCTGGAAATCCTGGAAAAACAAAGGGACACCACCCTGCAGGGCTGAGTCAACACCGCATTCCCCTCCTTAATCCACAGCCCAGGCTCAGCTAAGCCCAGCTCTAAACCTCCACAGAAAGCTCCAAAGCGGGACCCGGCCTTTCCCGTTGCGGATAAATGGGATGATGACAGAATCCATTGAAAAAGTTTTCCTGGGAGTCCCAAAGCCACAGCTCCACGTTCCCATCTCTGGTGGCATTGGGAAGGCACGCTGGGACATGCTGTCTCATGGAGGTTTTCCTGGGAGTCCCAAAGCCACGGCTGCGCATTCCAATCTCCGGCGGCAGCGGGAAGACGCGCCAGGACACGTTGTCCCAATAAAGTTTGGCTGTGGAGCAACAGGAGATGAAAGACCTGGAATCTGTCATTGTCAACCATCCAAAGCACATGGATACGGATTGGGAGAACAGGTCCTGACAGGATAATCCTATTTTTAGGTGGTTCCTGGAGGAGAGTGATGTGGAATCAAGAGCCAGAGGGTCTGGGATCACCAGGGATGCGTCCATCCATCTGAAGAACTTGCGCCAGTCTCCTTGGGAATGGGATTCCCTGTTTGCAGGGTCTGGTACTTCTTAGGTTCCACTGGATCCTCCATGAAATCCTGGAGGGGTTTGGATTGGAAGGGAGCTTAAACCTCATCCCATTCCAAACTCCCTTGCCATGGACGCCTTCCACTATCCCAGGTTGCTCCAAATCCCATCCAACCTGGCCTTGGACACACATTCCAGGGATGGACCAGCCACAGCTTCTCTGGGAATTCCATTCCAAGACATCTCTATCCTTGCAGGGAAGAATTCCTTCCGTAATTCCAATCCTGAAGCTTCTAGCTCCAATCCAATCCTCCAGCCAGCCAGGTGCTCTGTTCTCCTGAATGCCGGAGCCTCCACTGCAGCATTCCCAGCATTTTTGCCTGGAAGTGTCATTTGGGGATCCTCGGTGTAGTCCCACCTACCCGAGCCTATTTGCAAAGTAAATTTACTCGGGATTTCCGATCCCTTGGAAAGTTTTTCCTCCTCTATTGATTTAAAATTACTGGAGTTGACATTAGGAACAGCTCAAACAATTAAAGGGAGAAGATAAATAACTGCATCCAGGTTCATTTTCCAAAATGCAAACACACGGCTCTCCTTACTCCATGATCCTGCAATGAAGTGCCTTGGAATTGGCTGATGTATTTCCAATGGATAAAATGGGATTTTAGCCCAAAAATCCTGATTTTCTCTCATAAAATTCAGATTTTCACCCCCCAAAAAATCTTGATTTTCCCTTCTTGTCTAAGCAGCTCAGTTTTTTGAGGGACACCTTCCTGCTGGAATTCCAAGAGTTGTAATTTGATTGGAAAAGAACACAATCCATGCCGTGCTTCCCATCACCAAACGACCCTCCAGGGAACGTGCTCATTCCCCAGGATGCGATTATAAAAATTGGCTTTGGGGTAATCCTGTTAGGATTAAAAAAAGAGGGAATAACAACAGGGTTATGTTGTCAAGTGGTACCAGAGGGCTTGGGAAGAGTGAGTTTGGGAACATCCAAGGCATATCCTGAAGGAAGAACAGGGAAAATAATTTGTGAGTTGAGGATGATGATGCCAATTAATTTCATGGAGAAACAGGGAAAGAGGATCATGGAAAAATAATAACTAATAATGCCCCTCTTGGACAAGGCTGGTGGGAAGATTGGGATTTTGGGAAGCAGGACATGGAGCCAGGACCCCTTGGAAGCAGGACAAAGGCGAGGAGAGCTGCTCGTGTGCCGCAGATCCCAGCACTAAAAGCCAAGGGCACTTGGAACTACTTGGAACTAATTGGAACTAATTGGGGTGTAAGTTACAGATGAATCTCATCCTCAGGAACCGCGGGCCAGGAGCACAAAGGTCCGCAGGTTCTTAGGGATAATCCCATCAAACCTCATCCTGCAGCTCTTTGAAGGCGCCTCCAGCACTCAGTGACCCAAGAGGAGAGCGGTGTCTCCCAGCAGGCTGAACATTCCAAAGGGAACTCCGGCCTTGTTCCATTCCTCCATCAGCTCCCCAAGCCAAGCCCAAAACCAGAGGAACTCAGTGGAATCCGATGGGTGCCACCGCATTTCCCATAATTCGCCACCCGGAATCCCCGTCCCTGCGTGGAAATCTTGCCCAGGGACTGAGAAGCAGAGCGGGAAAACTGCAGGGAAAAAATAAAAATAAAAATTAAATTAAAATAAATTAAAATAAAATAAAATAAAATAAAAATAAAAATAAAAATAATGATAGTTGTAGTTGTTGTTACAGACAGAAAATATCACTAATAATATTTAATAATTATAATGTCAATATTATTGTTAATAAAAACTTTATTATTATTATTATTATTATTATTATTATTATTGCTGCTTTAATTATATTAATATTTCATTGATATTCCTATTTTAATTATATTCATAATATCAATATATTGCATTCAGTTTTTTTCTTACCTGCAACCTGGGCTGAAAAGTCACAGGGAAACATTAATAAATTGCCTAATTTTATTTATTTATTTATTTATTAGCCTGCGACCTGGAATATTATTATTCTTATTGTAATTATAATATATTCTGTATTAATATTGTTGTTGTTGTTGCTGTTACTGTTACTATTGATATTACTATTACTCTATTAATAATCATCATCATTATTTTTAACATCACATCAGTATTGTTTTAATGCTATTAATATTTAAATTACATTGCTATTTTATCAATACTCATATTATTAGTGATATTTATATTATCAACATTATTAAATCAATTTTTTCTTCATGCAATCTGGGCTGAAAAGTTACAGGGAAATTTAATAATTAATTAATTAATTTTATTTATTTATCTCTCTGCCTGCAACCTGAAACATCATTGTTACTATCATTACTGTTCTTGGTATTATAATAATTGTGTTGTTATTATTATTATTATTATTATTATTATTATTATTATTATTGTTATTGTTATTATTACTATTATGAAAGGAGAGGGAAAGGGAAAGGGAAAGGGAAAGGGAAAGGGAAAGGGAAAGGGAAAGGGAAAGGGAAAGGGAAAGGGAAGAGTGGAATGCCCTTTGGAATTGTGCCTTAGGCAAAGCTTGGTGTGCCTGGGAATCCCCTGGGCTGGGATGCACTTCCATATTCCAGGAATTGGAATTGTCACCCTGGGCTGCGGGCAGGGAGCGTGGCAGTGCCGGGCCTGGCTGTGTCTTTCCCAGTCTCCAACCAGGAGAACCATGATGGGCATCCCAGCAAAACCTCGGCACAGGTGGGATGGGAGCTCCAAAATTCCCCTGACTCAGGCAGGATTCACCGCAGAGATCCCGCCAGGAGCGGCTCATTCCTCCAGGAATGCTCCCACCCCCTCCAGACAAGAGTCCTCACCTTTTCCTGTCCTTTCAGTTTCCCGGGACAAGCCAGGAATCTCTCCGGCCAAGTGCTCTCCGTGTTTGCTGAGCCATTATCCCCTCTCGGCTCCCGAGGAGTTTCCAGAGAATCCAATCACAGCATTCCAGAGGCTTTCAGCCTCTCCTCTGGGCAAACATGGCCATCCCAGCCCACTCCAGGGCTTCTCTTTTTTGCTGGAGTTCAATATTTGTGGAGCTCCTTGGAAAATCATTGGGAACACCAGGCATGGCTGGGCTTGAGCAGGGAAAAGCCTTGGAAAAGGGTGGGTGGTGGGGAAGGGATTCCCTCATACCACCCAGTGGGATTGGTCATGGAAAAGGCAAATCCAATGGGAACCACTCTCCTTGGAGCTGACTCGGTGATCCTTATGGATCCCTTCCTGTTTGCAATATCCTGTGAAATCCTGGAATGGTTTGGGTCGGAAGGACCTTAAATCCCCTCTCATTCCAATCCTCTTCCACAGACAGGGACACTTCCATTAATCCAGGTTGCTCCAAGCCCCACCCAACGATTATCCAATGGTTCTATAATCCTTGGAAAATGGAACCTTCTCCATGATCGGACTTGGCTGGCTCCACACCACTCAAATTTCCTGGGAGATTCCATCAAGGAATAACCAGATCCTGAAGGATCCCCTTGGAAGTCCCTTGGACACCTCCAAAACTCTGAGCCCGGCGAGGGGTTGGAATGGGAGAGGGTTTGGAAGGGAATCCTGGAATTCCAGACAGATTTCTCTTGGCTCCATACGCAGTGAATCCCACAGAAGAGGCGCCTGTAGGGACTGAGGGATATCATGGCAACATCCCACATCCCAAATAAAACCAGGCTGTGTTAGAATTCCTGTCTTATTCCCAGATAAATTTGAATCAGGGCTATTCCAGCCCAGTTGGAAGCCTGGACCTTTGTAATTGTTCCCTCCTTTAATTCCAGAGCTTGGGAATGGGAGCCTTTTGTTCCTGCAGACAATTCCAGAGGATCTGGCTGCATTCTGGAGACAGCCTGTCCCAAAACAGGCTGCACATTCCCACCAAATCCATGGATTGAAGAGAGGGCATCAGCACTATTTTCCAAAGGGAGTTACAGCCCTGGGGATCATGATCCCAGGGCCATGAATTCCCTGGAATGGTGTCAGTGGAGTTGGATCCAGTGGCAGCGCTGTCTCCAGGAAAATGTGGCTTGTAATAACCCAAATAAATAAATGCCACACCCAAACTTAGTTATTTCAACTACAAAAAACCTCTTTGGGATTGGGAATGTTTTCCTGAGTCAGGAGGTGCAACCCAACTCTTCAGGAAAAGAAGAAAATCCTTGGAATTCTAATAATTGCTGCAGCAGATGGGAGGATATTTTTTTTTCCCTTAGCTTGGCCAAGGCCAAGAATGAACTTCCAAAGGAAGGGATGGACAGAGGCAGCTGGAATTCTGTCTCTAAAATAATAGAATTCCTCAGAATTAAATATTCCATATTCCTCTCTCAACAGAAGGGATAAAAAGAGGGATTGAGGGTCTTTATGGAAGGTCCTGGTCACTATTCCCAAACTTTTCCCTTTGCTCCCCCTTCCCTGTGCCCAGGGACTGACATTTAGGGATGATCCATAAATTTGGGAACGGATGGAGCAGCAGGGGAATTCCTGGAGAGTGGCAGGGTGGGAATTAGGGAATGCTGCTCCTCTTGTCCCTCTTTTCCCTTCCCAGTGGGGAAACCTGGAGCAGATTTTAAGGTGTGGTTCAGCAAAATATTGGAATCTTTCCCATTCCCACTCAGCAACTTCCAGGATTTCAGTGGATTTCCTTTTCTCTCCATGGATTTTATTCGTTGAGAGTGATGAGTTTTACACTAAATTAACTCTTAATTTATAAATAATTAACTCTTAATGACCGAGTTATAAATAAAGGGAAAACTCCCTGGATTTTCCCTGATGATTATTTTCCCTGTTGGAAAAATCTTGGGAAGAGAAGAAATCCCAGCTCGGCCCTGAACAAATCGCATTTGTCTCCCGTTTTAAATTGATTTAATATTCCTTTGATCCAGTGAGGTCTTTTCCTCAGCCTTCCTTAAATTCCAACCCTTTTCCAGCCCGTGTCCCGAGTATCCAAAGGTTTGCCGGATGCTCCCTCCAGTGGGCAAAAGATTGCAGAGCAGGAATGCTCCGATCTTCCACAAGAGCTGGGAGCATTTTGGGATTGACATCCAAAGGTGCTTTTTCATATGAAAAATCCACTTTTTTCGGGTCTTCCATCCATCCATTCCTATGGAAGTGTGGCTGACGCATCTCTGGAATGTCCAAGGCCAAGTTGAATGGGTTTGGAGCAATCTGGGATAGGGGAAGGTGCTGACATTGGAATAAAATTCCCTTTAAAATCCTTTCCAACCCAATCCATCTTGGAATTCTGCGATCCCCTCCAAGTCTTACATGGGAATTTCACTTCCTAAAGAATCCACCCCAAACCAATTCTTCCTTGCAGAGCCAATGTTCCACTAAAAAATCCTGGATTTGCCACCCTGGAATGGTCACAACTCCTGTTGTTCCTCGCCAATTCCAACACCGGCGGCTGCCAGGTGGGAATGTTTGGTTAATGAACAATGGGAAAGGCATTGTTTGGGATTTGGGAAGCGGAGCGGGAAGAATGGCCACGGTCAGCAGCATTCCAGGGTTCCGGAGGAACACCGGGAGAGCACCGTGACCCATCCAGAGGCAGCTTTCCCATTGAAGTGCGAAGTGTGTTTGGAATGCTCTCCGGATTTGGGATTTATGGAGCACTCGGGGCTTGGAATTGGCCGTGCAGGAGGGTCACGGTGCCTGGGGAGGTTGGATCTATCCCAAATATGCGGATGCTGGAAATGGGGGGCATTTCTCGGACACGCCGAGCCCGAGGTGTGTGAAGGGAATATTATCCATGCGTTTTTATCTCCAGGAATTTATCCCATCTCCCTCCAACCCTCAGCATTCCGCGCAGCCCGTTTCCCCTAAAAAAGGTCAGTTTTCCCCAGCTTGGAGCCCTTCAGGAAGGCTCTTTTCCCGGGAATGCCGTGTCCATGAGCGGGATGGCTGCGCCAGACGGGTTTAATTAGGGATCACGGCCTCTGTCATTCCTGCTGGCATCGCCTTCCCGGGAACAATGGAGCTCCCTCTGCTGCAACAAGCACCTCCAGCAGGAGCGCAATCCAAGCTTTTTCCCGATCCACCCCCCCGCCCCTTCCCGAGAAAACGCCGTTTTCCCATTAAGCCTGCAAGCAATTATCTGGGATTAGCAGCAGATCAAAAGGGATTACTTGCAGGATTGTTTTCCAAGCCCTCGGGGAAGGCGGGATGCTGATACCGAGCGTGCCGGGATGCGGAGGGGGGGATATGGGGGAGTGGGGGTGGTCGAGCGCTGGGATCGATCCCGCTGGATCCAAGGATTTCCAGCAGGCTCTGTCCCGATTTTTGTCCTTTTCCACGGTAATTTTGGGGCAGATCAACAATTTTTTTCACTCTGGGAAAAGGCATCGCTCCTGTTCCAAGAATTCCAGTGGGAAAACACTGCCCTGGCTGCCTCAGTTTCCGCATTTTGTAAGGGGGTGGAATTCTCCGGGAAAACCCTTTGGGAACATCCACCACGGATTCCTTAAAAAACGAGTGTTGCGCCTCGGGGGTTTCCTTAAGGAGCAGGAAAAGAGAGAATCTTTGGAGAGGGAAGCAGCCAGAGGTGCTCCCAACACCCTCATTTCTCCATTTTGGAGTCCCAAAACAATTCCTGAAACAACAGCTCGGGAAACTGTCAAAAAAACCTGGATGTGAGGAGATCCCGAGACTGATTCCCGATGATCCCACACCCAGCTCCGAACTGATCCCCCTCCCTTCTCCGGCAGGATTTAGTGGGATAGGGATTGTGGTTGAAGCAGGAGCATCCCGGTGCCTGCGGAATTCCATGGATTTGAGCCCCAAAGGCTCCGTGAAGGGTGGGAATAATCTGGATGCAGCGGGACAAGGAGGCAGCTCCACTCCCATTATTCGGGCATCCAAGGGAACGGAGCTGGGAATGGGCTGGAATAGCAAGAGGGAGCTGAGAAAAGGGCTCAGACTGGAGAAAAAGAGACTCCAGAGGGACATCCGCACTTCCCACAACTCCCTGCCTGGAAGGAGCAGCCAGGTGGGATCGGGATCTGCTTCCAAGGAATAAGGGATGGGATGAGAGGGAACGGCCTCGAACTGGGCCAGGATTGGGCATCAAGAGGAATTTCCTTATGGAGAGGGAGGCCCGGCATTGGAATGGGATCCCTGTCCCTGGAGGTGTGCAGGGAATGCCTGGATGCGGCACTCAGGGCTCTGGTGGGATCAGGATTCAATCCCGGAATCTTCTCCTAAATAATTCCTTGATTTCCTTCCCTTGTCCCCCCTAATATTTCTCCCTACCTCGTTCCCTATCCCACCACAACTGACGATCCCTAATTTTCCTTTTCTTCCCCCAAACAAACCCTTCCTTGGCCAGGTATCCAAAGCCGGGGGAATTTTCCTTTGGAAAAAGCAATTTCCATAAACGCCGTCGCCGCTAATGGCTCCTGATCGCATCTAATTCCCACAGCAAATTCCCGCTAATCCAGTTTGTCTGGGCTGCGCTACCGGAGGGAAATAATATCCATCCTTCCATCCCCTTTCCCCGCTTGTTTGCCAGGACTTCTCCAATATATTTTAATCCCACCATTTATCTTTGTCAACGGAGAACAAGGAATCATTTGGGGGAGAGCAAACGGAGGAGCGGGAGCTTGGAATTATTAACCAGTGGAAAGCAGATGCTCCTCAATCCCGCCTTGATATCCTGGCAAAAACTTGTATCATTCTCCTGCTGCATCCCTGTGCCGGCAACAGGAGGGGAGGGAAATTCCAGGGGTTGGGATTTAATCACGCCAGGGACGAGGTGGGAATAATCCATGGCTTTATTTACTATAGAATATTATTTTGGCTCCTTTTTTTCCCAGCATTTTTCGGGGGGAGAGGTGCGTGATGGAATAATTTTTGGAGTGATGGATCCTGTCTGGATGCACGCAGTTTCCAGCCGGGATCCACCCAGTTTCCAACGAGAATCCAGGGAATGAACACCCCCCCACTCTCCTTCCCTGTATTCTGATCCTGCCGGGAAGCAAAGCCCATTCCCGGTGCTTTGGGGACAAATTGGAATTGGAAACCCCCCTGGAATGTCCCTGATCAACTTCCAGCCCCTTCCCTGTATTCCCACCGCTCTTCATTCCCGCATTTGGGAGCTTTGCCTGTTTTTTCCCCATTCCCGCTATTTTCCCTGGCACCGCATTTCCCGATGCCTTTGGAGACGCATTCCTGCGCTTTTTGGGAAGAGCCATCAGCAGCCACCTCTAATTGGGGCTCCTGAGCCGCTCCTGCTTTTTTAAGGAATTTTTTTTTTTAAAGCCTGGCTTAAATGGGGCTTTAAATGGGGCGTCCTAATGAGCCTCATTACAGCAGATCCCGGGATTTAATTATCCCGGGAAGGGAAATTCCCGCGGCCGCAGCCACCCCCGTGTCACCCCTCGCTTCACCCGCGCCCCATAAAGCATTGGAATAAGGCGAATTCCACTCAGGAATTCGCTTTCCCCCAGCGCTGTCACCAGGAGCGCGGGGTGCCGGGACTTATGGGGTGCTGGGGACACGCGTCCCTGTCCCCAATAAATCCAGGAAAATCCCGGGATTTTAATAAAGGCTGCTTTATGGAGCGGCAGAATCCAGCGGCGCCTTGGAGCAACCCAGCGCCGCTGCCTTGGGATCGGGAGGAGTCTCCCCAAAAAAATCTCCAGCGTTGGCCACTCTGCTCCTTTTCCGTGTTATTCCCATCCAAAAATCACGGAAAAGGTGCCTGTCGTGCTCAGAGCCACGAAATCCAGGCTCCTAAAAAACAAAGGGAAGAGATTCCCAAAGGAAAACTCTTTCCCAAATATTTATTCTCATTTTTGGGGTTTTCTTCCAGCTGTTTTCTCCCACATCCCGAGACTTCAGGAATTCCAGGGAAGAGACAGGGATGGATGGCACGAGGGACATTCCAAGGTGGAAAGCTGGGAGATCCTCGGCTTCCCGAGCTCATCCCGAGCCCAGATTCAGTGGGAAACTGGGATTTAGGAGAAGGAAAGGGGATAGAGGGAGGCCATGCTCCATCGGTGAGTTGGGGTGATGTGGTTTTTTTTTGGGAATCCCAATATCTGGGATGAGCAAACTCATCCATAATTCCCTCAGGAAGTGCTCTCTCCCTCAAAGTCACTAGATGGCGGCCTAAGGCATCCTTTGCCTTTGGAAAAGCGGTGGAAATTGGGAATGCCAACTGCCTCCAACCTCCCCAGCCTTTCCCCTTTCCTTGAAATCCCGAATTTCTGACTCAGAGGGCTCAGAGGGCAGGGCGCCTCTGGATCTGCATCATCCCAGGATTTGTGCCCAGGAAAAAGGTGGACAGTGGCCACAAATCCCAGGAATGATGAGTTTTCCAAGAGGAAAACGGTGGCTGAGTGTGGGACATGAACTGGTCCTGTTGGTGAGGTAAAAAATGCTGGGATTCCCAGATTTGGGCCAGGCTGTGGAATTCTGTGACCTCTTTATTGGGAATTCATGGTTTTATGGCCTTTATTCTTTCCCAATTTTGTGAGTTCTTTCCCTGGACTTTTTCATGGAATTATCTGAAAATATAATTTTTTTTTTTCTTTTTTTGAGGATTTTTTTTTTCCAGAGGGAAGGGCGTTTCCCAGGAGCACAGAATTCCTTACGGGTTTGCATCTTATAAAGCAGCCAGGATTGGAAGGGAGGATTTTTTTCTCCCAAATTTTCCCATTGTTTGCAGGGATTTTGTGGAGGTTTGATTCCCTCCAGATGTTCCCAGTGTCTTTGTGGATATCAGGCAGGATCTTCCCACTCCCTGGAAGGGGCTTTGGGAAGGGCAGCTCCTTCTAGGCCTGGAAAATCCATTCCCTGAGGAGAATATTTCTTGTAGGGCTGGAATATCCATTCCCCAAGGAGAATATTCTTTCCCAGCCTGGAAGAGCCTTTTCCTATGGAATTTCACATGATTCCAAAACCACCTTTGGACACCCAGCTCACAAATCCCAGGATGATGAACTCCTCACTCCCAAATCCATAGGGAAGTGCGCTCCCAATCCTATTCCTTTATGGGGCACAACCCCATAAAGTTGTGTCCTATCCTTGGCCAAAGAGAGGCTAGAAATGAAAAAATATCCCCCCAAAAAAGTCCAGGATGTGCCAGAACTTTTCCTTTTTATTAAAATCTGATGAGGGACCCACCTGGATTTGATTTCTTGCAATAAAAATTCCAATAATTCCCCCTAAAACAATTCCTGAGCACTGGTTCCAATCTCCCAACCCTCAAGATGGATTTTAAAGGCTCTTGTAAAAGGAGGAATATTCCAATAATTCCGGTGCACAATTCCAAGTTCATCTTTGCCCTTATTTGACAGGAAAAGGGGAATGCGCAGAGGGTTTTATTTCTGTTTTTCCATTATTTTTTTCCTTAGGATGCAGCAGGTCCAGAGATAAGATTTCTTTAGGAGAAGGGGAAAGAGAGAAGGATCCCTGAGCTTGGAATCACTAAGGGAGAGGAATCCCAAGGTTTGGAATCACTGGGAAAATGACCAGGGAAAAGGAAAAAAATAAGGAAAATCAAGAAATATCTAGAATTTTGAGAATTTTCCCTCAAAAGCTCTTAAAAAGTCAGGAGAAGAAAATATTTCTTTGACAAAATATTTTCTATGGTATTTTATTTATAATTGCTTTAAAACATGGAAAGAATGGAATAAGAAAAGGAAAATTAATAAAAAATAATTAATTAGGGATTTAATATTGAAATTCCTTTAAAACATGGGGAAATGGAATAAAATGAGAAAATATTAGTTAAAATGAATAATAAGGAATTTGATTTTGAAGGATATTGATGATTTTAAACTGGAAAAAAAATTAAATTAACTTTGAATTCAAGTTGAAATAATTTAAAATTGAATTAAAATTAAATATAAATTGAAAGGAAATAACTTTAAATTAAGCTGATATTAAATTGAAATTAAATTTGAAATGAATTTTCAATAAATTTCTTTAAATTTAGATTAAAATAAATTTAAATTACATTTTAGGTGTACATTTTAAATTTAATCCCATTTTATTGCATTTGAATGGTAATTAAGAATATTTTATTATATATTAGGTATTTATTATTTAGTAATTAAAATAAAATAATGGATAAATTCTATCATAGTTAATTTAATTCGTTAATTGAATGTACTGAATTAAATTGATTAAATAATTAAATTAATTATTTCAACTAGTCAGAGGAATAGGCCCAAATTTACTTTAGATCAAGAGCCATGTTAATATTTTATTCCTAATTTTTAAATTAGTTCCTATTTTTCCCACATTAACAAAATTTGCATACAGGTAAGAGCTAAAATTCCCTTTCTGTGACTGTTGGGACGAATCCCAGTGGGAATTCCAGAGCTCTCCATTGATAATAAATATTTATTATTTTAAAATATTTTATTAATTTATTATAATTTTATATTTTAAACCCTTTTTATATAATTTTGGGATCTGGGAACTGCTCCTTTAATTTCCATGGAATCTCTTTCTCCCTAAGGAATGAGGAAAGTTGGAATTTCCTCCAAAACTGGGAATTTCCTGGCAACAGTTTAAATCATTCATAAATCTCCTGGATTTGGGGAAATTGGGATTGATTTTATCCTAGCCTTGCAGGAAAGGGAAATATGATGGGAAAAGAAATGGAGAGAAGAGGTTTTGTGGGATTTGCATGAAATAACAGCTGAAAAATCCAAGTTAAGGATTTACAGAGTTTCCCATTCCTGTAATTTCCCAAGCACCAGCTGGGAATCCCTTGGCATTTTCATTATGCCTCAGGGTGACCCCAAAATTCCAACGTCACCTGTTGCTTCCAGGTTATTCCCAGCTAAAACTCAGTCTTTCCAGGAATTCTTAATCCAGAAGAGATTTTCACCTTTTCCTCCCTCTTTCTCATTTTCCCACCTTTTTCCTCCTCTGTTTTTCCATATTTCCGTGTCTGTTCAATGCTGAGGAAACAGAGGGCCAGAAAATCCCGTTGGGAAAAGGAAAAAAGGGAAGGGGAAAGGGAAAGGGAAAGAGAAAAGGGAAAGGGAAAGGAAAAGGAGTTTCCCAGAAGAAAGAGGGCCGGAAAAGACAGAAAAGAAGGAAGAAAAAGTCATAATTCAAGTAGATCTTGATCGTTTTCCAAATCTGGATTCAGTTTTTATCAATGGCCTTGGCACAGCACTGAGCTGATGACGTCTTCTAAATTTTAAATCGGTGACAGAGTAAGCAAAAGTCCCCAAAAGAGGAATCTCCATCTTGGAAAGCACCCAGGAAAAGCTCAAAGTTTCCAAAAAGCGCAAGGCACAAGATCCAAGAGGCCCTTTAAAGACGCCTCTCCCAAAAGCCTCATCCCAAAACCCCCCCAAAAAGCTGAGAGCAGAGTCCCCAAAGCCAAAAGGCGCCATCCATCCCGTGCTGTGGCTCCTTTTCCTGCTCTCCGGCTCTTCCCAAGGGTTGCCATTGCTCCAGCCCAACTTTTCTCTGCCGGCCATTGGTGGGGACATTCCGGGGTCCCACTGGAGGAGCTGTGCTCCTGCTTCCCGCTGCCACCTCAGCTTCCAGGAAATTCCATCCATCCATCCATCCATCCATCCATCCATCCATCCATCCATCCATCCCTCCATCCCTCCATCCATCCATCCATCCTTGTGGATGAGCAAGCCCCAGCTCTGGAGATGCCAAATGCTCCTCCTAGGCAGGAAAACATTCCCAGGGAATTCCCACTTTTGGAGGGGAATCCTGTTTTTCCCCATGGCAGCTGGAAGGTTTGGATTTAATATTTTAATTCCGTTAGGTCTGGATATTGAGGAAATCAGGATGGGTTGAAAGATGATGCTCCCACCAGAGCAAAGCCACAGCCTCTGGCACCTGTTATTCTCTAAAACAATTCCTGATGGGGAATTCCCACCCTTGGGAAGCTGAGCTTTGCTCCAAGGGCTGGGCTGAAACTCGGGATTCATTGGTTCAAATCTTCCAGATTTTATTGATGGGAATAACAACCAAAAGTATTTCTGGTTTTCCACTGGCACGAGGAAATCTGGGATGCTCCAAGCACCTGTTCCAGGCACCTCAATCCTGTTTGTCAGGGAAAAGCAGGAGCAGGTTTTACTCTGGGAAAATTTGTTGCTGACATCCAAAAATATCAGGCTGCATCCCTTTGGATATCCCAGGTATGCATCTGGAAAATCCCCTTTGGATAAAGGAGGGATCAGGGTGGGATTGGCAAGGCTGGGGCTTTTCCAAGCTCATTCCCAGGTGTCCCAGAGGGGTTGGAATGGGATGATCCATCCTAGGGAAATCCTTCTGGATGAATGCTGAAGGAAAAACGGGAAGGCAGGATAATGAAGACCTCTCCAGGCATCTGGCTCCCATTTGGAAGGAGCTCTGGGAATCTCAGGTCAGGCGGGATGTGCTGGAGTGTCCGTGCATCCATCTGTTTTCACACAGCCAGGAATGCTGGAAGCCTCCAGCCCCGGAGGGTCGTAAATCCCGGCTCCGCTTTTCGCTGAAATTCAGCCCTGTCCAAACCCCGCACAAAGGCCCGGCTCATTCCCTGGATTTATGGCCTCCCGGGAAGCGTTGGGTGATTAAGGCTTGGCCACCAACACGGAGCAAACAGTAGGAACTCCGACAGCTCCAACTGAGAATGTGGGCCGGGATTTATCAAACAAATCTGGGAGAAATCCATCTCTGTTTGGAAGAGCAGGAGATATATGGCATGTTTGGGAGATGGATCCGGCTTGGGAACGTTTGAGAGGGTTGGAATTCCGAGTCTGATCCAAGCTGGGTGTAGCCAAGGCAAATATACAACTCCAGGCAAGGAGCTTTTCCAAGGGTAACAACAACATTCCTGGGCAAGTGAGGTCATCCCGAATTTTCTAGGCTGGGATTTAAAAAGTCAAGGGGAAAAAGTGCTGGAAAAATACAGAATGGGTAAAAAATAGGATAAAATATGTTGGAAGTGGCTGACAAAACAAAACGGGAGATGGAAAGGAGAAGATGCTGGTGTTTCATTTCCAGGGAATAAAATTGGATGTTTGGGAATTTTTTGGGCTCAATCCCATTTTTTTCCTGACTTTATTAATCCATTCCACTCACCAGCATCCCAGTTCTTCCCAAAAATCCTGTTGGAGATGGAAAAGCAAAGGAAGAGAAGGGAGGGCGTGGTAGGTAAGTCCTTTTGGATGGATCCAGGTGGGATCTGACTTTCCTGTGGGATGGGCAGGGAAGGCACATTCCAGAGTTGTGGGAGTACAGCTCTGCCAGGCAGGAGGGAATTTCTGGAATTGAACAGTGCTGGAAAGGAGAATTCTGATGGATCTCAGCGTGGAAGGAAGGAATGATGGGGAGAGGAATCCCAGGAAAGTGCCTGGACATGGCTGAGGTGCACCAGGAACATCCTGGATCTATCCTTAGGGACTTCCTTATCCCGTGGCTCTGCCTGCCAGGAATGTGGAAGAATCAATGCTTGGAATTTCATGATCCTTAAGATCCCTCTGGTTTTCCCCAGTTCATTAAAATCCTGGGTTTTCTCTTTGATTCCAATGATTCTCTGGAATAATTCCAGGTTGGGAAGGCACTGGAGCGCTGTGGGTCTGGAATTTCCTTTTCCCAGGGAACAGAACCCCCACAGCTCCCATAAAATTCCCAGCAGCTGCGTTTACAAGGTGTGAAGCCATAAAGCAGCTCCTGAATTTTCCACACCTTCCTCCTGCTCCAGAGGCTGATGGAGCACTGAGAGTTGTTCCTCCCAGCCCTCACAATTATTGCCCAGTGTTCCAACAGGCAATTCCTGATTCCCAGCACAGGAATCCTAAGGGTTATCCTGTGAGAATGGGCAGGGACACCTCCCTCTACACAAGGCTGCTCCAAGCCCATTCCAGGGATGGGAATTCCAGGAATGGGAAAAGGTTTGGATGGCAAAGTTATCCCAAAAAACCTTTGTGCCGTCGTTTCTCTCCCATCAGGAGAGGGAAACGCGGAATTATTTTTCCCTTGGGATGAGATGAAGCTTTCCAACAGGAGCAGTGAAATCCCTGTATAGTTTAGGCTTCCCAGGAGGGAATATTTGCCTTGAGAATGCTCCTGGGAGCAGGGAAAAGTGAGACTGGGAAGACAGACAAATGAAATTAACTGGAATTCTTGGCAGGAGTGCGAAGAGGGAAGCACCAATGGAGATCCAGGCTCCTGCTGGAATTCTATCCACAAACTGATCAGCAAAAGGAGGATCAGCAGCGTCCAGCTGGAAAACACGGCTCGGCCTGGCTTGGAGTTCCCACCCCAGAACTTCCAGATCCCATGGACCTCTGTGGATTGCAGCTCCTGGGATTAGGATCTCCCAATCCCGTTTACTTCCAGCCACCCCTGGATCCAAAGGCGAGGTTCCCATGCCTGCCAGTAATTTGGGGATTTTGGAAACCCTGGAATTGTGTGGGAGCCACATGGTATCAAATCGTTCCCAGCTCCTGGAGCTGCCACCTGTGCCGACACGTCCAGGATTTTCCTGGGAATTCCCAGTTTGGGTGACACCAAGCCCATCCTGATCTAAATTTAGGGAATTTTGAGTATCCCACTTATATTTTGTCCTTATTTTTTTCTAGCTACAGTTCAAGCTGGTGGGAATGGCATAGGACAAAGTTTTGGCAATCACATTCCCATTTTTCCATGGAGGAATTTGGTGGGAATCCTAAAATTCCAAACCCCCAAATTCCTCTTAAAACAGGTGTGGATGTGTTAGTGACCTTTCCATGAATCCTTTGAGGATTTGGTGAAGGAAATAAACAGGGAATTCTTGGAATGGTGAATCCTTTTTCCAAGAAATCTCAGGACAACTTTGCTTTCACGTTTTATATGATTTTGGGGATTTTTTTCCAGGGAATGATGGAATTTTAGGGCTGTGCTACTGCAGAACAGTGGGAATGGTTTCCCAAGCCTGGATCCCATTTGATTCTCACTCCTCAGCTGGAAGTGAGGAAAAGCTTGGAATGGCTCCCCTTGGGGTGTTTTCCATACATCCAGGAGCAGATCCATAAGGTCTCTCTGTTTCCATTGAGAGGAAAACACCTCAGGCTGTGCCAGTGGAGGGTCGGGTGGGATTCAGGAGGAATTTTTTAATGGAAATGGTGGTAAAGCATTGGAATGGGATGGATCCCCATCCCTGGAGACACCTAAACAATGTCTGGCCCTGGGAATTTGGCATAGGTTGGGCTTTGATCCTTAAACAATTCCCTAATTCTAGTTTTGTGCCTCCCTTTCCAAGGAATTCCATGTGTGCCCGTGCCCTCTGCCCACTCAGCAAATTAATTCCTGATTCCAGTGGGACAGAACCAATGGAAAATGCTCCTGGAGCTCATTCCAAGCTCTGTTTCTAAAAATTCTCTGATTTTTTACCTTCTCAATGTCCAACCACAGCCAAAAATACTCAGGAGCCTCCAGCCCTGAGAAGCTGGAGAAGTCCAAACGAGCTCCAGGTTTTCCAGGCAGTTCATTCCTCATTTTCTGTGGCTCGGATTGTTTATGTTCCCTCCGCTTCCATGAAAACGACATCTTCATTAAAGCTGAAAAATGGATTTTGGGATTGATGGGAAGCGCTGATTTCCCTTGGCCACCAGCAGGAATGGGAGTTCCAGGGAACAGCCCCACGCTCGTTCCCAGCTGATGGATGGCCTTGGAATGTTATTTATTTCGCTCCAGGTTTTTCAGCTGGTTGGATTAAAAATTAAAAAAAATAAAAATAAAAATAAAAAGCAGGAAAAAAGCCAAGGAAAAGCCCAGCCAAGCTTTGGGATCACAGTGAAGTAAAAGCCCGGAATAGTTTCCACCCTGCAGCTGAAGGATAGGGAAAATCTTTGGAAGGGGTTTGGAGTCTTCATTGCTGGAGGTGTCGGAGGATTTTGAGGGAAAATTTTGGGAATAACCAAGTGGTCTCTGCTTGATCATCCAAAGGAGCCCCAAAATCCTGGATCCAGATGTTGGTCCCAGCTCCACCCCTAGCCATAGAATAATCCCATTATTGGGATTCTGACTGTCCCAGAAATCCCCATTCCACCCCCTTGGAGTGCCAGGATTTAAGGATCAGGATCCCAGAATTTGGGAGACATAAGGAAAGAAATTCCCCAACTCCAAAGTGCCTCCCCTTCATGGCCACTCTGGATTTGCCATTCCAGATTCGCCATTCCCTGTGCCTCTGGAGCCATCCCTCCTCTCCCAAATGGAAACCAGGGGAAACTGCGGAAAATCTGGAAAATACTCAACACATCCCAAAATCCCCACCTCAGGAAGCTGTGGCAGCTCTTCCTTCCCCTCACCCAATGTTCCCAAAATCCTGGGTAATGATTTCCAGTTTGGATGCCCCCAAAGTGAAACGGAGAATTCCACTGCTGTTGGAATAGAGGGAAAATGGGGTGGGAAAAGGAGGAGTGCTGCAGTTAATGCCAAACAATTTCTGGTTTTATTTCACATTTCCCTGAGCCAAAGTTTTCCCTTTTTTGGGAGGAAAAGAAACTCCTTCCCCTCCTGCTCCCCTACAACAGGTTTATCCCAAGCTCCTCCAGATTTCCAGGAGTCTGGAAGGAGAGAATGGGGTGTATTTTGGGCTGGAATGACAACTCCAAACTGGGATATGATTTTTCCCCTTTTCCAGACATCTCTAAATCCCCACCTTGGGATCCACCTGCATTCCAAAGCTGTTTGATTCCCTTCTGGAGTTATTTGATCTCACTTTAAAAACATTAAAAGCTGGATTTTCCCATTTTCAGGTGTTATTCCCATATTTATGCAGGTGTAAATATTCGCTGTACCCAAAAATCTGAGCTCATAGCCATTTGGTTTTCCTAAAACTGGGAATGATCAGGGATACAGGACAGGGAATGGGTGTTGCATCCATCAGCTGGGGACAGGAATACCATCAGAAAACTAAACATTTAATATCCTTTTCCCAAGTTTTAGCATCCAGGTGTATTTAAAGAGAGTTAAAATCATCAGAGGAGAATCCAGGTTATCCCATTTCCCTGTTTCCTTGGTGTGGATTTGGTTGTGTGGGATTTTTGGGATTTCAGATTCAGCCATGCTAAGGGAAATGGGATGAGGGGTGCATGCATCCCAGATTTATTTGGGAAGGACTTCTCCCCACAATGCAGCAAAATCTGGGATTGCACTGCCCCCCTGGGCCAGGGATCTAAGGGGGGTTATTCCCAGGATTTTTCCTCTGCCTGGCAGCAACGCCTGGAAGCTCCATCATGGCACATTGGGCTTTGTTTTTCATTCCAGGGGCCTCGGCTGGAAAAATAAGGAGAAGGAGGGGGAATCCAAATCCAAACAACCCAGCAGCTGGAATTTTGTCTGGAGAAGGGCAGGGAAAACTGATTTATATTGGCTCCAGGAGCAGTTCCAAGCTCCTGGCATGGGAATGGGAGCTTGGGGCTTTTTCCTGCCTTTGGAATTCTCAGGTGCCAGACTCCAGAGGGTGGCTGTGCCCGGCTTTTCCGTGATTTAAGGCTCTTCCTGGATCTCCTGGAGCTGGAATGGGTTCTGGCAGGGTGTAAATCAATCCAAATCTCCCAAGTCCCAGCATTCACAGGGTTGTATCCCTGCTGAGCCCTTGGCTTTCCTCCTTCTCCCAGTTTTCACAAAAAACGGTGGGAAGCCAAAATGTTCAGCTGCTCCTAAAATGCTCCCAAGGGTCAAAGCTCTCCCTAACTCCATAAAGGATGGAAAAAGCTGGATTTGGGATGAGAAGTTGGGAGGGAGGAGGGCAGATGCCTCCTGGATTCAGGGATTTGGGATTTTTTTGAGCATTCCTGCCTAAAAGCCACTCTCGAATCCAAGCTCTGCCACCCTGCTTCCAGGTCAATGGAACTTTTCCTTGTTGAATCCCTAATCTTCCTCCAGTGGAAGTTGGAATCCAGGATCTCCCTGCTGCTGGCTGGAAAACTGCAGAAATCACAGAAAATGGATATTCCAGGGCTTGGGGATTTCTGTGGAAAAGCCAGAGGGTAGCCAGAGTTTGGGGATTTAAGGATGATTCCTTGGGATCATCTCTCCCAGTATAACCAGTGATTCCTGACTGGTGATTCCTAGAGATTCCTGGAAACCTGGGAAGCGCCATTGTTGGGAATGGAGGAGAGAACCACCATGGACAGCAGGGGTGGGAATGGTGATGCTGAATCCCTTTGGAATGATTGTGTCTGCTTGGAGCCTGTTGTTTTACTCCAGGAATGATGGAGGAGTTGGGAAAATCTTGGGATCATGGAATGGTTTGGATTGGAAGGAATCTTAAAGCTCATCCCATTCCATGGGCGCGGATACCTTCTGCTATCCCAGATTTCTCTAACCTGGGTGGAACATTCCAGGAATGGGTCATCCATGCATTGTTTGATCCTTCCTGAATCCCAGGATAAAATGTATTAAAACCCGGAGTTTGGGAAGTTTTTGGATTTTTTAAAGGAATTTAAAGACAAAATAATTCCAGTGTCTTAAAAAGAAAAAAGGTTTGGGATGTGTCAGCTACAAAACTTGGGAGTTGGGAACAAATCCGGCATGGTTTCATTGGATTTTCCTGGAATTTTTATGGCCAAAAAGGGAATTGCTCAAAGGACAATGAGGATAAAACATCTGGATGGAAATAAATTGGATTTTTCCTTGAAAATTGCATTTCTAGTGGAAAATGGGCTGTGCTTGGCCTCAGGCCGTGCCAAGGTCAAGGGACACCATTCCAGATGGATCTCCTTAAATGAAAACACAGGCAACATGGGGAACAGAGCCCAAAATTCCCTTAAATCTTCGGGAGCAGATAAAAATTCCCAAGGAACAGCTCAAAAAATGCCTCATCCTAAACTTATTTTCATCTATTCCCAAAATTCCTGTTGTTTTCCCAGGTTGTTCCTTCTGGCAGCTGGAATTTCTCCATCCTGTCCTGGATGTGTTATCCCAAATATGTCGGCTCCCACTCCAGGATTTCATTGGAATTGAGTGCTGCATTAATCCATTGGCTGGAGTTCATCCTTTTCCTTGTAAATCCATCCTCTCCCGCCTCCGGCACGTGTAGCCCAATATCCGGGGGGAAATGGAGCCTTTGATCTTTCCTTGATGGAGAGGCTTCCCGGGATTCCAGGCAGATCCCTTTGCCTGGCTGCTGTCCATAAGAATTTGGGAGCACCAATGGATGAATTGAGGAGGAGGGGAAGGTCTGAGGTTTTCCATAGCTGGAATTAAATATCAATTAGTTCTAATAAATGGGATATTGGGAAGGAATTCTTCCCTGTAGCTGGAAAAGCTATGGGTGCCTCATCTCTGGAAGTGTCCCGTTCCAGGTGGGACAGATCTTGGAAAAACTTGGGATGGTGGAATGTGACCCTGCCCACGGCAGGGCTTGGAATGAGCAGATCTTTATTGAGAGGTCCCTTCCAAGTTTTCCCTCTGGCATTCCCAAACTCTGGCTGGCATTTGCTGCCTCTTCAAGGGCTCTTTTCCATGCGACTGGAAAGACAGACCCTGCTCCAATGGTGTGGGATGGAACCAGGGAAGCACAACTGTGGAATGCCGGTGCCAAAGGATGCTGGAGCTTTTCCCTGGCTCCCGGGAGACTGGTGATGGATATCCATCCCCAACACACACATGCCAAGGGATTTGTGTTTTTCTGGGATGCAGGTGCTGTTTAGAGAGAAGGTGGGAGTGCACAGCCAAGGAATATCTCATTCCCACATTCCTTCCATCCCATTTTTTTTTGGGAAGCACGGGATGTGTCCCAGTGCCGGTTTCAAAGGCTCTCATTCCATTGGAAGCTGCAGGTGGAGGAGCCTGGAATGCTGACAGGGTGACTCAGGTGCTCCTGAGTCATCCAGGAGCTGGGAATTGATCCCCACTTGCTGGATCCATCCATGAGGTTCCGTGGAGCAGGGACACAGGGAATTGTCATGGTGCTCCATGGGGATGTCTCGTGGGATCCCTGACTCTTGGGATGCTGGTCCAGGGAAATTGGGATTACCCAGACCAGTGCAAACACTGATCCTACGAATACAACACCTTTCCATGCCAGAGTGTTCTGGGGAATGTCACAATCCCAGCTTTGGCCACTTTAGTAAACTCCTTGGGTGAGTTTTGGTTTAAATCCCTGGATTTTGGGTCAAATCCCTGCATTTGGGCTACATTTTTACACTCAGCCAGTTTTAACAGCATCAAACCCCAGGGAAGTAGCACTGCAGGGAAAAACTTCAAGAGATCCCCAGTAAAAAAATGGGAAGAGAAGTGAGAAGAGTCAAGGATTTGCTATTTTTAGTGTTGTGTTTGTCTGAATTCCGAGCTTGCCTTGTGTTTTCCTTGGATACAGCCGATGCTTTTGGAACTCCTGGGGCTGCCGGGGCTAAACCAACAATCCTTAACCCCAAAAGGAGCCAGCCAGGAATTCTGTGGGATGAGGGAGTGGGGCCTGGAGCTCTTCCCAGATTACCCAGCAGCTGGGATGTGCCTGGGTTTGCTGGGCAGATTCCCATGGCACGAGGTGGGACCATCATGGAATCACATCCCCAAGTGCCACGTCCATGTCTGGGAAATCCCTGCCAGGGCAGGACAACTGTTTTTTAAGGAATTTTCCCAATATCCAACCTGAAGCTTGCCTGGAGCAACTTGAGGCCATTCCTGCTTGTCCTGGGAGCACATCCTGATCTCACCTGGCTGCACCCTCCAGTCAGGGATTGTGGGAAGTGGGAATGCCCCCTTTGGAGTCTCCTTTTCTCCAGACTGAGCTTTCCCATCATCTTCCTGGTGCTCCAGCCCCTTCCCACCTCCATGGCATTCCGGACATATGCTCCATATTCTTTGTTTAGTGAGGAGGGACCTGGATTGCTCCTCCCCATACCCACATTTTGGGATGAATCCCTATCTGAGCACAACTAATCTGGACCTGATCCCAAAAGAACATTCCCAAACCCGACAGGAACGTGGGGGAGAAATAAGATAATCCATGGCTTTTCTCTGGTGTTTTTGTTAGGAATCATGGATTACAGAGCTGGAAAACCTCAGGTTGGGATTTTTGGTGGCTCTGGAAGTTCGGCAAAATTTAGGGAAGGTGGAAGGATCCAGTGTTTGTCCTTGGAGCTGGAGGAGATAAGAGAGGATGGAGAAAAATCTTCCCTTTTCCCAGTAACTGATTTTGGAGGAGCAAATTCCAAGGAACAAGTCCCAAGGAACAAATCTGCTGGGTTTATCCCAAACTTCATTTTAACCTCCTTTTCTGGCCTAAAAATCCCTAAATTTTCCCACTGTAGGGAAGTGTCAGAGATGCTCTCATTTATCCTTTGCTGCCCTCTTTTACTTCCCAAGACCCAGATGTTTCCTTGGATTTAATTGCTGTGGCTCCCCAAAACTACTGGAGAATAAATAGCATGAGGGAATATTGACTGATTCATTCACTAATTAATTCAGACATTTGAGGAAGCTTTGAAAGGTGATTTTCCCTGACTTTTGGTCCTTTCCCGGATTTTTATTCCCATTTCTCATCCTCCAGGGCTCAGCTTTTGCCTTGTAATCTTAAGGGTTTGGGATGTTCTCATCTCCCTGCACCAAGAATCCAACTTGGAGGGTTGTATCCGAGGTTATGGATGGGTTGGCAGCAGTATCCCAAAATTCTGCAGCAATTCCATAGGATAATTCTAGACTGGATCCATGACTGGCTTGAAGAGAGGGATGTTTTTATTCCTAGATATAACACAGGGGGTTTTATCCATTGGGTTTCCAGAGATTGGGATTTTATTGTAGAAAACAGTGCATTTATTGGAATTTTACTTCCATAGATTCCCACCCTCATGGGAGTGGGAGTGGGAAGTGTCTTCATGTGGCCTTTCCTTGCTGGGGCAGCTTGGAATCTTGAGAAGGGGGGAAATTTGGGATTTTTGGGTAGGTTTGGGATAATTTTTATAAAGCTGCAAATCTGCCAGGGATTAAAATAAAAATCCCCCTCCTTCTGTTGGCTACTGAAAGATGGAATTTTATCCTTAAAAAAAAAAAAAAGGTGGAACAAGTCTGGAGGTGGCCAGGCTGTGCAACAGGAGCAGACTGTAACATTTTTCCAAGGATTCTCCTGGGTTCCAGATGTGTGGGCTGGGAAAGCCGTTAATGGCCCCAATTAGGCTTTAATTTATCTTCGTTTCCTCGGCCTCGCCGTTAAAAGTCACACCCCGGAGCCATTAAAGCTCCACATTCCCATTCCCGAGTTTTGTCAGGTGCTGCCCAGCCAATCCAGCCCGAAACTGGACTTCATTCCCACCACAAACAAAAAAAAAAAAAAAGGTTTAAATGGGTCAGGAGCCTTTCCCTGGACATCTGCTTGAAGGATAACAAGGGGATATTTAAAAGGCTTGGAAGGAAAACAAAAAAAGGCTTCCACATTCCCAAGGAGTTTCAGCCCCTCGTCCAGCACGTTCCCGAATCCCCCTTTTTGGCAGGAGAGCGATGGCATTAAACATCCAAGGAGATTTATTAGGGATAATTTATGGCCAGAGCAGCCGAGCCGTGGGTTCGGGGGAGCAGAGCTCGCCACGGGCAGTGTTTTCCTTCCTGCACATTCCGATTGTTTTAGTTTATTCCAGAGGCACGGCTCGGGAGCTCATTTATTCCCGGGACACATCAACACGTGGAGTGAGATCACTCCCGTTCCTGGGGGTCGGCGGGCTGGAGGTGATGAAATCATGGATTTATCCACAGCTTATTCCAGGCGTTTGATTGACCGGGATCGATTTGGGCTGGACCGACAGCATTTCCCGATGTTCCCAAACAGCCGCTAAAATAATTATCGGGATCCAGGAGCGCGGAGCAGCTCCCGACACATGTTGGGAGTGAGGAGAGGACAGTTCCAGCCACTAAAAATACATCCCAGATGGAAAACTCATCCAGCTCCGAGGGGGGAAAGCTCAACCTGTTGGAGGTTGTTATAAGTCGGGAATGGGGCAGCGAATGTTTGGGATAAGCCAAGTCCCCAGTAGGTCTTTCCTGCTATCCATGAACTGCTGACCTTTTTTCCTTGGAGAGCTGTTAAAATGGAAGCAGAGGGCAGAGGGAGTTGTTTTCCAACCCCTTTTGCACTTGTGTGGTCTGGAAAGGGAACAGATTTTTCCCTGCTCTTTTCCAGGAGACAGACACAGGGATGAGGGGAAAACAGAGACGGCTTAATGAACCTTCCCAAGGTATCCAGGGAATCAGGAGCTGCCTGGCATGGCAGCAGCATTTCCATCCCACCAGGAACGTTCACTTTGCTGACAGCTTTGGATGGGATTTGGGATATTCCTGGTGGAGCAGTGAAAAACAGGGAAAAGAAGAGGGATTTGCTGCTCTGGAAGTTTAAATCCATGGTTGGGAGGGGGTGAATTCCCTTTGGGATGCCACTCACCTTGGAGAGTGGCCAGAAGTTTGGATTGTGGGATGCTGGGCATCATAGGGATGAGGGAATGAGGGAACGAGGGACAGGATTCCTTATGGGTTAAGATGAGACCTGAGAATAGTTTTTCAATTTATTTGGTAGCTGTACAAGGAGCCAAAATAGAACAAAATGGGGAAATAAGGTGAAATACATCCCAGGATTTCAGGAATTCATCCAAGGACACAGTCCTGTGGGCTGGAGCCATGGGAAGGTGACATTCCCAAGAATTACCATCCCGGGAATGTCAGGTATCCGACCCCAGAGGGATGCTCATATCCAATCAGCCATGGAGATGAGTTATCCCAGAAAACAGTGGAGCATCTTCCCAAAATGCATCCAAAAGCTAAAACCAGGCAGTGGGATGCCTTTCCCTCCAAACAGCCATTCCCCTCCATGCTGCAATTCCAAGGACAATCCTAGGGAGCACCGAGTGCTTTCAGCTGTGCTGGAGTGATGAAATATTCCAGACACGTGGTCCCAGGACTGATCCCGAGGTAGACAGTGCCTGGAAACACAGAGAGGGTTTTTGGGAATGAGCAGTGCATGGAAGTGGATTCCCAGAGTGTGAGACACATCGAGGGCTCTGGGTGTAGGATGGGGGGAATTCCCCCAGGAATCTGGGGATTTAGTGGCAAGCTGGAGGATTTGAATCTCATGGAATTCCAGACTGGTTTGGGTTGGAAGGGACCTTAAATCTCATCCCATTCCAACACTGACACCTTCCTCTATCCTAGGTTGTTCCAAGCCCTGTCCAACCTGGCCTTGGACATTCCCAGAGATGAGGCATCCACATCTTCTCTGGGAATCTGTTCCAAAATACAACCCAAATATTACTCCTAAAAAATTAAACTCCCTAAAAAATTAAACTCCCAAAAAATTAAACTCCCTAAAAAATTATAACCCCTCAGAAAGTTAAATTCCCTCCCCTCCCCCAACATTTCATCCCTGAGTCTTTTCCCTTTGGAATGGCAGCTCCCTGGGATGTGCAAGATATCCAAAGGTATCCCTTGCTTCTGGATGTCACCCAAGTATTCCAGTCTGACTGGGCAAAATCCCAGTGATTTGGTGATCCCCTGAATAGAAGACACAGCTTTTCCAAGGGAATTAGAATGGAAAATCCTCCCTTTCCATCTGCAGCCAGTGGTATTTGGGAGATTTGGTGCTGCAGCTTAAGCAGGAATTGAAGGATATACGGGAGCATGAAAGCTTTGGAAAGAGTGGGAAAACTGGGCAATAAATAGGATAATTTTCTCCCAGAACTCTGGAATGCTCCAAGGATCCCATCTGGCCCTCAGGATCATTGGAACAGCCTGGACTGGGGTGGATGGTTACAAATGTGCCAGAGTTTTCCCTGTGCCTTTGCAAATCCAAGGCTTTTGTGACTGGAAGGCTCGGCTTTAATGAATCCAGTCCCTCATCCAGCCCGCTCTGGAGGCAGGGCCTTAAATCAGGAATATTCCTGAGGTTGCCTTAAATCAGCTTTAAGTGACTTTAATTCAGCTCTGGCCGATTCCCGATCGATTCCAACGACTCATTTCATCTCAGCTTTCGCGTCCATCCATCTTCCGACCCTGCTCTCCTCTTCCCAGCCCGGAGAAATGGGATCCAGCTGTGGGTGTTTAGGTCGGAAACAGCTGCCAAGGCGGGGAATTGCAGAGTTATCCAAACATTCTGGAAGGTTGGCTCTCTGTGCGGGAGGCATCCCTGACAAATCGGACTGGAAAGGGTATGGAGAGGTCTCCTCATCCAGCCCCACCGCAGAGCCCCTTCCCGGGAATTCCTGCCTCCATAGCCAGTGGAAGGAATTAGCGACAAGTGGCTGGATGTGTCCCAGCTCAAACCCCCATTCCTTAGGGATGAATCCCTCTCTATCATCCATGAGATACTGGGATTGGGTGGGAAGGGACCTTCAGGACAATCCCATTCCATGTCCATGGAAGCAGGGACGCTTCCACTATCCCAGGTTGCTCCAAGCCCTATCCAGCCTGTCCTGGAACAATTCCAGGGATTTCTGAATCCACCACTCACATCACTGGAGGTTTAACCCAGGTTCATTCCTTCCATGGAGCAGGATAGGGATTTGGATCTCAGCCTGTTCCTTCCAAGGTGTCTCCATCCTTCCCGAGCCATGGATTCCATCCTTCTGAGCCATGGATTCCATCCTTCCCGAGCCATGGATTCCATCCCTGCTGAGCTATGGATTCCATCCTTCCAAAGCCATGGATTCCATCCTTCTGAGCCATGAACTCCATCCTTCTGAGCCATGGATTCCATTCTTCCCGAGCCATGGATTCCATCCTTCCCAATCCTGGACTCCATCCTTCCCAAGCACGCTCCAGGCTGGAGCAGAGCCACGCGTTCCATGGCCAAATTCCCAGTGATGGATGCAAATGTCATCACTTATTTTTGTGGAAATCTCATTGTTTGTTTTCCTTGGTTTTCCAGCAATAACAGCTCCTCTTCCATCCCGCCTCCAGCTTTTCATCTTCTGCCAGAGGCTTCCCCTCCTGACTTTCTCCAAATTATCTTAAAAAACTGGAATGATAGACTTAAAATAATTTTAAAAGGACATTTGGTTGGATTCTCCAGGCTGTGGGATTCTGGCCAAAAAGGAGCACAGCCAGAACACAGGAGGTCACTTTATTTTTGGCACAGCAAATTAAAATAATCCATGGAATTCCAGCTTCTCCAAGATATCCTGCATTGTATTTGGGAGCTCTTCATAGTTCAGGCTCTTCACTGCCTGACGGTGTTGGATTTTAGGGATGATTCTGTGGATTTGGAAGTTTCCTTTTCCATATTTATTGTCAGAGCCTTAAACACCACATTGTGACCCAAGATGCCAAAATATGATCCTAAATCCATGGATGTATGGATATATGATCATGGATATATGACCCTCTGGAATATTATCCCAGGACTGTAAATTGGAGTGGCTCCCCTCATTTCCCTGGCACTGCCCAGCCCTGACCTGCCCCAGGCCTTATGTCCAGCCTAAAATCCCTGGAATATCCAGCCAGTAAATTTCCACATGCTTTGAGCTTCTCCAGCATGGAATATCTGGGATCAAACCATCCCAAACTTGGCCCCATTGGAATTTTCCCCCTTCAGCCTCAGTTCATCAAAAGCCTCTGCGGTTCCTTCTTCTTCTTCTCCTAATGAAGGTGGAAATGTCCATGGCGAGGGGAATTTATGGATGAAGAAATTCCAGTGGCCATCATTCCATAATAAGGCTGACAGGCCTGTAAAATATTGCCCAAAAAACCCTGGAAAAGGCTCCAGCAGCTCCCTGGAAGGTGACCCAAATATTTTATGGAGTGGGCTCTGACGACCTTCCCTTATTTATGAATTTTTAAATGAGCGGGATCTGTTTAAAGGGGGGGAAAAAAAAACCTGGGATATGAAAAAAAAAACCCCAAACCAACTTCAGATGGTGACTTTAACCTCCCGTAGATTAAAAACCATTCCATCTTTTTATCCAAATTCCAATAAAAATCCTGTCTCCCATGGATTTAGGGACTGCTTCCAACGCCACTTAAAAGCTGATTATTTTCAGGGCAGGTTTTGCACTCCAAAACTTTTTTTTTTTTTTTATATTTTTAAATCCATTTTAAAGGATAACAATTTCTTTGGGAGATGTTTTGGACTGGGATAATTTTACCCAGGAAAACTGAGGGAATTTTAATGGAAAACCTTTCAATTCCATCCACTCTCCTCTCACTCACTCTCCAAGCCCCATCCAACCTGGCCTTGAAGAATTCCATGACTCCATAGTCCAAGAGCTGAATCTGGCTGTTTGGAATCTCCCTTTACTCTAAAGGGAGCCAAAGTTATTGGGAATGGTGAAAAGTCTAAAATACTGGGATAAACCAAGCCACTGATATCCATACTCCTCCTCTGCCCATTCCAGAAACCACTATTCCAGCAGCTCCAGGGAGGAATTCTGCAGCCAGAAATGAAGGGAAAATGCTGCTTTTCCATCCAGGAGAGCATTTAAGGAATATTTTACACCAAAGCCCCTTCATTCCCGTCTGGAGGGGTTATAAATGGGACAATCCTGGCTTGGGATAGAGCCCTTCAAACACCACAACATCAATATCCCGGCTCCTGGAAATCCAAGGAATATTTCTCCATGTCCACATCCCATTAATCATTTGGAAAGCCATTTATGGACCCAAATTACCAAGTGCCAAAACCCCCCTGACAGGGAGGGAAATTTATTCCTCTGCTTTATTGATGTTCTATTTATTATTAGAAATCCAATAAATTCTTCCCAGATTGGGAATTTTAATGGGAATTCTCCATGGCTGGGTCCCATTTGTGCTCTAAATGCTGTGCAAAGGGGGAGCAGGGAAGATAAGTTAAAAAAAAAAAAAATCCCTTAAAAACTCCTTTTTTAGGATGTACTTGATGGGAAAAAATCCCCTTCCAGCCTGGCAGTGAGGTTGGGATCAAACACAGATTCCGGGACTCTGATAGGAAAATTTGGAAAGGTTTTTAGCGTAATCCTTTAATCTGTTTGCTGGGAGATCCGTGAAAAATGCTTTATTTACCCGGGTAAACAGTGGCTCCCATTTCCAACGGGAGGTTAAGCTGTTTGGAGAAAGGCTTGGGAGGAAATCGTTCCAAGGATTTTAAAGCTTAAGGTGTCATTGTTTGGGTTTTTTGGGATTCCTTCCAAGGGGATCATGGGCAACTTCCAGAGGGAGAGGAATTCACTCAAATTCACCTGGAAGGGCAGAAAATCCTCAGTGACTCCCGCTTTAATCCAGCTCCAACACATCCCAATTTTCAGGAGATCAAATGATCCCCTTTCTATTCTCCTTTAATCATTCCAGCCCTCCCTCATCCCAGGCATGGCTATCCAGCAGTGCCTTCTCCTGAGATCGGGATAAATCTCTTCCCACGTGCTGGAATTCTGCTTATCCCGTGAAAAAGGGATCCTTCAAGATTCCCAAACTCTGTTGGGAATGGTGAAAGAAGGAGCTGCTCCCAGGTGAATCCCCGGGAATCTTTTGGCCACCAGATGCCCCCACAGAGCCATCCCAGGTCCCTGAGGGAAGCTGGACACAATCCCTGGATTTTGGGAAATCTCCAGCTCCTTTTCTGCCACCCTTTCCCAGTGCCACTGTTCTTCAGGGAGGGAGAGTGTCAGGGATTTCTTTGGAAGTTCCCACCACAATGGAAGCGGTCTCCTGGACACTGGGAATGGCTGGAGGTGTCCCAGTCCTCAGAGTATGGGTTTTTGTGGTGAACTGGGAATTCCCAGGATTTCTGCTTGCACCCAGGACAGTGCTGAATAAGGCTGGGGTAGGAGCAGGATAAAAGCAATGCTTTACCAGTAGGTAAAGCATTTTTCCAGCTAAATTTTCCCTGGAATTCTGCACTTCAGGCATTGTCCCACAGTACAGAAATCAATAAAACCAGGAAATTCTTGGAAAACGTCCTCCAAGTGCTCTCCCTGTAAACGTCCTCGCTCCAAGCTCCTATGCCTTTCTTAAATCCCTGTGAAAGCCAGATCCTGCTTCCCTCCATGCTCCCGGTGCCTTTCCCCTTCTCCAGAAATAAATTGGGATGTCTCTTGAACTCATTTGTGCTCCTTGCTGCCTTCCCACTGCCTTCCCGGCCTAACTCTTTCCATATGGCCGCGGCTCTTTCCATGGAGCGCCTCCGCCTGGCTTCCCCCACTCACTTCCAAGCTCCTTAATTTTATGAACAATTTCCGAACAATTAGAACTTGGAAAAGTCCTCCGAGGGAAGCTGGAGGATCCCTGCCCCCGGGATAACGCGAATGTGGGCCAGACAAAGCCGTTCCTCCTGCTCCCTGCGGAACAATCTCGGGATGGGCTGAGCTCGTAAAGCCGAGATTTTCCATCTCTGCATTCCATGGGGCTGGATCCTCCTCCCGGTGCCACCAAAGTGACGTGGAATCACTTTGGGTTGTTCCGGCTTCTTTTCCCAATTAGAGCCTCTGCTTCCCTCCCCTGTTCCCCTTCTTGCCGTGTTTATCCCGAGTAATGCCCGACACATGCTTATTTCATGCTATTCCAGTGAAAGGAAAACATCGGGAATGAAACCAATCCACTTTTTAATGGATCAAATGCCGGCCTGCGAAAAGCCACAATTTTCCAATCAGAGTTTGGATTGAGGCAGCCCCTCAGCATCCCATGGAATCCCAACAGTTTTCCAACAGCCCCTTTCCTCTTCTCATCCCAACCAGGTCATTTTCCAATCAGCCCCATTACGCTGAATCCATTTATATTCCCCAAAAACACATAATGACGGGAATTAGCCCCAACCCCAGGCCTTTTTTTAATCCCTTGCCTGTTAAGTGGAACCACATCTATCTCCGAGCGGGAATTCTTCCGGAGCCCGATGGAAATGGATTCCAAACAATGCATTCCTATTCAAATTCTCCTCAGTTTTAATCAAAAAAAGCTTGGATTATCTGCAGCCAATATCTCTGAAGGCAGCCTGGAGTCAGGCCCCTCTGCTACCCCCTGGGTTTTTATGGAATACGCGGAATATATGGAATTAATCCATCTGAATATCCAATGTGATGCCTAATGACTTTGGGATCATAACACAAGTGAGTTGTTTGCAGTCCATAAATAAGGAATGGCTTTTGCTGGGATTTCCCAAACCAAAACAGGCTTTGATTGGAAACAGGAGGCAGGTCCAGCTTCTCCCTTTTTCATGGCTGAGGGAATTAGGGCTGGGAGGAAGGAGCACCCACCGGCAGTGCTTGGCAGGAGTTACTCCCAATTCCTGCTGTCCCAAAACCATGGGATGATGGGAATATCTTGGCATGGCAGGGACTGGGGTGAGATGGGCTTTAAGTCCTTTTGAATCCAACCCATTCCATGATTCCATGATCTCTACCCTCCTGGAGCTGCCACTGGATCTTCTCCATTCCTGCCACGTGGTTGTCGGCAGAAATTCCATCTCCTCTCCCAGCTGGAAGATCCTTTCTCCGGGATATCTTGGAGCTCTTCTCAGCACTGGCTGCACAGCTGAGCTTCCTCACAATTCCTGAATCCCAACCCTGGATTGCAATCCCTGAATTCTCTGTTAAAGATCTTCTGAAACAGGAATAAAATCTCCCTGTCTGGGTGGATTTGCTCCCCATGATCCATCTCCTCTGCTATCCACCTTTTCCTGCCTGGGGCTGAAATTCCAGCTCCTCATTCCCACAATTATCTGGATCTCACCTGGCTTTGGATCAGCCTGAAATATTTGGGAAAGAAAGGTGATTCCATAGGGCAGCTGAGATCACCCTTGGGAGATGCTGGTCTTCCACCAGGACCACGAGAGGGGTCAGGGAGGAAGAGATACCTGGAGCACAATTCCTGGGAATGCTGATCCCTGGATAGTCATCAAATGGACAATGGGAAGAGATGCAGGAGTTTTCCCTGCCAGATCCCAATCTCCATCCCAGGCTTTTCCTGGCTCCTGCTCAGGATGGGGCTGACATTTCCAACCCCCCTGGACAGTGGGAAATTCAGGAATCCTGCCTGGCTAAATCCATTTATTCCTCTGCATGCTCCTTGATTCCTGGAGATGCTGAGCCAGCTTGGCAATATTCTGGTATTCCAGTAAAATTAAAGATTAATTTCCCTCTAAATGCTCCATAATTTGGTTTTATTAAAACTTTTACAAGGAGACAAAAGGGGGATTTTCTTCCCCCATCCCAAATATTTGCCAATAAATCCTTTACACCCCTGCAGGGTCAGGTACTCCATGGCTGGGAAACAAATTCCATGTAAAAAAGCAAATATTAGGGGGAGTATATAAAACTTTATTGGCACTAAAATTTCTACCCCCTTCTTTCAGGGAGCCAAAGAGGGAAGGGAGGAAAGAGGGAAATAAACCCTTTGGAAAACAGGAGGATTGCTGAGAGCACTTCCAGTCGTTTTCCCTGGGAAGGTAAGACCTGGATTTGACAGCCTGGAGCCCCAGGAATTGAGGGGGATTAGAGAAGAGGCAGCCCTGGGTTGATTGGGCTGGGAAGGGAAATTCCTTGGCTGGAGATGGGAATTCCTAATGTAGAGGTGTTGCATCCCAGCATTCAACGAAGGCTGGGGTTGGAAAGGTCCTTAAATCCCACCCAGTTCCACCTTCCTCTATCCCAGGTTGCTCCAAGCCCCATCCAGCCTGGCCTGGAACATGTCCAGGTGTTTTCTCTGGGATTAAAAATCACCTCTTGGCTTTTCATCCCAGAGTTTTCAGCCCTGCTTAGACTTTTCCTCACCAGCAGCTCTTCCAGAGCTTATCCAGCTCGGATAAAATGGAGCAGCCACTCCTTACTGGAACTGGCCAAGCATCTGCTCCAGCTTTTTAGTTTTTCTCAGGAGAATTTGTTTCCTGGGTGAAGGAAACACCAGCAGTGCTTCCACATCTCTTATTCCCACAAATCTTTAATATTGGATAATATTCCTTAATAAAAGCTGTTACAAGGTCCTTAAGCAACTCTTTATGGCCCTTCCAGGATTTATGTCCTGAGGAATCCCCGGGATGCAGATGTTTGATGTTATTCCAGATATGTAAACTGATATTAATTGTACACATTTCCCCCTGAAAAAACAGGGATTTTTTCCCTTTTTCCCCTGGCTCTGGAAGCAGACATCTCATAATTCCTACGGCAGGGAAAAGCGGCACACGGAGTGAAAAAAAAACTGGATGAAAAATGTTTGTGCAGCTTGGCCTTTCCTTGGAAATGAAAATAAATGTCCCTAAATGCCATAAATTTCAATTCCTGCCAAGGCCGGAGCCCATCTCGGGATTGAATCCCAAGGAAAAATAGGAAACATTTGTTGGATCCATCTGCTGAAAGCAGCGAGGAAATGATGTCATGGTTGGGAAAAATGAAGTTTTGGAAAAATCCAGTTAACACACCTGGCTTTGCTGGGGAAGTTGGGATGGCTGGGAATGGGGGCTGCTACTCCATAGCAGGATTTTCCCGGGAATATCACTAAATCTGGGGGGTTTTGGGAGGAAAACACTCATCATCATCATCCTCAGTCCCACTTGCTGTGCCATAGCTGGCAAAACAGTGGGATACAGGATTATATCCCAAATCACCAGAAATTGCATCCCAGCTTTCTGTGCATGCAGGATTTTCCAGCCCCAAATCCATCTCTGCAGCTTGGGAAGCCCCAGCATCCCAGAGAAGGCAACTCAGTCCAGGATACCTTTCTCTTCCCATGGGATTTGCCAAACATTCCGGCATCTGGAGCAAGGGACATTCCCTTTGATTGTTTCCTGATGAGATTTATTCCATTTGTTATCCTTAAGGCTCTCCTTGTTTTCCCTTCTCTCCCTCTGTCCTTCCCTTTCATCCCAGAATTTCTGTCCATTTGTCAAGCACAGGGGAAGATTCAGGGAGACAGAAATAAAGATTGAAATATGTCCCCAATTAGGCTTTTTTTTCCTTTTTTTTTTTTTTTTGGAATCTGCCCAATCCCAGGCCAATCCTGCAGCAGGGAATTCTGGTGAGATCGCACCTGGAATCGTGCAGGGATTCTGTAGCAGAATTACACTGAGGCTTAAGATATTTTTTCATTTGCCAATGAAAGCAAATCCATTTAAAAAAATGGAATTGCAGAAGAAAAGAGAAAGTCTTCACACTTCAGGGTCAAGCTCAGCTATTGATTCCAGCTCGGGGAAAGCACGGATTTTCCCTTTCTTTTTTGAGGGAATGTCAAAACATTTCACTGCAGACTCGGTAAAACATTTGACATTTCCCAAGCAGAACCTTTTGTTCTCAAAAGCGTTTGTTTATTCCCAATTTGACCCAAATTAAAGAACAAAAGAGTTCAATAATTCGGGAAAACCAAACGAAGCCCTCGGGATGCTTCAGGCTGACCCAGCGTGACACAGTCAGGATTGGAGATTTTCCCCAAAAAAGTTGGGATTCAAAATGTGCTGGGATTTTTTTTTTTGGCCAAAAACTCCACTATGGGCTCAGCTTTTCCAAAGCTTTTTTGGTGGGGGGAGATCCCAGTTTTCCTTCTTTGGGATGGGAATGGGAAGGGGGAGAGGAGCCCTCTTGGATGGTGGGACAACACATGGAAGTGAAGAAGGAGACTTTTGGCAGGGTTTGATGGAATATTAAGGAAAAACCCTTCCCTGGGAAGGTGGAAAGGGACTGGGATGGAATTCCCAGACCATCTGATTGGAGGTGCTGCCATTCCCAGGAATCCACATCATTCCAGGAGGAGAGTGATGCACCCTGGCCAAAGTGCAATTCCAAAATTCTCTTTCCTGTGGGAAACAATCCTTCCCTAAAAGTGCATTTCTGCCCCATATCACCCCTCCAAGAGTCAGGGATTATCCCACTCCAGGATTCAGGAATTGTCCTGGCCGTGCTCCCACATGGATCAATGAGGGAATTTAATCCCAGGAGATAACAAACCCCAGCTCCTCCCAGCATTTGTTGTTGGCATTTCTCAGGTCTTCAGGGGATTTCAAGGAATTATCTGGAGATCCGGCTCCTTCCAGGTGCTTTAATTAACTCCAGTGCTCCTTGGACACCTTGGAATCCGGGAATGCACTTCCCATCCCAATTTTCCTCCCAGGTAGCACTTAGGAAGCATTTCTTGGTTTTCCCTCCAAATTGGGAAGTTTGTAGGGAAAAGCTGGGCCAGGTGAGTCAATAAAAATAATGCTTAAATTCATTTATATCAAAAATTATGGAAAACATTAAATTATATCAGATTGATATATTAATTAATCAGTATTTAAATATAGTCTGATTTTATTCCAGTTTAATATATATCCCTATTAAAATAAATTCTGGGATTACACCTATTAAAATAGAAACTGGGATGTTACCAGTTAAAACAATTGGAATTCCATTGCTTTTTTCCAGGATTTATGAATGAGTGGCTTTCACAAGCACCTGGGCATGTTACTGCAAATTTTCTGCATAATTCCAGGGATTAGCAGGAATTCCTTCAGGATCCTAGCATGGATCGTCACCATCTCATCCATCCCTGCTCATCCTCAGTATTCTCTGATTTCCGTGCTCCAGAGGGAAGAAAATCCAGGACATATCTGGGATTTATGGGCACATTCTGGTGCTTTGGATCCCTCATTTCCCAGCAGGCAGAGAATTCCAGGGCTCAGGACTTATCCCTATGGAAGGCTGAGGACCTTGGAGCTGCTTTCCATCAGATTTTCCAGCAGATGGAGCACGTTTTGCTGGGGAATCCATCCCCCCCTGGAATATCCAGCATATCAGTTTTATTAACCAGGATCCAAGGAAATTTGGGAGCCTGGCTTAATTTGGGAAAATTCACCCCACTTAAGCATTTTTCCATGTCCTGCCCAAGCTGGTTTCTGATTTATCAGTGACCTATTTCCCATCTATCCCGGGTTTCACTCCATAAATCACATTCCTGCTTGGAGAAACGCCGGGCTTTTTATGATTCCATTTAAAAAAACCCTTCATCTCTTTCTCGGAGGCTCCATATTTTCTGTGGAATATTGAACCATCGCTTCCAATAGTGATGAGTCTGAGGATTTGTGGGATGTTCCAGAGGTTTCAGCGACCTTTGAAGCATTAATCTTTCCTACAAATAATCCTCATTCCATCAATAATTGCCTGGATAGTTTTTATCCTTGCTCACTATTCTGTATTTTTTTGGGAGAAGCAAGCATTGCATGGAAAGGGAGCAGCCCTTCCATTCCAGCCCTTTCCATGCAGGAGGGAAGGTTTGTGGGAGTCTGAGCCTGATTTTGGGAAGTGCTGCCTGGAAACACGAGGCTCCAATCCTTCTTCCCATTCCCAAGGGATCCACCCCATTCTCTCCAGCAGGTGCTGGCCCAGGCTCAGGCTGGGTGGGATAATTCCAACAAGAAAAATAATATTTTGGGAGGTTTGTTGTTAATTGTGTCCCATCCTGAGCCATTCTCGAAGACTTTCAAAGGCACAGGGAAAAAATCCTGGCTCCCCAAAGGAAACTTCCATGGATTTAATGAGCTCCCAGGCTCTCTCCATGGCTGGTTATTTATGGGGTGGTTCCATGAAGCATTGGCTAATGGATATGGGGAAATGTCTCTGGAGAAGAATGGGATCCCTGCGGTTCTTGGAGCTGTGTGGGAATGGGATGTTGGGCTTTTTCCATCCCAAAAAACAGGGGGAGAGGGAAAAAATAGGGAGAAAATTTCTGGTTTGTGCCCTTTCCTGTGGCATCAGGAAAGGGAATGATTTCTTGGCAAAAATTCCTCAAAAAGCAGGACACCTGTGATGGGCATGACTCAAGGCTGAATCCCACCACAAACCTGTGGGATCCACAGGGATCATGCAAAGAACCAATTGGATAATTAAGGGAGGGATCCATGGATTCACCTGGAACACAATCCGGGGTGAAAATGCTTTTATTGGGAGGTTTGCACATGGCAGGAAAAGCAGGACCACAGTTCAGGCTGAGGATATTGTGGAAACCTCACCCTCCAAATTAATTTTAAAGCAATTCCAGAGGAATCAGCAGCAGCATCCGAGAGGGCTCTGCCAGGCCCCAGCTGGGTGCAGAGGTTTTGAAATGGAAACAACTCAGAAATTCCTAAAATATTCCCCAAAAAAAGAGACATTTTCACTTTTCCCCCAGCTCTGGTCTTGATTTTCCAAGCTGGAGGAGGAATGTTGTTGAATTTTATGGAAAGTGATAGTGGGACTCTCTGGAAGTGGCCATAAAAGATAACAGATTTTGTTTTAAAGGCAGATAAAAGTTACGGGCCCGTGTTCCTTGGAACAGGAATTTCCTTGGATACCAATAAAAATGTTGGTTATGAAGCATTTCCTGAGGAATGGCTCTAACCCCGAATGATCCTGGTTATTTGCTGAGGAAAATGGGTTTTATCCTGGACAATAAACCTGTGGAGATTTATTAACCTGGGAAGCACATTCCAGGCTCCAACCCGCTCCCAGCCCTTGGAATTAATATCGTGGATAGAGTGAAAAATCCCTCTCCTGTTCCAGAGCCATTCCCTGCAGAATGTATCCCATAAAAGAGTTCCCTGAGAAGCCCTTGAGCTGGATTTTCCCAGTCTTTGCCTGGGTCCTTCATTCCCAAAGCCTGGGCTCTGTTTTAATGGGAATATTTCCTCTGGATTGCATTACTCTGGCACTATTCCCTGCAGGAATGACAGGAAAAAGATTTGGAATAGGAGTATTTGAAACAACTCATGGGTGCTGAGAAGGTGATCCCAACCCTCTTTGCCTCATCCAGAGCCTGAAGCCATGGAAAAATCAATGGGAGAGGGCAAAGGGAAGAGTTAAGGCATCTCCTTTCTCCACAGCAATGAAAGCTCAGGGAATCCCACAAAATATTGGAATGGAAGTGGGAAAAAAGCACCAAGAACCCCCAAAATATTCCAGCCTCAGCTGCTTGGAACGGGAGCGGGAGGGTTAACAGAGGAACTGGCATTTTGGATAAATCAGCACATTCTGCTCCTAAAAACGCCTGGATGTGGAACGGGAGCCAGGGCAGGCCCAGCCCTGGGTTTTGCAAAGCTTGGCCCAAGTGCTCAGCCCGGCCTTGCAGCAGAGCAGGTAATTAGTGTTCATAATCAGTTTGCAAAGCTCAGGCGACTCCAGAGTGCCGGGCACTCCAGGAAAAAAGGGAATTTTCTCCTTCGGGATGCATGCGAATGCCAGCGGAACATCTGCACCCAATCTAGGCTCTGCTCAGCCCCCAAATATTGTTGTGGTTATGGGCAATTCCCTTAAAAGCCGATCCCTTTCCAACCCCGCGCTGCTCAGGATGAAATGTTTGCTGCTCCTTTAACTCTTTTTAGGGTTGGGGTTTTTTTGAAGTCAGAATTCCACATTCAGGGTACTCCTATCCCACAGCTGCTTCCCTGCTCTTCCCTGGAGTTTTGTTTGGGAATCTTTGTGCTTACTCAATCCTTCCAAACCCAAAAAACAACCCCACTCATTCCTTGAAATGGAGAGGGATCCGTGGTGTTTGGAAAACAATCAGATTCCGGACAACTTTTCCATAATGTTGGTGTTTTGTTATTGCTTGGGAGACAGGAGGGAATTTAATCCCAGAGCAAGATGGAGTTTGACAGCTCTGGCTCTGGAAGCTCTTTCTGGCATGGAATTTTTCCTGGAGGTGATTCCCAGAGTGGATAGAGCCAGGTGGCCCCGCCTCATCCAAGGTGGAACGAAGGAAAGGGAATTTTCACGAGGCAGGGAAGCTCCTGGAAGTGCAAAACTCCTTGGAAGGGTCTTGGGATCAACCCAGCAGGTGAAATGCAGGGAATTCCGACCATCCTTCCATGGTGGTTTCTCACCTCCCCCTTCAGCCTTGCTTGAGGTCTCCAGGCCCTCCTGGAAGGATAGAACCCACCCAAGATGCAAGCTAGGAATCCCTTATGGATGTACTTCCAAAGCCCAGGGACACAGAACCCTTTGCTGCCAATTCTGGGTGGGGCGTTGGGTTTGAGGGATGTGGCTTTGGAATTCACCGGCCGCCTCCAAGAGCAACCGAGTTCCTGCCAGAGGGAATTTTATCCTCCCTTTCCAGCAGATTTCCAGCACTTTACTGGGATTTTTTTTCCTCCCATCACATTTCATCCCATTCCCCAAACTTTTGGTTCTCCAGGAGAGGCTTTGGAGCGGCCTCATCCGTAACCTGACCTTGCCTCCCGTCACATTTGCGTCACCGGCTCCAGGGGCAGTGCCTGGATGCTGACAACCATTCCCAACCTTAAAATATGGCTCTGGCAATCCAAGGGAGCCAAAAGACGAATTCCCTGCTGGCTCTGGAGTGTTCCTGCAGGAAAAGATTTGGGCAGTCAGGATTCTCCAACGCTGCCTGGTTGATTCCCACTTTATCCAGGGCATGGATGCTTTGGGACCTTGGGTCTTTCACTTCCCAGGGATTTTTCATGGATTCATGAGGCTTGGCATCTCCAGGATCAGTTCCAAGCCCCTTCCTGGCAAAGGGAGGTGTTCCCTGTGGGAAGGGGCATGGGAACAGCAGTGGAGGGGAGCAGAGGGAATTACAGCGCCTGAGGAATGAGCAGGGACTATTTTAGGGCCACTTCCCAAGGTTTAGGAATCCACCAGTGCCCATCAATCCATCCCAGCTCCTCTTCCTCGCTCCTTCCAGCGGCATCCGCGAGGTTGGGACCGACGGAGGCTCCAGCCAGCCCCGAAATGAAGAACGTAAATATGGAATATTAAAACCAGACCTGCTCCAGAGAGGAACTTTGACATCGCCACAAATCCGAAGAAGAAAGGGAAAACTCTGGCCCAGAGATCCCACATGACA
Organism: Ammodramus savannarum pratensis; assembly: GCA_020466415.1. Lineage (NCBI taxonomy): Eukaryota > Metazoa > Chordata > Aves > Passeriformes > Passerellidae > Ammodramus > Ammodramus savannarum. The sequence continues at coordinate 27,205,085 of JAHXMQ010012337.1, forward strand.
TCATTTTCTGGGATCACGGTGCCAAAACGGGGATATCTCCAGGAGTGAAAGCTTCGCTGCTCCTTGCCAGGTCCATATAACTTTGGGATTAAAAGGACTTTCATATTTCTGCTGCAGGAGATGGGGTGGCAAGGAGGAGAGAGGTTTTCCCCATGGGAATGATTAAATTCCTACCAGTAATAACAAGGAAGAAAAGGTTTGTCAGCCATGTCATTGATCTCCCTTCGCAATTCCTCCAAAATCCATTGGAAGCTTCTGCGAGGAGCCCCGAACCCACAGAGCTGCTTGGTGGTGGACTGAAACTATTATTATGGTTCAGGGAAATTTTTTCCTCCCATTTATCATCCCTAGTTTTCTACAAATTATGGAGAGTTCTGTCAAAACTCCGCCAGGGCCGCACTCCTGCAGCCGTTCAATCCCAGGGAATGGCTGATCCCACACATCCCAGTCCGATCCTTGGCCCTTCCCCTCAAAACCTTCCCATTCCAAACCTCTCCCAGCAGCTCCAGGGAATAAAAGCCCCTTCTCCAACCTCTCGCTGGGAAATAAGGTGGGATTTTCCTGGGCCATGGGCTGGGAGCAGTAGAAAACTTTTGGGGAAGGTTTCCAGAGGTAAAAACCTGCTGGATTCCCCGAAAATGAAAAACTCCCTACTAAGGGAGAGGTTATGAAGTGCCTGAGGGAGCTGGGAATCAAATTCCCATTTCCAAGTGCAACTTAAGGAGTTGTGGGCAGGTTTATAACCCTGCAAATGAGGGGGGGGATTTGCAGCTTCTCCCGAGAGCTGGGCACGGATTTTTCCAAGTTCCTGCACAAGGAGGAGGATTTAGCTCCAAAGAACCCAAAGGATTTGCACCGATCTGACTTTGGGAATTTTAGATCAGCTCTTTTCCAGCCTGGGCCCAGTCTTTGGTACCTTGGGATCATCCATAGGATGATGAGCCTGGATCTTCCCTGGGCCATCCCAGGGGATCTCCTCCAGCCCCTTCCAGCTTCTCCAGGCTGGAGCAAGGAGAGCTGGAATTCTGGAAAAGCAGATCCTGTGCTGGTGCCAAACATCTGCGAGCCCCAGTCCCCCAGCCCGTTCCTACAGCAGAGGGATGGGTTTAAATCCTTAGGATTCCAAACACGCCAGGAAAGAAATCAATCTGGGCTCCACCAGCCAGTCTCAGTAACATTCCCCATCCTGCTCTGTGCTCCCCAAAGGGTGCTAAAGATATATGGAGCAGGTAGAGCTGATGGAAACGGTTCCAGCCTCATTTTTTTCCACACTGCAAAGCCCATTCCATTGGAATTGCCGTGTTCTGAGGGATGGGATCGATTTTGACAGGACCATGGCTGCAGAAGTGTCAGGGCTGATTGTTTCCACCCCCTCACCTTTCTCCCGTCAATTCCAAAAGTTCTGCTCCCATCAAGTCCAATTTTCCCTGGATGCTGTCAGGCTGCCTGCTCTGTGGCCAGGCAGAGCAGCACCTCACCTCACCCTGCCCAAAAATCCCATTTTATTTTATTTATTTTGGGGATTTTTTTTTTTTTATTTTTTTTTTTTTTTGGGTGGGGATCTCCACTCCCAGGATTTTCCTTGAGCTGAGGAGCACGGTGCAGGCATTGAATTTCCCCAGGAATTTTCCCCATGTTCCCATGGGAATACAAGCCCTGAGGGTGTTCTCCCACCCAGCAAATCTCCTCCTTTATCCCTCCTCCCTGGGGACCCCAAGCCACGATGTTCCTGGACACCCCTAACAGGTGCCAGCTCGTTTAGGGCCTCTGCATTGGGGGTTTTGGTGGCTCTGCCTGCTCCAGGAATTCCGCTGGGCACTGGGAAATATTCTGGGGATATTTAAGGAAAAAATCCCTTCTCCACAGGGAATAATGGAAATGGCATTTTTAATTACAGCCAGGGAGAGCCCAGGCATGGCCACCTTTGCCCTGAGGCTGTGCTCAGCATCCAGCTGTTTTTCCAGGGGTTTGGCAGGTCCATGGCAGTTTTGGATGGGAATAACTCAGGTGCTTGTACATCATCCGGGCAGGACAAGAATGGAAAGGATCTGACTCCAGCCTTGCTCATCCCAGAGCCCCCAATCCCATATCCACAGGGATATCCCTGCCTGGGATAGAGGAATGAGGAGCTACATCCCAGCAGGACCAGAATGGAAAGGATCTGACTCCAGCCTTGCTCATCCCAGAGCCCCCAACCCCATATCCACAGGGATATCCCTGCCTGGGATAGGGGAATGAGGAGTCATATCCCAATAGGACCAGAATGGAAAGGATCTGACTCCAGCACTGGTGCCTTGCTCATCGCAGGGCCCCAGTCCCAAATCCAGAGGGATATCCCTGCCTGGGATAGGGGCATGAGGAATCACATCCCAGAGCCCCAGTCCCAAATCCAGAAGGATATCCCTGCCTGGGATAGGGGCATGAGGAATCACATCCCAGAGCCCCAGTCCCAAATCCAGAGGGATATTCCTGCCTGCAATGCAGAGATGAGGAGCTCCAGCAGATGCTGAGAACTGGACACAGCAAACACCACACTTTAAGGGTTTTGCTGTCCTTCATCATTCCCAAAGCTGCTCTTCCACGCGCTGGAATGCGGCTTTTAATGGATAAACCTGGCAGGGGACGGGGCCACGCCTCTCTGGTTCAGGTGGCTCCTCCATCCTCCCATCCCTAAAATCCACTCAGCCGCAGTCGGGCTGCAGCTCCTGCCCTGGGACTGTGCTCTCACCTCCTCTGATTTCCCAGCTTCCCTCCCTGCCGAGCCCTGCATTGGGAATCAGAGCCTGGCTTCAGCAGAGCCAGAACCGAATTTTGCCGGGGTTGGAGACAGAACCGTGTCCCGGGCTGGGCTGGGTTGGCATCTCCCTGTTCCCTCCCTGTTCCCTCCCTCCATCTCTCCCGCAGCAATCCCGGCGTGTTTTCCGCTGCCAGGACCTTCCCTCCCTGCCCCGCTGCAGGACCTGCCCCTTCCCACACAATGCAGGGACCGACGCCAGCTGGAGCAGCCAGGAATGCCGAGCCCCATCCCGAGCGCATCCCAGCCGGCTGCCCGGGGACAGTCCCCTGGATATGGGCAGTGCCAGCGGCAGGGAGGCGGCCACGGAGCGCCGGGATGCGGGAGAACCCCGGGAGGAAGATCAGGGAGCGATCCCAAGGGATCCCACAGGATCCTCCCGCTCCCGGAGAGCTCTGGAGAAGGGATTGTGCTCCCTTCTGGGATGGGAGGTCACTGCAGTGTGCCCACGGTTGTCACTTTTTATTAAGGTTCCTTGTTATAGAAATATCCCAAAAAAAGTCCTGGAATTTTGGTCCGTTTCCATGGCGGGGCAGAGGCGCTGGGAAGGGGCTGGAGAAAGGGCTCCAGCACGGAGGATGCTCCTTGGGGAAGCCAGGAATCGCTCCCCCGGGCTGGGACAGAGCCGGGAATGCTCCCAGAGAGAGGGAATCACTGCATCCAACAGTCCTCGGGAGCGTGGGGGAGGAGAAGAAAAAACTGAAAGCGAGGGGAGAAAATACAATAAAATAAAATAAAGGAAAACTGAGTCTCTTCCGTCATCCTTTTCCCATCCAATGGAGGCCAAGCGTCCCTTGGGGAATGTCCTGTGCCGAGGCAGAGAGTCACCTGTCACCGCCCGGGCTGTCCCTTGTCCCAGGAGCCCATCCCAAGGTTCCGGGGGTCCCTGGGCGGCTCTAGGACGAGGAGGTCGGGATGGCGATTCCAAGGATGGCGCTCAGGGACTCCGCAGCTTTCCCCGCGGGGCTGGGCGGTTTTCTGTCCACCCCTGCAGGAAGGACAGAGGGAACAAGGACAGACGAGGCAGGGGATGGAGGCGCTCCGAGCACGGGGGGGACACCCCAAAACCGCCCCCAGAGCCCCCAACAGCGAATGTGACCCCCCCGAATGTCCCCCCCCCAGTGACAGGGACAGCGCTGGTGGCACTGCCGGTGACACGGGGGGACCCGGCCAGGTGGCCCCGACCAGCCCCAGCCACGCACAGAACGCATCCCCAAAAATTCCTAAAATTTGGGGTGTCCTGGGACGGGGCTGTGCCGGGAAGGGGACACCTCCATTCCTGAGGTGATGGAATTCCTGCTGAGCTCCGTCCCACCCCGGTTCAGCCCTCGGGAATTCTGCCCTCAAGGATCGGGATATTTGTCCCCGGAGGCACGGGGATAAGCAGGGAGGGAAATCCAGGAAGCTGGGAAAGGGCTGAAATTGCCTGGCTGGGCTTTCCTTCCTTCTTTCCAGCTTTTTCCCATTTTTCCCACTCGCTACAGGTACCCCCAGCCCACCCTACCCTTCCTCCTACAGCTCGTTTGTCAGATAATCTAATAATCCAATTTTAATCCAATTTTAATCCAATTTTAATCCAATTTTCTTCGCCCCAGACAAGTGGCAGAACAAGAAAACCGATCCAAAGGGAAAAATGGGAAAATTTTAAAATAAAAATTAAAGAGAGAAATAAAAATCAATTTAAAAGCCACACGCAAAGAAAGCCCACCGATAAATTTAAAACCTACGAAGGTTTAGAGATAGTCTGGGGACAAAGCAGCTTAAAAGTTGGGAAATTTGAAAATTCAGGCTGCAAATAATTTTAAATACCTCGAAATTATGTTAAATATGCAAAAGTGGCTGTGGTCGTTATGTATCCTTATTTTTTCCTTTCCTTCTTTCTCATTTTTTTCTTTCCTTTTCCTCTTTCTCTCCCTCTTTTTTTTTCTTTTTTAAAATTTTCTTTTTAATATTTAAATAATGAGTTTGAAATATTTATTTTCTCCCTCAATCGCTCCTCCTCGGCACAGCTGAGGTTACGACTCGCAGCAGGTTAGAAACGGTAAAATGATTAAAAAGCAAATAAATTAAAAAATCAATCAAACAAGCAAACAAAAAAAAAAAAA
>JAHXMQ010012337.1:27209993-27222728 GCA_020466415.1 Ammodramus savannarum pratensis
AAAAAAACAAAAACAAAAAAAGAAAACAACAAAAAAAATTTTAACCCCCGGAGAAAGCACATTTAAAAGGACGAATAAACGGGGAATTAATTGCAAATTAATGAAAATAATAGAAATAGAAAATAATGTGGGGAAAATGACAAAAATGTCGAAGGGGATTTTATAGCCAGGGCGGAAAAATCGGGATTTTTAAAAACGAGGGAATCGAGCTCTATTAATGAGGCGAAATAATTAACGGGAGATAAAAGCAACGCCCCCTCGGACAGCTCTAATTGCTCCCGTGGGATTCCCAGCGGAGCGCTCGGAGGGAAATAATTCATTAATAACCGCGGGAGCCAATTAAATAAAATAACAGTTAATTATGATAACCAATAACTATAAACAAATCATTAAATCGTTGCTGTCAGTTAATAATTAATAGGTGATTACTGAGAATTAATGATTCCCTGTCAAGGCTTCTGCTTTTGCAGAAAGGCTCCCGCTTTTTGGAATCGGTGGGATGGGGGAACAGGGGGAAAGGCTTCTGCTCTGTCCATATTCCCACATTCCCGGGAACCCTCCCCATTCCCTGGCGGGCAGGGAAATTCCATGGGAGCCCCCAAGGGGATGGATCGCTCCCATCCCCGAGCCCGAGGGTCCCTCCCGCGCTGTCCCCGCGCTGTCCCCGCGCTGTCGCCGCTCACCTTGCCCGCCGGTCTGCTTGAAGGCCACAGCCAGCTCGCCGTGGGGGTGGCCCAGGGGGTTCCCCTGCGGCGGCCAGGGCGGGCCCGGCCCGATGTAGGCGCCGGGGGAGCCGCCGTAGACGCCGGGCTGGCTGGAGGGGGGGTACGCGCAGGCCGGCAGGAAGGTGCCCATGGAGGAGAGCCCCGCGCCGGGCTGGGGACAGCGACACAAAGGGGACACGGGGCTCAGAACAGCGCGGACGGGGCTCCCTGATCTCTCTGCCCACCTCCCTGGCCCCTCCCTGCTCTCCCTTCCGTGCCCCGTTCCAGCCCCACTCGTGACATGATTCCCTGTCCCTCGTGTCCCCCAGCGCTCACCTGAGAGTATTTGATGTCGCCGTCTATGGCAGCCTTGTCCCTTCCTGTCCCCCTTCGTGTTCCCCAGCCCTCATCTGCGGGTATTTGATGTGCCCTGTCCCCTCCTATCCCCCGTGTCCCCCCAGCCCTCACTTGCGGTATTTGATGTCGCCATCCATGGCAACCTTGTCCTCCCCTGTCCCCTCCTGTCCCCCATGTCCCCCAGCACTCACCTGCGGGTATTTGATGTCCCCCGTGTCCCTCTAACCCTCACCTGCGGGTATTTGATGTCCCCCATGTCCCCCAGTGCTCACCTGCGGGTATTTGATGTCGCCGTCCATGGCAGCCTTGTCCTCCCCTGTCCCCCGTGTCCCCCAGCGCCAAATTGGGGGTATTTGATGTGCCCTGTCCCCTCTCCCCCGCGTCACCCCACCCCTCACCTGCGGGTATTTGATGTCCCCCGTGTCCCTCCAACCCTCACCTGCGGGTATTTGATGTCCCCCGTGTCCATGGCCGCCTTGTCCAGCCCGTTGACCGCCTGGCCCGGCCCGGCAAAGCCGCTCCTGTTCACTCCGGGGGGCCACTCCTCCATTTTCGGGGGGTACGCGGCCCCGTCGGTGCCAGCCAGAGCCCCTGCGGAACAAAATGTCAGCCCCGAGCAGCTTTTGGGGTGAAACAGAGGGAATTCCTGCTTTTCCAAACTCCTGGCTGTGTAAAACCAGGGGCTGGGGGCACAGGAAACCACGTTGCCTCCAGCATCCCAAAATTTGGGATCACACCGTGGGAAGAGGTTGGGGTGTCCCCCCCAAAACTCTCTTGCCGTCTCCCCCCCCCTCCCCTCTCCCAATTCCCAATCCCCGATAATTTAGGGGCTCCAATTTCTCTCCCGACGAAGGGGATTTGGAGAAGTGACATCGGAATTTTAAGGATAAATGATGGCGCGGGAGGAAACGCATGCAGTTGATTTACTCGGGCTTTTGGAAGGATAAAAGGACCCGCAACCCCCTGCCACGGCCCGCTTGTCCCCCCTTGGAGCCAGCGGGGCTCGGCCTTGGCGCTACCGGAGCCCCAAAATTCCCAGATTCCTAGGAAGAATCCAGGAGGCCTGATCCGAGTTGCCTTCTCTTCCCTTTCCTCCCTGATTTTTCCTCTCCTGTTATTTTTCCCTCTTTTCCCCTCCTTTTCACATATATATATATATTTTTTTTTTTTAATCCCCCTTTGCGGAGCGAAATTCAGGGCTCCGAATTTGCGGTCGGCAATCTATCATCCCTAGGAAAATATTTTCCACATTTTTCATAAAAAGTTCAAGATGTGGCTGAGCCGAGGCCGCATCTGGCCCCGCCGCCCCGACGGGCTGGTGGAGCGGGGGGAGGCCCTTGGGAGAAAAAAAAGGGGGAAAAATTGGAATTGGGGGTTGAGGGGGGAAGGAAAATGTGAGAAATAAACAAATAAAGAATTGGAACAAACAGCAAAAAATTAAAGAAACGACAGTAACAAAAACTCGAAATAAACTAAGGAGCTGAAACTAATAAAAAAGAAGGAAAGACGCAAAAAGGCACGAAATGAGCAAAGAGGCACGAACCAAACAAAAAGCTGAAAACAAGCAGAAGAAAAAAATCCCCGAATGAGTCGAAAGGCACGAAACAAACAAAAACCCCCCAAACAAACAAAAAACCTCGAAACAAACAAAAACGCCGAAACAAACAAAAACTCCCGAAACAAATAAAAAACCCCGAAACAAATTAAAAATCTCGAAACAAACAAACAACAACAAAAAAAAAACCCAACGCAACAAAAAATCAAAGGGACAAAACAAAGAGACAAAAACCGCTAAACCGACCAAGAAAACACTAAACCGACCAAGAAAAGGGACTGAAAGAAGGACGGCGGGGTTGGAGGGGAGCGCAAGGCGCGGTACCCACCCGCCTGCTCCACGAAGGTGCGGATGCCCAGGATGTTGGTGACCGAGTGCGCCGAGGGCCACGAGCGGGGCAGCGGCACCGGGGGCGCCCCGAGGTGCGGGCCGGGGTGCGGGGCGGCCTTGGCGGGCGGCGGGGCGGCGGGGCCCGGGTACGGGTATTGGTAAATGTGCGCGCAGGGCAGCGCGGCCGGGGGCGGCCCCGCGGGGGCCAGCGGGCCGATCTTGTTGCGCAGGATGCGGCTGATGGAGCTGACCGAGGGCACGTTGTACTTGTCGCACACGCCGTCGGCCAGCAGGCGGTCGCGGATCTCCCAGGCGAAGATGCCGGGGTCGCCCTGCTTGTAGTCGCGGATGTGCTTGACCACGGCCGGCGTGGTGACCCGCGGCTTGCTGCCGCCGATGGCCCCGGGCAGGATGGAGCCCGTCTCGTGGTAGCGGGCCAGGATCTTGCTGACGCAGCCGTGCGACACGCGGAGCTGGCGGCTGATGTCGCAGGGCCGGATGCCGAGCTGCGCCAGCTCCACGATCCGCAGGCGGATGGCGTTGGGCAGCGGGCGCCCGTTCACGAAGACGCCGCCCAGCTGGTTCACCTCGCCGTAGGTGTGCTCTGCGGGGCGGGATGGCACGGCATGGCGCGGGTGGGCACGGCGCGGGTGGGCACGGATGGGCATGACACGGGTGGGAACGGCGGTGGTGCCCGCGGGGTGGGGATGGAGCTGCAGCGGGAAGGGGAGAGGGAAAAGAAGGGAGAAAGGGGAAGGGGGAGCGAGAAAGGGAGGGGAAAAGGAGGGAAAAAGGGAAGAAAGGAAAAGAAAGGGGAGAAAAGGAAAGGGAGGGAAAAGGAAGAAAAGTTGAAGGAAAAAAAGAAGGGGGAAAAGGAAAAGGGGGAAAAGGAAAGAGGAAAAGGGAAAAGAGAAAGGGGAAAGAGGAAAAGAGAAAGGGGAAAGGGGAAAAGGGAAAGGGGAAAGGGGGAAAGAAGAAAAGAGAAAGGGGAAAAAGGGGGAAAGGGGGAAAGGGAAATAAGGAAAAGAGGAAAAAGGAAAAGGAAAAGGAAAAAGGAAAAAGGGAAAAGGAAAAAGGAAAAAGGAAAAAGGAAAAAGGAAAAAGGAAAAAGGAAAAAGGAAAAAGGAAAAGGGAAAAATGAAAAAGGAAAAAAGGAAAAAGGAAAAAAGGAAAAAAGGAAAAAGGAAAAAGGAAAAAGGAAAAAGGAAAAAGGAAAAAGGAAAAAGGAAAAAGGAAAAAGGAAAAAGGAAAAAGGAAAAAGGAAAAAGGAAAAAGGAAAATGAAAAGGGGAAAAATGAAAAAGGAAAAAAGAAAAAAAGGAAAAAGGAAAAAAGGAAAAAGGAAAAAAGGAAAAAGGAAAAAGGAAAAAGGAAAAAAGGAAAAAAGGTAAAAGGAAGAGGAAGAAAGGAAAGGGAAGAAAGGAAAAAGGAGAAGCAAAATGAGAATGAGAGGGGAAGGGAAAAGAGAGAGAGAAAAAAGCCCAAGGGAAAGGGGAAAGAAGGAAAGAGAGAAAGGAGAGATACAGGCAGGAAAAAAAGTGAGATAAAAGTGACAGTAAAAAAAGAAGGGGGAGGAAAGACAGGGAAAGAATGGGAGAAAAAGAAAAGTCAGAAACGACGAGGGGGGGAAAAAAGGGCACAAAAAAAGGAGAGCGGGACAAAAGGAGAGAAGGCAAAAGAACGAGAACGGCAGAAGGAGCCGCAAGGAGGGAGCGGAGCGAAAGCGAAGGGAGCCGCGGGGAGGACGGAGCAGCGCGGAGCCCTCCCGGCACCCCGGCGTCCCCAGCCGCCTCCTGCCCCTTCCCGGTGCCCTGCTCGGCCGGGAGCCCGTCCCGGAGCCCGTGCGGGGCCGCACTCACCCATGGCCCGGCGCGGGGAGGGCGCAGCGCCCGCATAGAGAGCGCGGGGGGCGGCCGGGCCGGGCCGGGCCGGGGGGTCCTGGCGGCGCCGGGAGCGAGCCCCGCTCGCGGGGAGCCCCCGCCGCTCCTCGGGATCAATTTGACGTGGGAACGGCGTCAATCGCGGCCGTCACGGCGGAGGCGCCGCCGCCCATTGGCTCCCGCCCTCTCCTAAATGGCCGCGGCCGGCGGGGCCCGGGGAGCCGCCCCCTCCGCCCGCCCCCTCGGGGCCGCCACCGGGACCCCCCGAGCGCCCCCGAGCTGCGGGAGGGCACGGCCGGGACACGGCAGGGACACGGCGGGGGATCACGGACCCCGAGCTGCCGGTGCCCCGGGGCCTCCCCGAGCTGCTCCCACGCGGGACAGGGACGGGGATAGGGACAGGGACGGGGACAGGGACAGGGACACGGACAGGGACACGCACCTGCCCCGCCTCCAGCCCCGACGGCAGCTGCGGGTGGGGGCATCTCCGGGGCTGCGGGACCGCACCAGACGGGACGGGCGCATCTCGGGGCACACGGATCCCTGCCCGAGGGGGTTCCCCAGCGGACACGCTCCTGCCCAGCCGCTGGCAGCGAAATCCGCCCGTTTCGGCCCCAAAAAACCCCGCCAGGGGGCGAATCCGTCCAACGTAGCTCGGGCGAGCGGCCGCGGGACTGCCGAGAATTTTTATCCCCCGTGACGGAGAGCTCGGTGGGAATACCGTGAGTGTTTCCTGCAAAGGACTGGAAGGGTGGGGGGAATGACGGCCCTGCGGATCCCTGGGGATGGGTTTTGGGGAGGGCTGAGGGTCTCCTGCCGCCGGTGGAGGAAAATTTTCCCCCCGCGGCCCTGGAGCCTTTTCCCCGCTGGTGCTGGAGCATCCCTCGCTGCCTGGGGATGACGTTTTTCCAAGGAAAAAAATGCCGGCAGGAAAAGATTCCGCCACCTGCTCCCCGCACGCCACCCGCGTTCCCCGAACCCTGCTGGATTCCCGGGAACATCACCGGGATCCAGGAATTCCCCCGCCTGGATATAGCGGGGCTGGAAAGGGAGATGAGCAAACGGGGAGAGGGATAAAGAGGGAAAGGAATAATAGAAAGGAAACTAAGGAAAAGATGTAGAGGATGGAGGGAAATCAACCTGAAAAGAAAACGAGAAAGGAAAACAAAAATAAAAATGGAAGAGAGGCAGATGATGAAGGAAAGTTAAGCTGGATAAATGAAAAAAAGGAAGGGAAAATAAAAGCAAAAAGAAAGTAGTTTTTAAAATTAGGATAAAGAAAAGCAACTAAGGAAAAATAAGGGAAAACAGAAAATTATTGTAAGGAAAGGGAAAAGATAGAGAGGAAAAGAAGGGAAAGGAAAGGGGTGGCTGCTCAGGTGAGATGCGGCAGAAAAATCCCAATTAATTTGCTCCCTGTGCAGCTCCCTGCGGAGCTGCAGGAGCAGCACCGGACCCCCAAATCTGCTCCCCCCGGGCCATTCCCTGCCCTGCCCTGGCCGCGATGGTTTCCATCTGCTCCGGCTCCTCTTTTCCTTCTCCAGCCTCTCCTTCCCTGTTTGAACACCATCCGGCGTGAAAAAAAATATTTTTAAAAGCCCTAATTTTCCCTGTTTTTGCCAAAGCTGCTGGAATTTTGTGGGTATTTTTATGCCGGGCTGAGCCTCGGGTGACAGGCGCGATTTTATGTCATTAATTTTGCGGAATAAAAATCCAGAGGAGGAGGGACCTCTGGAAGCTTTTCCTTTTTTTTTTATTTTTTAAATTTTTTTTAAATTTTTGAAATAGCTTTATCAGGAATACTGGATGGAAATATAAAGGATATTGGATAGGAATGTCAAGGATGTTCTTCTGCTGCAGCAGCTGGAGATGAGAATAGTTAAAGGTAGGAGGTCCTGGGTGTTTCACCAATATTTATTCCCGACTATTTATTGCAAAATAATATAATTAATATTATACTGTAATAGAATAAAGCTGTTCAATTATTATTCAATAACAATAATATATTCTGTTGTTGTGTTGCTATCCAATACTGCCATTCTGTGCTGCATTATTTTATTATTATTAATTGATGACTGATTCAGGAATGCTGGCAGGAATTCATGGAGCTCCTTTTCCATCGGGATCAAGCCAAACTGGAAAATCCTGTGGGATCAGGCACTCTGAAAACCCCCAGAAAGTGCTGGGTGCCTCAGCCTGTGCTTTGTGTGTTAGGGACATCACAGAATTCCATCAGGATTTTTTTCCCCAGCCTTTTGCCCAAATGCAGGGAGTTGGAGTATTCCAAAAAATCTTCGTGGTCGTTGAAGAGGAGCGTTTGAGAGCTCAAGAAAATAAAATCCTTCTCCAGAGCTTCCCTCTGAGCGTCTCTGCCCGGTCTGTCAAGGCCACAGCTCCGATAATTAACATTAATATTTGTCAAAAGCGATTTTCTCCCGTAAAATCCCTCCCTGCCAGACGCTCCTCAAACCCACCCGGATTAAAACCACACCAATCCCCTCGGGAGTTTTTCCATTTGAATTTTTTTTCTCTCTCCCCCTAAAAAAATCCCTCTGCGTTCTCTGATGAGAGATTCTCGACGTGAAAACCAGAGCGGGATCCCGGAGCCTTTAAATAAAAAATTCCTGATGGGAAAGGTTGCTGATCCGAGGGCAGCACGGAGCGCTGAAAATTCTCAATAAATCGCACGGGTCCATCCTGCTTTTCTCTTCATTTCGATTTTCTCCTGCTTGAACCGTTTCAATGGCTTTTTTTTTGTGGAATCTCATTCCATGCCCTGAGCGCGGCGTGGGGATGCGCGGCTCCAGCCGCATCCCACAGCTCTGGATGTGCCCCTTTCCTTCCTAGGGCTCGATATCGAAAAACACTGAGTATTTTGGGAAGAATCCCGGTTATCCCCCGGAGCCTGGGGCTGGAAGGAGCGGGGGGATTGAAGGTCGGTCCCTGCAAATCCCGCTGGCCACATCTGGGAGCGGCGTGCGAGGAGCGGCCTCGGGAAAGGAGCGGGAGAGCCGGGAATGTGTGGAAAGGACAGAGCCGGGCTCCTTCCTCTCCCTGCCGACATTCCCAGGAAAACCGGCACCTCTGTGCTGGGAATTCCTCCAGGGGTGCCGGGAACCCGCGGGGCCTCTGGTGGGAGCGGGAGACACGAGCAGCTCCTTCCCACAGGGAACCCCCCTGGAATCTTGGAATTGTGAAATCCTTGAGGCTGGAGAAGCCCCCCAAGACCATGGAGACCAGGTGTGTCCCTCTCTCTCCCTGGGGAATGAATTTTACCTGGTTTCTCCAGCGCTCTGAAACAGAAACAAAACTCCCTCCCGATATTTTCCTCCGGGTTGAGCTCCCACTTAAGGGTGAGCAAGCCCTGGCTGGGTGTAAATCCAGGCGGGATCAGCTCCCGGCTCTCCAAACAAACCCCACAAACACGTGGGGCTGGGGCCGAGGGGCTGCTAAAGCCATTCCCGGTGTTTTCCTAGCGGGATGGATCCCCCCTCCCCGCCAGGGCCAGGCCGAGCCTTGGCAGGGAGCGGGATGTGGAGCTGCGCTGCTGGAAAAACACCTCGGGGAGGTTGGAATAGCGCCGGGGGCTCGCTGGGATGGGCACGGGGAGAGCAGGGAATCTGCTCCTCCCTGGAAAGGGCTGGGAGGAGATCCGATGGGATTTGATCATGTTAAAGCCAGGTTTTAGGGCATGGATGCATCCAGCACCGTTTGGGGCATGGATGGATCCAGCAGGGTTTTCTCATCCTGAGAGGGCCTCATAGGAAAGAGGGTGGGGTGTACACGAGGGTGGCCTGAAAAGTGGGATAAATAATCCATGGATTTCCCCAGGGATGGCTCTGAACCTGCTGGGCTGCTCAGCCAGAAAAGGAGGAAGAAAAAACCAGAATTCCCCGTTGGTTTTCCTCAAGGTGCTTCAGCTTTGATGGTGGAGGCAGATTTTAAACAACGTTTAATAGGGCTGGATATTAATTTAATAGTGCTGAATATTAAATTATTGAATATATAAACACTGAATTCAATAGTCCTGGATTTTGCAACGTCCCCTTTGCAGCTCTTCCCGCTGGTGCCACACTCCAGAGCCCCTGGCTGTGCCCAGGGTGCCATTCTGCCCATCCAGAGCTCCCTGGTGCAGCTCCAGAGGATTTCCCGAGGGTCTGGAACCATTTGGAGGCAGGCAAACTCTTTTCAGGCCTCATTTCCCAGCAGAAACTCGTCCCACTGTGAAGATGCAGGGCCAGAGCGAGGTGAGCAGCACAGAACATTGCAACCACCATAAAGGCCCCAAAGAATCACAGCAAAACTCTGTTTATCTCTCCCTGTGTGGGAATGGGGGATATAAAATGGGATTTAAAGCTGTGAAGAGCTGCCTTGTCCACTCCAGCCGATTCCTGAATCCCAAAAGTTCCTCTGCTTCCCATTCCTGCCTGACAGCTCCTCTGTGCACATGGCCTTTAAAATTAAATATGGGGGGGATAAAAAAGAACTTTTCCTCACTGCTCTGCCTCCCTGAATCTGCAGGAGACCATCAAAATAAACCAGAAAATAATTATTTATGGCCTTCTAAATTGCTGTCACTGATTTCTCCAGGAGTAAAAACACCTTTTTGGAGCAAAATGGGATTTTTCAATGTTTTTGTTTTTTGCAGGTTTGTGGGGTTGAGTAGATATATTTTGAGCTGGGGAAGATTTGGGGTTACAGACTTGTTTGGTGGTTTTGGGTTTTTTTTCCCCAGGTAAGAGAAAGTGGCTGGGAAAGTTTAATTTCATTTGAGAAAATCTCAAATGAGCTTTTTGGTTCAAGTGAGGTTTTTGGTGAGGTGAATTGTGCTGCTCTCCTGGAATAGAAGTGGTGGGATGGAGCCTTGGAATGGGGATATCTGGGATGGGGAGCATGGACTGGGAATTCAGTGGAATTCCCCCCCTAAATCCAACACTGGGAAAGGAAAAAACACCCTGGATGTCGGAGTTATTGTGCATTACCGGAAGCACTCCATGCCAGAATTCTGAGGCAGTAATTGGGATAAAATGGGAATGAAATTTCACATCTTGTCCTGGCAAGGGGGAGATGGGAGCTCCCTTTGGAAAGGCTGCACACAAACAATGCTCCTGCCACTCATCCCGTGGCACCGCCAGCTCTGCGGGCACTGGTTTCCATTTATTCCCCGGAATTCTGGGAGATGTCAGCAGGATTTAACACACATGATGTGGGCAGATGAATGAGCTGGATCCTTTTCTGGGAACGAGAGTTCCTGGGGCTCTGTGCGGTTCTGCAGCTCCAGAGCTGGGGGGATTGGATTTATTTCGGGAGATCTGGACTCCATTTCAGGCCGGGAAAATCCTGCTGAAGCCAAGGGAGAGCTTCCCACTCCCGTCAGCAGGTCCCAGGAATGCACTTAAAAACCAGGCTTGGCTTTAAAGCCAGGCTTAAGTCTTGCTTCTGCTGGAAGGTGAGGGATTTAAAAGAGCATTTCTGGGCTTACCTGGCTCTGGGTTTGTAAAGGAATCCTGCAGGATGCTGGAAGTTTTATGGATCCAGGTTGTCCCTCTGCGTTGCCTGGGAGCTCTGATATCCCAGAATTATCAGGATGAACACCATGGATGTGCCCAGCCAGCATTTTTGGAGAGCCTGCCCCATCCCTCCCCTCTCAGCTGTGGTTTCCCCACGGAAGGTGAGGGATTTCCAGCCCAAATTCCTGCTTGTGACCCTCTCCACCTTCATTCCATCAAGGCATCAATTCGTGCTCCAAATCCTCCCTCCAATGCAGCCCAGGTAGTGAAGATATTCCCCCAGGACATGGCCTGGATCGGGTCATTGTCCCCCAAAACACACTTGGGAGTGGCCCAGGGCTGGGGCCACAGGAGCTTGATGGCTCCAGATCCTTCCATGGGGAGCAGGATCCAGGGAAAGGGAACATCAGCTCTAGGGAATAATGCTGGGAGCTCAAAACCTAGCTCGGGCAGGGAGACAAAGGAACTCCCTGGGATGGAGGGAATTCCACAGGACACCCTCTGCCATGAGCTTCTTTTCCCTCACCTTACCTCTCCAAGATCCAGCAGGGATTTACTTCCTCAGGATGAAATTCCTCTGATTGAAACCAAGAGATAACATCCACGGGAGGGAACCATCCCCATCCATCCCGAGCCCAGCTCTGGCATTCCCCATTGGAAATAATTTATATCCTCTGGTCTGCCGGGCTCGTCCCACCAGCCCTAATGACTGGTTCTGTTTAATTTTCAGCTGCTTAATTGCAGCCGAACACTTCAACACCACTAAATTAAAACAAGCTCCCAGCGTTTCCTTGCCTGGGCTCCTGGCCCCGCTCCAAGGGGCGCTTAAAGCAACCTCACATGGTTTGTTCCTGCCACACAGGCTGCTCCCTTCCTGAAAAAACCCTCTGTGTGCCTAAACCCGACCAAGTGGGAGCATGGAAAACAACTTCCAGGCGGGACACGGCCGGGATGAGGCTGCATTCCCTCCCCCTGAGGGTACCCAGCCATTCCCGTGGCTTGGAAAAGGGTTTGGGGGCCAGGAGCATCCTGCAGGGAGCAGAGCCCAGCCTGGAGATGCTGCCCTGATGGAGCAGCTGCTGTTGGTGGGGTTTATGCCAGGCAATTCTGCGTCTCGGAGCAAATTTCCCAGTGTGGAAGCACTGTGGGTATCAGGTACCCATTAAAAAGGAGCCAGAGGAAATGGAGCTCCTCCAGCAGTTCATGTTCCAGGGTAATAATGGATGTTTAGGGTTGGGATGTGCCCTTTCCAGCACCATTCGGGGGGGGATTGTTTGCTTTGGGGATGGATGTGCTTGTAGGGGGGCTGGGAATCCATCAGCAGTGCCAGGGCTGGGAGCGGAGCCGGGAGAGGGAAGGACAAACAGGATCAGGATCTGCAGAGAGCGGGGAGAAATGAGCTGAGGGCAAAGCTGGCCCTTCTCCAGCCACAGGAGCCTCATGGCTCCAGATCCTTCCATGGGGATCCCATCCCATCCCATCCCATCCCATCCCCGCCGGGAGAGAGGGAAAATCTCAACCCCCGAGGGAGGGAGGGAGGGAGGGAAAGCAACCCCCTTTAATTGGGGGGTAAAAATAACCCAAACCTGCAGGAGCAGCCCATGGAAAACTCCTATAAAGTTGAAAGGCCCTGGAAGCCGGGCAGGCTCCTCGTGCCCATAAATAATTTCCTCGTGGATCAGCGGAAACAATGCAATTAGGGGCCGGCTGCTGCAGCACGGCAGGACTGCGGCCAGGCAGGCCCTGGGAGTGCTCAGACATGGAGCAGAACTCCTCCCTGCTGCCTGGAGGCTTTAGGGCTTTCACAGGGTTTTTCTTGGGTTTTCTGTGACTGAGATGACCCCCAAGGTATCAAAATTCCCTTTTTTCCCAGCCCCGCTACTGAAGAAGTGGAGATTCATCAGTTCTGCTTTTCAGGGTTGTTTATTTTTCCTTATTTATGACTATCTATTCCTTATCTATAACTATCTATTTCCTTATCTATAACTATCTATTTCCCTATCTATAATAACTATCTATTCCTTATCTATAACTAACTATTTCCTTATCTATTCCTATCTATTCTTTCTCTGACCCACTGAGGTCTGACCAGCAGGTTGGGTTGTGATCGCCCTTGGGGTGGTGTTAACTTTTTCTACTATTAACTATGTGTACTTTATTTACAATAATTTTCCAATACCTATCACCTATGTTAGAAGTTCATCTCTACTCTAAACCAATCCAGAAGTTTCACCATCACAGCAGAAGATGGAGGGCAAGAAGAAGGAGAAGAAGGACAGGACACACCCAGCTTCCTCCATCTTGCTTCTTAAGCCACCATTCTAATTCCCCAAAATTCAACTTTTTCACCCTGTGACGAATTAACCATCATTCTACTCAAACCCTTGTGGCTTGTAAATC
>JAHXMQ010012337.1:27230377-27244341 GCA_020466415.1 Ammodramus savannarum pratensis
TGGTTCTTGGTTTTTGGGTTGGTTTGTGGTTTTTGGGAGGGGTTTTTTTGGGTTTTTTGGGTTGGTTTGAGGAGTTTTTTGGGTTTTTTTGGGGGGGTTTAATGTTTTGGGTTTTTTTTTGGTATGGTGGGTTGTTTGTTTGTTTTTCTGGGGTTTTTTTGGGTTTTTTTAGGTTTTTGGGGTGGGTTTTTTTGGGTTTTTTTGTTTTGTTTTGGGTTTTTTGGTTTTTTTTTTTGTTTGGTTGGTTTTGGTTTTGGGGTATTTTTTCACTTTTTATTGGGTTTTGGGTGGGTTTTTTTGTTTTTGTTTTTTTTTTTGTGGGGTTTTTGTTTGTTGTTTTTGTTTGGTTTTTTGTTTGGTTTTTTGTTTGTTTGGTTGGTTTGATTTGGTTTGGTTTTTTGTTTTTTGTTTCTTTGAAGTTTTTTTGTTTCTTTTGGGTTTTTTGTTTGGTTGGTTGGTTGGTTTTTTGTGGGTTTTTTTGTTTGTATTTTGGGGGGTTTTTTTGGTTGGTTGGTTGTTTTGGTTTTTTTTTGTTGTTGTTGTTGTTGTTGTTGGGTTTTTTGGGGGGTTTTTGTTGTTTTTGTTTTGGTTTGGTGTTTTTTTGTTTTGGTTTGGTTTGTTTTTTTTTCTGCACAGCCAACATCCTCCTTTTGTCCCCGCTCTTTCCCTGTCCCCGATCCTGTGACAAAGCCCTGACACCCGCGCACCCGAAGCAGCCGAGCTCCCTGGAGCAGAGCCCCCATTCATGCCCCGCGCTTACCCCGTGACCGCGGCGGCCGCACAAACTCGCGGGGCAGCAGCAAAGTTGTTTGTTGTCCCTCAAACGCCTCCATTGTCCATTGTTGGGGCTCCTTCCTGGGCCACAAGGCACAGCCAGCACCCTCGGGGCTTCTGGCGTGGGTATCCTAAAATTCTGCCCCATTTGGGAGCACAGGGTAGAATCTCCCTGCCTTTATCCATGGGGTTGTGCTGTACAAATGAAGAATAAACTCATTTTGCACTCAGCAAACCCCCCTGCCAGTCTGCAGCCCCCAGCCCCATCCAGCTGCATCCCAAATGTGCAGCTTTGCCCCCCAGATGCCAAATCCCTGTGGCTGGAAAAGGCTGAGGAGAAAAAGGCTTTTTCCGAGAGTGCCTGAATGCACCAGGCATGGTTTCTCTCCAGGGCCTCGTGCCTGCCCAAAGGAGACATAAAAGCTCCTTGTCCTCCCCAAATCAGCTGCCTGGCGGCAACAGGGGGATTAAAAATATCTAAAAATGTCCTGGAGCAGCCAGATCCAGGCCAGGAGGGCCTTTATGGGAAATCTCTGCATGGTTTGGGATGGAGGAGAGCTTAAATCTCATCTGATTCCATCCCACTGCCATGGGCAGGAACACTTTCCCCTCTCCCAGGTGGCTCCAGCCGGGCCTTGGACACTCCCAGGGATGCAGGGGCAGCCACAGCTGCTCTGGGTACCCTGTGCCAGGGCCTCACCAACCCCACAGTAAAAATCCCTTCTGATATCTGGTTTAAATTGACTGCATCTCATTTTAAACCAAGTTGAGTTTTATACTGTACAAAAAAAACCTGAATCCAGCCCATTTGGAAGCTCTAAAAGTGCCCAAATCCAGCTCATTGGAAGCACTAAAAGTGCCCAAATCCAGCCCCTTGGAAGCACTAAAAGTGCCCAAATCCAGCCCATTGGAAGCACTAAAAGTGCCCAAATCCCGCCCATTGGAAGCACTAAAAGCGCCCAAATCCAGCCTGTTTGGAAGCACTAAAATGCCCAAATCCCGCCCATTTTGAGGGATGTGGGGATCCAAGCACGAAGCTGGCAGGGGAGCGAGCCAAGGTCCATCTCCTGCCTCCACCGGGTGACACTTCCCTGGGCTGGGAGGTGAGTCTGGAGAGATTTCGGGGCTGTTTGGGCTGAATTCCCCCTTTTGCCGTGAGCCGGGGCGAGATGCGGGCAGCGGCCACACGGTGTCAGCGCAGATCGCGACATCGCGGCCCCGTCCCCAACCCAGCCCCATCCGGAGCCCCCGGACACGCCGAGGGGGACACGGGGCTCCCTTTCCGCTGCACCCGCGCTGGGTGACACCGCTGTCACCCGGGTGGGGTGGCAGCAGGGCTGAGCCGCGCTGTCCCCTCTGTGTCATGGATGGGGCCGATGGGTGCCAAGGCAGTGACAGATGAGCTGTGCCACATCCCCGCTGTGGCGTGGTGATCCCGGAGCCCCCCGTCCCTTTTCCTGCGCGTTTCCTTCCATCCGTTCCTCTCCTTGGCGCTCCGTGTCCCACCCACCCTCTGCTGCCGCATTCCCGGAGCGTTTCCAGCCCCGGCCTCCTCTCCGTGCGCCAAAACCTCTCTTTGCCATGGGATGCCAGAAGGGTTTGCGTTGGAAAGGAGCTCAAAGCTCATCTCATTCCAGCCCCCTACCATAGACAGGGACAATGCCACAATCCCAGGCTGCTCCAAGCCTCATCCAAGCTTCTCCTTCAATGGGATTTTTAGTGGCACTGAGAAATTCCCCAGCTCCACCCCTCTGGAAACAGGGAGTGCTGCAGGTCCGTCCTTCCCTGAGCACCGGAATTCCCGAAAATCCATCGGCGCAGACACTGTGACAAGGTGAGGGGCAGCAGAGCCCCGGGCTTTGCTCTGAGGAGCAGCACAGGCCGGGTGGGAATGTCCCGTGAGCTTTGGATTGGGAAAAAATCCCCACCAAAATCCCTCTGCTCTGCACTGCAGCTGTTCTGGGAATCTGGTATTGACCAAAGCTCTATTTTCCTTGCCACACTTGCCACACTTCCTCAGCCTGGGAATTTATGGCACCTAAGGAACGAGGCCAGGCTCCCTCAGCCATTCATTCCCTGCATTATCCCTGCTCTGGAGAATTCCAGGATGGAATTCCACCGGCGCGGAGGGGGCTGTACCGGGGAGAATCCTCGGCGCAGAGAAACAATTCTGCTTCAACCCCATCCATCAGGTATTTGGGTTGGGAAATTCTCCCCGCAGAAAAATCCGGTGGGATTTTCCCGCTGGGGCAGAGGCGGTGAATCGCTGCAGAGGGAGGGGGAAACTCCTGCTCCGACCTTTGGGATTCTCCTCTCTCTGCCTCCAGGGGATTTCCCATGTGCTGACAGGGCAGGGAGCAGGAGGGAGATCTGCTCCAGCTCCCGAGCAAACCGCAGCGCAGGGACCCCCCAAAAAAAGCCCTTTCTGAACCCAGACCCTCAGGGACCCCACGGACACAACCCCAGGAGGAACACTTGTTTTTGAGGGGCGAGGGAGCTGTGGAGCGGGTGGAAGGACACCCGGACAATCTGCCAGGCACTAAAGAGCAGCCAGGAGTGATCGAGGGACATTTTGAAGGGTTCTGCGGTGTGACAGGGCACGGGGGCAGCCCGGTGAAACAAACCCTGGGAACAAACCCAGGCTCTCCTAGAGAGCTCAGGAATTGCCAGCAGCACCACGGCAGGTTCCCTGCAGCGGGTTCCCGGTTTGTGTGACCCTTCCGAGCCCCCATTCCCCCTCCCCAGCATTCCAGGGAATGTATCCCGGCCGGTTCCAGAGGGATGCGGCGGGAGAGAGGCGCAGGAACGTGGCTGCCAACATTAAATTCTGCTCCAGCTCTCCGCGTCACCTTCAATTTCTCTCTAAGCCGCCGTGTTTATTTAACCGAATCTGCCTCCCGTCACTCGGAGCAGCAGCACTCAACCTTTAAACAGCCCAAGAGCCACTTCAGCCCGCGGCGGGTGCCGAGAGCTCCCGAGCCGGGCAGGCACAAAAGAGCCGCCGCTTTGTGCCGTGGGCGCCGCCAGCGCCGCTCCATTCATCCCGCCCGGGCTGGAGCTCATCCCGAGTTTTCCAGCCGGAGCTCATCCCCAGTTTTCCAGCCGGAGCTCATCCCGAGCTTTCCAGCCGGAGCTCATCCCCAGTTTTTCAGCCGGAGCTCATCCCCAGTTTTCCAGCCGTCCCTCGCTGGTGAAGGCTCCGCTGCCGCCAGTGAATGACCCACTGCAGCTTCTGGCCATGGTGTGCCAGCCCTCACCCTCG
The DNA here is from genome assembly GCA_020466415.1 of Ammodramus savannarum pratensis. NCBI lineage: Eukaryota > Metazoa > Chordata > Aves > Passeriformes > Passerellidae > Ammodramus > Ammodramus savannarum. The sequence goes on from JAHXMQ010012337.1 coordinate 27,234,414, forward strand.
GGCAGCTCTTCCCGTCACCATTCCACCCCCAGATCCACTTCCCGATGGATTGTTTGGGAGCATCGTCGCTGTGCATCAGCCTCCAGAACAAAACTCCTTCTCCCAAGGCTCTCCGAGCACCCAGAGCTTCCCAGACTCCCGAGGAACCCAAGGGACACCTTGGATGGTCCCCATGGGAGCGCCAGCTCCCAGCAGCTCCCGAATCCCACTGGAACCTCCCGAATCCCACTGGAACCTCCCTCTGTGCCACAGGGGCCAAATCCAGCAGGATCTCAGGCCCAAAAAGCTGGGAAGCCTCCCCAGGCACTTCCCTTGGGATCAGCCCTTCCCTTGGCAGGGGCTGAGGAGGGGACAGGGAAACCGAGCTGTGACAAATCCATCTCCACACTTGTCACCCTGGGAACAAATCCAGCTTCCCGCACCCGTTCCCGGGAGTTTCGTGCTGGCTCCGGGCTCACCACGAGGCGTTGAGGAACCCAAACGCGATTTGTAGGGAGGGAAAACCTTGGCTGGCTCCGCTGTTTACACTCGTCGAGCACAATGAAAATGTTAAAACGCCGAGTCACTTGACACCTGCCACCCCGGTAATGCACTTGCTTCACTTTTTTTTTCTTTTTTTTTATTTTTTTATTTTTTTTTTTTTTCCCTTTACGAGAGTTGGCGAATTTATTTCCAGCTCTTCAATTGCCTGAAGTTGAGGAGGACTCGCTGCATATTCAGCGAGCCGCCGCCAGCGCTGACACGTCTCACGTCCTCTTGCCGCGTTAAGTCTTTTCATTTATTCTCTTTACAGACAGCCCCGCGCTGAATGAAATTATCCCGGGTGTCCTTCAGGGAGATAATGCAGTGCTTCGGGAGCGAGTGCGCCAAGTTCAAGGCGAATAAGCCAGGTGGCCACACGTGAAGAACGAGCCATTGAACCCCTCTGACGGAGCTGTCACCATCCCCTCGCCGGGCTGCGGACAGGCTCCAGCCCCGGGGAGTGAGTGATGAGCAGCCCGCAGCCCCGGGATGCTGCTCCCATCCCTGATGCTCACCTGGGTAACAGCTCCCTGGGCGGACAGGGGGTGGTGAGGGGTGCAGTCCCCGAATTGTGGGGGGTTTGGGGCAAAATTGGGGTGGGCATGCCTCAGGAGCGGCTCCGAGCGCTGGAATCACAAATACAGGGAGGCAAGAGGAGCCTGGGATGTGGCCAGTGAGGGTGAGGGAGGAGATACATCTGCTGGGGTTTCTTGAGGGTTTTGGGGGCTATTTTTAAGCAATAATGATCCTCCTCCTGTTTACTGGTTCAGGGAGAGGCAGGAGGGCAGAGGACGAGCGCTGCACCCCACAGGATGCCCCGCTGGGGATAAAACACCCCCTGAGCATCCCTGATCCCGGAGCAGCTCCAAACCCAAAGAAACAGCCCCTGAGCATCCCTGATCCCGGATCAGCTCCAAACCCAAGGAAACGCCCCCTGAGCATCCCTGATCTCGGATTCCACATCCACAACCGAGATTCCACATCTACACACTTCCCCTTCCAGCTCCATCCTGCTGGGAGCTGGAGAAACTGGAACCAAAGAGAGCCCGGCTTTAGAAACCCAAACCCCTTTTCCTGCTTCCCCAATCTTTCCTTTCCCTCTGCTCTCCTCCCTGCTGCAGCCTCGTGTTTTCCTCCTGAGCCCCGGGGTGCTCTCAGCTATTGAAGGTGGCCGAAGCTCTGCCTTTTGTGCGAAGCCGAACCCGAGCAGCCCGGGAGAAAGTTGATCCCGGTGTTAATTTGGATTAGGGATGCACACACGCAGCAGAATAAAGCTGGGGCTGCGGGCTCCTCTCCCCGCGTAATTAGTTCTCCATTGTCAGCGTCGTTGTTGATCCCGAAATTACAGAGCCCGAGGAGTTATTCAACACGAGATGTTGGACATGAAAAGGGAGAGGGGCTCGGGAAATGACCGCGAGGAGAACATTCAAATCAACCCTGAGATTACAGAGGCACAAAAGGGACTCCGAGCTCCTTCGGTTTCCTTCCACCGCCTTGGAGTGTTACCTGAGAAGGGAAAAAAATCCCCAATGGGTTCAGCACGGCGAGGAGAAGCCCAGGAATCTCCTGCCTCCCCCACACAGCCCAGTAATTACCCCGGGAGCAGCACAGGTCAGGCATTCAGCACCCGACTAATCCCCAGCCAGGAGCTGCAGCAGCTCACCTGCATCCCTGCTCCCTGGAAAAACTTGGAATGGGGAGGGATTATGGAGCAATCCCAGAGTGGTTTGGTTTGGAGAGGCCTTTAAATCTCATCCAGTGCCACCCCCTGCCCTGGGGCACTTTCCACTGTTCCAGGTTCCTCCAAACCCCATCCAGCCTGGCCTGGAGGGATGGGGCACCCCTTGTACAGCTCACAGCACTGGTGATCCTATTTTCCCCTCTTTCCCATGTATTTTCCTCCTTTTTCAGGCCTCCCTGCTGCTTTGCTCTGCCCACACAGCAATTGAAGGCAGATGCAACTCCAAATTTTCCCCCAAAATTTACAGCAGATCCCTGGGGATGGAGCCGGGTTTGCCAACGCTGCTCCTCTCTCAGCAAAACCAAGAATCACCCCCTCCACACTCCCAGCCAGGAGCATTTCCAAGGCCCCCAAATTCCTAGAAAATCCAAAGTCCAGCCAATTTTTCCTCAGTCTCTCACTCAAATCGGGGTTTTGTGAGTCTTCCAGGGGGGAGGAAACCAGACCTTGCTATTGCTGTGAATAATATTTGGTGATAAGGAAATCTTTCAGCTTTACTTCCAATTATCTTTTTTTTTTTTCCCCAAACAGCGAGTTTTATCTCAAAAAGAATCAACTTTTCTCCACCTTTGAAGAGCAGAACCCTCCTGATATTCATTGCATGACTCAGAACCTTCCCTTTGATGGAAAACTTTGGATTAGAGGCAGCATTCGGCATCCTGATTAGTACGAATGTGACCTGCTACTGCAGGAGTTTGCTCAGAGGAGCCAAGAGGAGGAAACAAACCCTCAATGGGCATTATCCAGCAGAATTACTGAATTTATTAAAGGAAAAAAAGCAGGGGGAGAAAAATAAACAGCCAAAATGGGCACATTTTTCTTGTTGGAACTGCAGGATCCCATCCTCACTCATCCCATCGCCCCATTGGCTTCTCCTGCTTCTTAAAGGGTTTGAATCCAAGAAATTCAAGTCTGAATGGGTAAAAAAAGGGGAACATCCCTAAAACCCGAGTCCCACAAAAGAGAAGAGCCAACACAGGTACTTTTTAGTTGTTCCTGTGCCAGTGGCTGTGTGGGCATGAGGAACAGCCACCCAACACCTTGAGCTGAGCAGCACAGACTCCAGCAGCCCAGTTCCCGCCATTCCCAGGAAAAATAGCAGGATTTAACAGGAAAACAAGCAGTATTTAACAGGAAAACAGCCTCTGTGCAAGCTGGGCTTGGCCCTTCTGTCCCTCAGGCTGCTCTGTGCCCACAAGGAAGCATCCAGGGCTGCTGGAAAAACATTTATCCATAAAAGCCGAGGAGATCAAACACTGTCCCTGCACACCCGATCTCCCAAGCCAGCCTAGCTACTGGGACACGCTGGCGGGCAGGAGCAGCAGGGCCGGGGTTACACATTAGCCAGGGCAGCCGAGCCGGGGCTGGTTGGGGACAGGAGGGAGAGTGGCGCTGCTGTCCCCGTTAATGTGTAACTGCAGCAGCTGCCGGGGCGAGCACCAAACCCTGGCCAGGCAGGGCTGAGGAGCCCCTGGGGGGGCACGGAGGAAGCAGGGGTGAGGGAAAGCTAGGGGGTTTTGCTTTCAGATCATTCTGAGTGGGCCAAGTCCTGCCCAGAGCCCCCTGGCTCCCTGTGCCTTCCCCTGATGGCTCCCACAAATCCGTGTCCCACTCTGTGTGTGTTTCCCTCCTCATCCTCCTCACTTTCTCCTTTTCCTGGCTGAGGAGCTTCCCTCAGTGTTGTGTTCCAGGGCACAGAGACCCCAGGGACAGATTTTGTCCCTCCTCCCACCCCACAAGAGCTGCCCTGTTCCACTGGTGTTCCACTTTTCCTATCAGCCGTTCCCGCAGAAGTGGAAGAACCTGGGAATGAGCCCTTCCCAGCCCAGCTTTGAAGAGCCCCTGGAGCTCTGTCATGCTGTCATGTGGGATGTGACAGGGTTTCCAAGGAATGTCCTTGGTGCTGGGATCTGCTCCCACTATGATCTGCTGTGGCACACAGGGAATTCCTGGGAGGGTCGGCAGCCAATGCTCCCACCGAGGTTTTCCATTAGTGACCAGCAAGTCCAGATGGAAAACGAGCCAAGCACCACCCTGATCTTCCAGATAATCAGAGAATCATGGAATATCCTGGTCTGGAAGGACCCACCAGCATCATCCATTCCAGCTCCTGGCCCTGCACAGACACCCCAACAATCCCGCCCTGAGCATCCCTGAGTTGGGTTGGAGCCATGACCATTCCCTGGGGAGCCTGTTCAGTGCCTGGCCACCCTCTGGATGAAAAACCTTTCCCTGATGTCCATTCTAAACCTTCCCTGTGACCCTGTCTCCACTGGGGACGATATAGGAACGCACCCATTGTTGATGGAGTGACAAAACTATCTTTTGCCTCTAAAAAGGAAAAAAGCTTAGAAGTTTCTTTCTTCAATTAGGTAAAAAGACACCTCATAGGATTTGGGGAACTTCACCTCAAACTTTAGGACAGCCAATGGGACAAAAGCCAAAAAGTCTTGCCTAAGCAATTTACTAGAAAAAGAAGATAACAAAGAAACTAATGGCTTTCGTGAGGTGTTTTACCAGGAGCAAGAACTTCTTACACCCGGCTTGGGTTTTCTCTGTAAAGAACTTTGTTATTTTACCTTTTATTAAAACTTTTCTGTTTCTAACACTACCACAGAAGCCATCTTGTTGATTGTGTGCCTTCTGAGGTAACTGAGTGTGATATATGGCAGCTGGGTGTGATATAGATCTCCAAGAACTTATGAGACCTGCCTGGAGGAGACCAGATACCACAACAATCCTGCCTGGTCCTTCTCAGTAAACTGGCTGGCGTTGAGGCCACCACTGCAGTGTCCCCTTGGGCACAGCATTCCCAGCCTGGCTGCTGCTCCTGGCTGCTCCTGGCTGCTGCTCCTGGCTGACAGTGATCCCACAGCGCGTTCCCACCGCGCTGGGGTCCGGGCGGTGGGAGACGGACGCGTGATTGATGGGGCGCCCGCGATACGGCGCGCGCGCTGCTTATCTGCGCCTCGCCGGGGGCTCCATGTCGCTCCCAGGCTTTGTGGCATCACTGTCACTCACCTCGCCTTTTTTTTTTTCCCACCCTGCTTGGTTTTTTTCCCACCAGGGAGCTTGTTTCACCTGCAGGATTTGTGGGGTTGGGTGAAGCGCCCCGGGTAAAATCGTCCGTAAGCGTGATGGGCGCAGGGGAGTTGGAGGAGATGCTTTTCATGGCGGGGTGCTGGGAGCTAAATCCATCCAGAGAAAGTTCCTGAGGGATTCCAAGCCCAACACTGCAGTGGAGAATTCCATCCAAAAGGTTGGGTGTGTGTGGCAGGACCAAGGTTGGCTGTGGAGACAGGAGAAGAGGGGAGGACAAAACCAGTTTGAGTGGGAATGTCATTGGTGTCACTGGGGTGATCCTCCCGCTCCCTCTGCTTCCCCAGGAACATGGGCCTCCACCTGGAAATGCTGGGAAACCTCCCCTGCTCTGCCAGGCAGGTGAGATGGGGCCAAGGCCACAGTGTCCCCAAGGCCACAGTGTCCCCATGGTGTCCCCAAGGCCACAGTGTCCGCATGGTCCGCAAAATTGCTGTTGTCACAGGACCCCCACAGCCCACACATCCTCCCATGGTGTCCAAGCTGGTGTCCCACCCTGGGGCTGCTGTGTGCCCACCAGCTCCAACCAGCACCTGCTCCTGCTCCATCCCAGGGCAACGCCCAGGAAAGGCAGAATAACATGAAATTAAATTCAATTCTATATTTCACAAAGTGAAGAGTGGGTGCTTGCCTCCAGCCAAAGCCTGGGTGGATGGGGCAATCCCCATCTCCCTCTGCACAGGTTTCCTCCTTCCCTGCCCTGTTCCAGATGCCAGGAGCAGGGACTGGAGCAGCAGCAGATTGTGCTGTGTGCTCAGCCTGGGGACAGCCCGTGGCCATCTGTCACCCCCAGGTGTGTGCCCAGCCCGGCACAGGGACAGGGCTTGGGCTCCTCAAACACAGCAGGGTTGTAAAGAGGGGTGTGGGCTGTGGGGGTGCTCCCCCAGCCCCTCCACCTGCTCCTGTCTCCTCCTTCACCTTCCCTGCTCTGCTGGACTGGGCATCTTTCTAATTCCTTCTGTAAACCAGGCTGGAATAAGGGACTGAGCCCAGACTTGCCAGGTCTCGCTCTTCCCTGCCATGTCCCAGCTCTGTGCTTGGGGCACCCTGGATTCCTTCACTTTTGGGAAAGAGCTATGGATGACAAGTGGAAATGCATCCCTTCAGCCAGGGAATTTTTGGGGCATTCCAAGCCCAGAGCTCCCAGGCTGCTCCCAATCCTGGGACACAAAGAGGCACCAGCGGATTCTGCTGGAGAGGAGCAGAGTGACTGCAAATACTTGGGAATAAGCACCCTGTCATGAGGTGGAGCCCATCCCAACCTCACCAGACTGGAGTCCAGACCTCCCACCTTCACACCAGCCCATCCAGGAGATCCCACACGGGATGTTTGAGGGGCAGAAAGGACTGAATTCCTAAAGCTGAATGAAACCCGCTTCACTCTTCAGCGCCTGGGCCTGTTGGTTTGGTTCCAGCATCTCTGGGGCATGGTGAGATACACACACCAGGCGCCAAACCACCCTCAAAGTATAAAAATAATGAATAAAAATGGGTTTATTAATGAAATAGGGAGTTCTTACTCATAAAATAGGAGCTGGTTTACAGCACAGCCCAGGTTTCACAGCACAGCCCAGCTGTCCCAAGGAATGCCTGTGGGGGCCCAAATGCAGCTCCTGCTCCTTTGCCTTTTCCTGCACCTTCCCTCCTCTCTGGATGAGGGGAGAAAGGAGCTGGAGCTGGTTTATAACCAAACTTACAGAGCTCCAATCCCTCTGGGCAACATTCCCTAGGAATGGAGTGAAACATGGCCTGGACATCCAGCCTGAATTTCCTGCTGTGAAAGAGGAGACCCTGCAGATTTATGCAAATAAAGATTCTTTATGCAAATGAATATGTCTGCAAATCACCGACGTTTGATTGGTATTTTTATGTGGGTGACACAAAATTACAGAATTATTTTCTCCCCCGGTTTCACTCCCTCTCTCAGCAATCCAGGCTCTTTATCCAAACAAAACAAGCTCGGCAAAGTTATGAATTGCCTGGAATGGGATCTCTATTGATCCGTGTGGGGATCAATCACTTTATCTGTGACCAGGGGGTTTCACTGAGCCATATCTGACCTGGGAATTTCACACAGCACTCCAAGGTCTTCCCAGGAACGGGGCAGGTGCTGGGGAGGATCGGGGGCAGGTGGGATGGGGAAGGGGCTCTGTCACCTTCCCTCTGCCCCCAGCGGCGTTTGCATGTCACCCACGGAGCCTTTGGAAGGGACATGGGATGCCCAGGAAGCCCTCGTGGCCAGCTGGGAGCTCTCCATCCCTCTGGAATCCCGGTGGGATCGTACCTTTGGCAGGAGCCTCCTGCCAACGGGGATGGCTGGAAAGCGGCCGCGGCACCGGGCTCGGAATGTTTGGAAAACGCCCTGGGGTGTTTTTTGGGGTTGTACCGGGGCTGGGCTCCATCAGTCTCACTCAGGATATTCCAGCATTCCTCGAGCGCTCCTCACCCTCCAGGGAAGTCGGGCAGCACCACCCTCGGTCGCCAACTCCATCGCCTTCTTTCCGAATAATAATAATATTTTAAAAATGATGTTAAAACCCAAAAAGGACCCCGGAAAGGGGGCAGGGGACGGGGCAGCGGCCGGCAGCGCCGCTCGGATCTCCGCACACCGGCGCTATCAGGCGCGTATCTAATATAAACGAGCCCCAGCACATCAATACCGACCGTGCCACACGGACACCGTGCCACACCGGCACCGTGCCACACCGGCACCGTGCCACATCTGGCTGTTTGGCCGGCCCTGGCTACCGAGCCATCCGCGCTCGGCCAGCGGGACCGGCCCGGCGGGGGCGGGGGGGCCGCAGCCAGCGGTTCCTCTGGGGAAGGGGGGCCGGGGGGAGGGCTCTGCCCCCCGGGGGGAGAGAGGGGCCGGCTCAGCCTTAAAAGAGCCACCCAGGAACCGGCGTGTTTGTGCTCCTTCCCAATTTATGGCCGCGGAGCATATGGCCGGTGTTGCGCCCGGCGGCAGCCGCCGGGGACGGCAGCGAGCGGCGCGGGGGATGTGAGGCCGGAGGGACGAGCAGCGGCCCCGGCGCACGGCGGAGACAATGCGGGAGGCGGGGGGCCGCCGCCGGAGATCCCCCTGCTAGGGACCCCCCGCCTCGGGACCGCGGCCAGGTGAGCCCCGAGAGGCAGCGGGGGGACGCTCCCGCACGGGGACCCTGCCCAGGTGACACCCCGGGGACAGCGGGGGGACACCAACACCGAGGGACCCCCGCCCAGGTGAGTGCTGGGGGCTCCCCCCGCGCAGGGACCCGCCCAGGTGAGCCCGGCAGGGAGCGGGGGGACCCCAGGCCGGAGCCCCGGGGACAGAGGGGTCACCAGGGGCGGCAGCAGCAGGTGGGAAGGCGCTTTGTGGGGCGGGGGGTCCGCGCAGGTAGGAGCCGGTGCTGAGCACCGAGGGGGCGCGGCCCCGGCCCCGACGGCGCGGCTGCGACACGGCCACGGCCACGGGTGGCAGCAGGGCACGGACAGCGCGGGGAAGGGAGCCCGGGGCGCTCCCCCCTGCCCCGGCCGTGGGACACTTCTCATCGGCGACGGCAGAGTCCGCCAGAGGACCGGGAATGACCGGGACAGGCCCCGGCGGTGCCCCCTCCTCCTCCTCCTCCTCCTCCTTCACCCCTTCCCTGCCCGTGCCACGCGTGTGCCCCCGGCTCGGGCGAGGCTTTGGGAGCCGAGCCCACCGAGCGGGGCCGTCCCCACCCAGCCCCGGCTCCGGGCTCCCCGCACCCCCATTCGGGACCCGCAGCCGGCGGTGACCAGGGCGCGGAGCCTTGCGCGGGGTGCGGAGCGAATCCTGATAAGGGAGCGGATCCTGATAAGGGAGCGGATCCCGCCTGCCTCGCTGCTGCCTTCGCCCCGGGGCCGGCGGGCCTGGGAGGGAAAAATCATTTCTGACAAAGCTTAATCTGGTTGGGACACGTTTAATCATTGGAGACAGGGACGGGCAGAGCCGGGGGGCTCCGGGGGGGGCACCCCCGTTTGTCCGGCCAATAAACCGGTTTGGAATAGGCTGGGAAGGGGAAGGGAGCCCCGGGCCAGGCTTAGAGCTTGCAGGGAATTAAATAAGACAAAACGTGGGTCGGGGGGCTGCGGGCTCCCGGCTTTGTGCCCGTACCCCACTGCCTCCATCACTATGGGCAATAATTTCCAAAATATCATTAAAGTGCATTTATCAAAGCCCTAACATGTGCCCTCCGGCTCTGCCATAACCCTGCCGGCCCCCGGGGAGCAGGGGGGGTTCCGGAGGGGGGAAATCCCAATTTCTATGACAATTCGCCACCTCGGGAGCTTGGCTGCGGGGCAGATCCGCATCTCCAGATTTATAAGAAATATCGGTGAATTGGAAGGATTTCTCCGCCTTTGAAGCTTCGGGGGGAAGGAGATAGAGCAATCGTGAGAATAGGGAAGCTCATTTAGATTCCTATGTCCTGGAGAAGAATTAATTGTCTGCTGGAGGAAAGCAGGCCGGCGCCGGGATTTTGCGGGGCGGTGGGGGCTTTCCCTGGAGCTTCCATAGGGAATGCTGCTGCTGGCTCCCTTCCTGCGTGCGGGGCGATCTTCCCC
>JAHXMQ010012337.1:27244441-27260345 GCA_020466415.1 Ammodramus savannarum pratensis
TTTTTTTTTTTTTTTTTTTTTTTGGGGTTTTTTTTGTGGTTTTTTTTTTTTTTTCCTCATTCCCCTCGGGCTGTGGCGAGTCTATCAAACCAGTTGTGTGGCCCTAACCTCCGTGGCCTTATATCTGCCGTACTGCCGGGCCAGTCTATCTTTGCACAATATACAGTAGACTTCAGAGAGCAGCACAATGGGGGAGGCAGGGAGGTGAGCATGTTAGAGGCGTGCATATTAATGAGCCGCGGCCAAGGAAGCCAAAGGAGCCGGCGAAAAACCGGGAGAGACGGTGCGGGAGGATAGGAGGGGGGGGACGCCCTCGCTGCGCCTCGCCTGCCTCGGCCTTGGCTGTTTTCTGTTTTTTGGGGCTCGGCATTGATGCGGAGCGCGGAGTCAGGGAGCGGTGTCCTCCGCGTTTTGTTCGGGCTGTCACTCGCGCTCATTGTTCGGCATGTTCTACATGTTGTATCCCATATGGCCAGCTGGGCCGGGGACCCCTCACAAAACCCAAATTGTGCCCAGCTTTCAAACCCAGCATTGTTGTCTGTGAAAGGCAGGCGAATTAAAAATTCGTGCTATATCTATCCTGGAAAAAAAAAAAAAAAAGGAGAGAGAGAGAAAAAAAAAGGAAAAAAAAAAAGAAAAAAAAAGAGGGGGCGCAAGGAAAAAGAATCTCTGCTCTCTCTTTGAAGGCCAACAGAGCCTCTCCTCTTCTCTGACAAGTTTCTCTCTCATTTCACAGGAAATTCCCCCCCCCTCCCGTCCCCCCGCAGCACCGAGAGCCCCGAGCGCGTCCTCCCGCAGGAGCTCGCGGAGCCGCGCTGCTCGGCCGCGGAGGCGCGGGCAGAACAAGGCGGCATTGAGGGCGGGCTGGGCTGCAGCTGCCGCCTCCCTGCGCGGCCCGGCCGTACCGCCAGCCCGGCTGGCACGTCCCGCTGCCTGCCGGAGAAATGGCCCTTTCTTGTCCGCGCTCCTGGTTGTGCAAGGCGGGGAGGAAGGGAGGGAGTAGGAGAGGGAGGGACAGAAATTAAAAAGGAAAAAAAAAAATAGGGGAAATAAATTGTTTAATTTTAAAAAGAGGGGAAGAAAATAACGAAAATGGGGAAATGAATGGAGAAAGAATGAAGGAATTTTAAAAGGAGAAACGATTAATAGGAAAAAAAAAGATAAAAAAGGGAAAGGAAAGAGAAAAATAAAAGAGGAAAAAAAACGAAAATGAAAAGAAAATGAAAAAGAGAAAAGAGGGAAAAGAAAAATATAACGAAACAAAATGAGAAAAAGCGAAGTAAGAAAAAATAACCCGAGAAAGCAAAAAAAAGAAAAACAACGGATGGGGAGGAAAATAGGGGAGAAAATAGAAAAAGAGCGGCGAGAAGCCCCAGCCCGAGCATCCCCCGCGCCCCGGGACGCGCAGCGCTGCGCGGGATCCCCGCGGTGCCCGGAGCTGCCCCGGGCTCGGACGAGGCTTCCAGGATGGGGGTCCGGCCCTGGCAACCCCGGCCAGCCCCTCTCATCCGCCAGCGTGGGTCGGGATTTGGGGATTTGGGAGCTCAGCCCGATCTCCAGGCCCCTCTCCGTTTCCTTTTCCCCCCGTTTTCCCCGGTTTTGTCCCCGCGGAGCTTCCCCCCGTGCCCTGTTGACTGTAGGGCTTAGGCGGCGGCGCTGTGGGTTTTTCGGGGCTGCTCGAGGAGCCGCTCGAGGGGAAGCTAAGCCAATATTTACCGAGCCCAGGGCAGCTCCCGGCGGGGTTCATTACGGAGCCGGGGGGGCTCCAAGGGCTCGGGGGGAGCCCCGGGGGGCGGCGCTGGAGCTGCGAGCAGAGCCGCGACCCCGCTCCGCGTTACGGGAGATTTGCGGGGTTCCCCCGCACAGGACACCCCCAAAGCCCCCCGAGAAGCGCCGCTGGAGGGGTTCCTTGCTCTGAACGAGGGGTTGTGGCTGCGTTATTCGCCGACCCCGAGCAGCGGCCGCGGGGAGGCAGCAGAGCCCCGCGGAGCCCAGCGCTGGACAGGGCGGAGGCTGCGCTGCCCCTCGGCGCCCACGGGCCCGGCGGAGCGGGGGACCCCGAGGCTCCGCGTCCCTGTGGCCGGCGACACCCCCGTCCCCGGGCCGGGATGGCCGCGCGGCGGCGCTGCTGGATAAGGGACAGGGACGCGCCGTCGGGGCCGCCCCGCGGGGAGGGGACCCTGGCGGCCGCCCGGGGACACCGAGGGGAGGGACGGGCCGCTGGAGGGGTGGGACAGGAACCCCCGGCCTGCAGGAGGAGCGGCCTGAGTCCTAAACCGGGGACATCGCTTTGAAATGCAGCGTGGAGATCGGGGAGTGATGAGGTCTGGCCCATGACTCTCACTGTGGACTGGTGCCACCCCTCAAACTCCCCAGGCCACAGAATCCCGGCTTTGGGACAAGCAGAGTGTCCCCAATCACAGAACCCACCTTTGGAGCAAGCAGAATGTCCCCAACACCCAGAACCCACCTTTGGGACAAGCAGAGTGTTCCCAGCCCCAAACCCCCACCTTTGGGACAAGCAGAGTGTCCCCAAAGCCCGGGCAGGGTTTGGTGCTCAGCACTCGCCCTTTCCACGCTGGAAGAGCAAACAAACCAACGGCGAGGACGGCGCGGAATTCCGGAGAGCTGGAGAGGATGAGGAAGCACAACCACGGCTTCCTCCACCCCACAGGGATGGGGACAGCTCCCTCCCTGCACTGGGGACACTGGGGACAGTGTAGCCTGGACACCCAGAGGGAATCAGGCACCTGGGCACCACAGGTGAGTGCCTCAGGACAGCCCTGGGCTTCTCCATCACCAGGTGATGCCTCACTGAATTTTGGGTTCCATTCAGTGCTGGCGAATTTTCTGCATTTTGCCCAATGCCGTTAATTAGCGGTAATTATGTAGAGATTCAGGGAATTTCTGATGAGAGAGACACAGGAGAGACCCCCTCCCTTCAGCTTCCCCATGGCCCTTGCAGGCAGCAGACTCCCTCTTTCCCTCTTTCCCTCTGTCCCTCTCTTTCCTTCTCTCCTTCTCTCCCTCTTTCCCCTCTTCCTCTCTTTCCCTCCCTCCCTCCCTCTCTCCCTCTCTCCCTCTCTCCCTCTTTCTTTCCCTCTTTGCGGTGAATATTTTCCCCACCTCCTCTCCCTCCCTGATATTTAAATTACCAGCAAACTCAGAGAACCTGGGATGCTTCAGCTGCAAAGGACAAGCACTTGATTGAGGGAAATAAAAAAAAAAAAAAAAAAAAAAAGAGGATTTAAGGCTGCAGCATCCTTCCCCCCCACAGGTCTCACCAGCCACAAAACTCTGAGTTGGTCTGAACATAATTTTATTGAATATAATTTTATTGAACATAATTTTATTGGGCCACACAAAGGTCTGGGCAGTTTCAGCAGGGTTCATGCACTGCCCCTGATTTCCACTGACACATCTGGGATTAAGCCACCAGCAGTCACATCCATGCTCTCAATGCTAAACATCCCAGATCTGCTGGGAAAACCCAAGAGTTCAGACAAACCTCCCTGGTATTTTTCCAGTTCCACTTGGACAGACAGAGTGCCTCCATCCTGCCTCGGGATCCGCTGCTTTCTGTGGGATTCAGCCCCAATTCGGGGAGAAAGTTCTCCATGGGATAAAAACTGCAAGAAATAAATTGTGTCAAATCATGCTTGTCAGATCCCTGCCTCTGATTGGGTCTGGCCAAGCAGGCTCAACTATTTCAGGAAAAAGAAAATAAAACAGGTTTAAGGAGTGGTTTTGTCTCTGGATGTGCAGGGATGGAGCTGCTCCTCCCCACCACCTGTGGGATGCACCACTCCTGGCTCCCACACACCCATCCTGCAGGGAAGAGGTGTCTGAAGGAAAAGAGTTCAGCTCTGGTTGTTCAAGAGTCTTAAAAAGAACTTCCCTGGAAGATTTACCCCATTATGGAGCTTCCCAGCTGTTATCCAGACATTATTTCTCCCCTCTCCAGTTAGAGCTGTCCCACAAAAAGTCACTGACTCCTAAAAGAGATGAAAGCACCACAGAGGATTCTTAACCCAAAATCAGGCCAAGTGACTCAGCCTCGATAAATTTTGGGTAGAAATGGCCATAAATCCCTCATATCCTCGGGGATGTGTCTCCATCCTTTGCCACAGCACAGAGGAGCTCTTGGCAGCACATCCCATGGGTAACACAATTCCCAACCCTCCTTGGTGCAGGTGCAGCTGTGTTTGCTCATCCATTCCACCCTCACAGACCCTTGGGCCCACTGGTGCTCGTCCATCACGGTCATCCCAATCTGTCTGTGCTCCTCTGCACCAGATCCATGGATTTCCACACCCAAGGGAATGCTGGCAGTGCCAGGCACCTCACCAAGCTCCTCCGGCCAGGATGGAAACTCCCTTTGTGATCCTAAATATCCAAAACACCCAAAGACAAAGGCCTTGAAGGGCAAAACCCCCTCCTGGTTTAGGGAATGCTTTTTAAGCTATGGATAAATGCAGGACTTGCCTTTGATGTTCCTCTCAGAGTTAGGGAACAGCTGGATGAGAACCCACCACAAAAGGGAATTCAGGGCTGTCATTAGCGGTGGCTTGGGGTGGCAGCTGCTTGCTGTGGGTTCCAGGCAGCTCCTTGATTGGTCCCTCTCCAGTGAGGCCACTTAAAACTCCATATTACAAGGAAAAAAATGCAATGGAAGCATCCCCAGCTTTTTGTATTTCGGTTCTCTCAAGGGTTTGTGAATGAGGCGAAAATAAAACACCGAGGAGCCATCAAAGAGCAAAGCGAGCTGATTGTGGTGAGGAGGGAGGGAGAGGAGGAGGAATGGTCACTCAGTGTGCACCCAATTCCTTCCTGGAGCATCCCAGAGCACCTCACACACAGGAAACCCAACCTCCCTTCCCACACAAAGTCTTGGGAGCATTAATCAATAACCAGATTGCACAATGTAGCTAAAAAGTCAGAGGAATGGTAACTTTGGAGGTCACTTTGTCATGGTGGAGTCCATTCAGGATAAATTTTTATTCTCCTCCCTCTTGAACCATGGGTTTGCAAATAATCAACAAATAATGAATGCCTGATTATGGAAGAGCAGCCCCAGTGCTGTGTGGCAGAAACCCACCCAAAATTTGGCCTGTCCAAAGTCCCAATGGAGCACATCAGTGGCTCAACATCAAAATGTTGTCACCTCCAGTGCCAGCAAAGATGTCCAGCAGGGATTTGGCTGTGTTGTGGCAGATCTGGGAAGACCCCTATGACATCCAGCTCCATCATCCTGGTTTGTGTGGCTGCCCAGAGACACCAGCTCACCTAATTTGTCTTTGGGAAGTTTTGACTTTGGAAAATGTGTTGTATTTTTTTTCCTGGATCTCCCAGCACCTGTGAAGGGATAAATCAACTCAGTGGCGTGCCTGAGGCCATCTGGCTGGGCACATCATGGGGTTTGTGCCACTGGCATGAAGGAAATGATAAACAAGCCCAGATTTTCCATGTGGCTGTTGCCGTTGTGCCGGGATTCAAGCAGGAATCCGGGAGCAATCCCAGTTTAGCTCCACCCCGTTGTTCCAGGCTCTGTTCACACCCCGAGGGCAGGGAACAGCACCTACCTGGGTTTGGGGTTTTCCTGCTCCAGCCCAGCCACGGGGAAGCTGAAGATCTTCACTGTTCCTGCTCCCAAATTGATGATAACCATTGATTATCAAACAGGGAGGATTCCACGTGTCCTTCCAGCAGCTCCTGCCCCTGGTCACCAGCAGGGACACTGGGGACCTCTCCAGTGCCCCATGCAAACAGCATTTACACCCCTAAATACTCAGTCTCTACTTTGTGCAGCTCGATTTTAAAGGCAAACAGCAGCTTTTCTCCATCAATAATTCATGGGCCACTCCAGATAGCCATCAAATATGTAACCAAATTAAGTGAACAGTATCTTGAGGTTTGCAACCCAAGGTTTCCTGCCTCAGCCCGCAGGATGCCTGCCTCTGTTTGGGTTGCCACTTAATCACCGCACAATATTTGCTTTGGCTTGGCTATATGTGAGGAGAGATTTATTCCATCCCATCTGGCTGCGACAGGGGGAAAAGCCACCCTCAACTCCTCCTCTGGCTGCCTTGGGGAACTTTGGGAAGGAACTCCACAGTGGAGCAGCTAAAAATGTTCCATCTACCTGCTTGGACATGCTGTTTATCCGTACTGTGAGTTTTTAAGGAATAACTCCCACCACTCCAGGCTTCTTCTTGCACCTCCTGAGCTGCCCACGCAGCTCTTGGATGTAATTGCACTCAGAGCAATCCCAGCTTTGTCTGTGCCCCTTGAAACCCCCCAAAATAACGACAAGGGTTTAATCTGCATTTATTTGGGATGATTTCAGCGCGGCTCAGCACAGCTCCCGGGGAGCTGGAGAGGAGCAAGGAGCATTGTGCCTCGTGTGCCACACTCGAAGCCCATCAAAGGCAGCGCCAGCCTGGAAGGTTTTTGACTTGAGATCCACTGGAAAAGCTCCCAGTGACTTCAGGAGGCTTTGAATCAGGTGCTCCAAGGAGGAGAAGCCCTGCTGGCAGCGGCAGGCTCCGTGTTCATTGCTGTTTGGAGATGGAACAAGAAGTTCTGAGAAGCCACAGAGGCAACAAACCAGAAAATATCAACAATAAACCTCGACAGCATTGTCTGTAATCGAGTATGGAATGACTGGAGAGAGCACTGAGTGCTTCCCAGATCAAACTTTGGGATTGGGGAGGAGGGGGAGAGCAGAGAACTCACACGTGAGGCTGAGTTTGCCACAGCTTGGGCACGGAGCAGCTCCCTGGGAGGGAAAAATGGGAGCAGGGAGATCATCAGCCCAGCCCAGCCCAGCCCAGCCCCAGCTGCTGGGTGAGGCACAGGGGAGGAACCTGCCCCAAAACAACAAAAAAGCATCAGGGCAGGCATCCAGTGCATCCCCCTGAGGGACCAGCACCTTCCTCAAGCAGCTCTGCGCCCAGAAAACTGCCTGGGAAACCTGTTATCCTTGGAATGCTTGGGTGGGGTCTCCAGCCAGCACCTGGGGTGGGGGGGGGGAAGAAGAGACAATTTCAGCTGTTATACCAAAGGAGGGAAAGCAGGGCCAGCAGGAGAGGACCCACTGAGCAGCACTGGCATGGGAGGAGCAGTTTTACCCCTCAAGCAGCATCTGAGGCACCAGGGTTTGTGCTTCTTTCTGAAAATCCCTGGCACCCACTGTGCCACAAAAGCCACTCCACGAGGCCATCCCCAGGCTCCATCAGGAGGGATATTAATTGCCACAGAGACACTTTTCCCTCCCATCTCTGGATGTGCGCTCGGGAAATTGCCGCTCTCTCCTGATTAAGTGCTTAATTGTGGCCAGAGCTTCCTCAAGTGTTCCCAGCCCTGAGCTGAAGTCCCACTTCAAACACGTGCTGTTATTGACTTCCTTACCAATTTCCTCCCTGGGAATCCCTTCCAAAGGGGGCCTGAGGGGCCCTGGGTGCATCCCTGTTCTGCAGGGAGCCAAGTGGAGAGCTGGGTGCACGCAGAGCTCTCCACTAACTTGGGCTCCAACAAGATGCTTTCCTTCAGGGAAAACCCAGACAAAACCAAATTAATTTAATCATGATTTTAGCAGCATTCCCATCCCTGGGAATGCTTGAAGCCAGGTTTTGAGAACATTCATTCTACTTGAGGCAGTTCCCACCCACAGCTCCACAAAACATTTCAGCCATGGGGAAAAGCTGAGGTTAAAATCCCCGTAGGCCTCGCAACAGTGACACCAGCCCCGGCTCAGAGCTGCTTAATGGTTAATGGAATAATATTTCCATCCGTTGTAGATGAGAAAAGATAATTACTTTCAGGGTTTAAGAACCAAATGTGTTGATCCAAATGTAATCTCAGTGTTTTAGCATCTGATTATTACATCAGAAACACAAATGTCAACGGGCTGCAGCAACAGGGTTGTCAGGAGGGGGGAAAGGGAGATGTGTGACTTAAATCACACACCAGGGGAAAGATGTCCCCAAGGGACTTTTAGCTTGAGTTAATTTAAAATACTCTACTTCCCCAAAGCATTTTGGGGGGCTGGGAGCTCATGTTTTCCTTCAGTGATCCTTCTGCTACACCCGGAAGGAGGGACAAGCAGAGGGGACAGCTGTGGTCATTCCCTGCTCACCCAAACCAGGGATACAAATCCCAGATGGCTCATTCCCCACAGGAAGGAATGGCTGCAGGAATGTTACACACTGAGGCTGCTTTGGTGCTTCCATCCCAGATCTTTTTTCTGAAATTCATCCCGTCACCTCCGTGGGCCCAGCTGGGCCTACTTGTCCTGCTGTTCTAAACCCGGAGAACATGGGAGAGGTTTCCTTTCCAACCCAAACCACCCCAGAACCTGCAGCAGCAGCCCAGCCCAGTTTAGACAGGAGATGAGAGGATTTCTGTTCCCCGGGAATCCCTGTTCCCCAGGAATCCCTGTTCTCCCTATCCCAAAGCATCCAGCATACCCAGGGACCAGCACCCGATGTTAACACGAGTGTGCTGCCAAGAACCAACTGGAATTGTGGTGTTTTGCTGCTGAACAAAGCCCTTGCCTTGATTTCTCAGCCAAGTTCAAGTTCCCAGCGGGCTGGTTGCCCCCACCCTGTCCCTGAAGCACCCAGAGCTGTGTGGAATTTTATTAAATTGCCAGCACGGGTGGCCGCTCAAAGTTTGTGCGGCTTGATGTGATCGATGGCAGCAAAACATGGGAAGAAAGGAAGGGGGAGGGGGGCACCCCTGTTTGTTAAAGCTTTTTCTTTTCGCTTTTGAATAAAATGTCAACTCCATTATATAGATGTCAACTCCATTACTGCAACACTCCCATGGCAGCCTCAACATGGAACTATCTGCTAATAAAACAACTTTCTCGCAGGGGGAGCAGAGGGCAAGTTACCTGCTGGAGGTTCCAATCTGGTTAAGAAAATTCCTGTTTATCCCTGCAGGCACAAACACCATTTCCATTATCCTGGTTTCCTCCTCGTCTTTGTTGGCCCCAAAGTAAAAACCTGCTCTTTTATCCTGATGAGCCCGCGCTGGTCACGGACCTTTCCTCGTTAGAGAAGGTGGAGAATGAGGAGTGCAGTGCCCCGTGTGCTGCAAAAAAAAAAAAAATCTGGGTTAGAATTGTGGAATAGCCTGGCATTGAAGGCACCTGAAAGGTCCCCTTGTTCCAGCAGCAGCCAAGGTGGCAAAAACAGAGAAGGGGGATGCTCCAGGGGGATGTGCTGCCAAGCCTTCTGAGGGGGGTTTGGGGACAGGTGCCCCCCAAATCAGCAAGATCTGCACACAGGCAGAAGGTACCATAAGCACCACCCCAAAAGCACTTTCAGAGAAGCCCCTGGAGGGGTTTGGCACGTTTGTGTGCCTGGGAAACCAGGATACACTTATGAAGAGAATTTGGGAGGGTGAGACTGGGGGGCTCCCATCCCTCCACAGCTCTTTCAGGATATAAACTCTATTTTTAAACAACCAGGGAGGCGGGGAAGCCCCTGAGCCTTGCCAGGCATGGGTTGTGAGAGGCCAGGGATCCTCCCTCGCTCTCAGGTTCGCTGGCTGCACACATCCCCACACAGACAGACGAAGATGAGAACATATTTAGACAAGAATAAAGAAACCCATTCCACGACGGGAGTTGTTTAGATAATTGATTTCCCTTGGACTTACAAGCACTAAATAACAGCCAGGCAGGCACATCTCCCAGATAACCTTTTCCTTCAAATCTCTCTTCCAAAGGATTGGCCTTTGACAGAGGTGTCGCTGGGAGTGCAGCTCTGAGGCAGCTCGTAGGTAGGACCTTGCTGAGAGAAGGCCGTGACTGTTCCTCAAGCATTTATTTTTTTCCCCCTGTATCCTTTGCATAGAGAGAGTCAATTAACTGCCTGCCAGGTTCTGCAGATCCAGGGCGCAGAATGAAGTAGCACAAATGTCATAATTAATTAGCAGTTTAACACCAGAACGAACACGGCAAAGGCGCCCTGTCAATATTCCGGCACTGGGGTGGGGAGCATTCCACGTGCCAGGCACTGGGGCACATCCAGCCTGGACAGCAGAGGGGATTTCTTCATGGAAAGGGTGGTCAGGTATTGGAAATGCCCAGGGAGGTTTGCAGTGGCCATCCAAGGAAGGACTGGGGGTGGCACTCCATGCTCCGGGCTGGGGACAGGGTGAGCGTCGGGCGCAGCTTGGACTGATGGGCTGGGAGGGATTTTCCAGCCTCAGTGGTTCTGTGATCACACCACAGAGCCCCAAACTGTTGGAAGCTCTGCTGGAATCGCTGAGAAATGCGGAATAACCTGTCAAGTCCCCCTGTGGAGCTGGGCAGGGACAGCCCATGCCAGGCCGGGATCGTCCCTGTCCCTGTGCCACCACAAGGTGTGCCCATCCTCAGGCTCTGCTCTTTCCCAGGGACAACATCCTCCTACCTCTCCCTCATCCACCAGAACGTTTTGTTTCCCTATTTCTAGTGAGAATGACCCTGCCAGTGGCCACCAGGCAGGCCCCAGCCCCTATTCCACTTTCAGGGGTGTGTTTGGCACAAAGATACAAAGATGTCACACACACCCAAAGCTGTCACACAGATCCGAAGTTGTCGCACACACCCAAAGCTGTCACACGCCTCCCATGGGCACCAATTCCTTCCCCAGGGATGGAAGAGGGGATCAGCAGCATGGAGTCACCAACTTCCCCCCTGGATCAAGGCTGACAGAGAGGGGTTAGACCTGGAGCAAGCCCCACACCAGACTTGCCACAACAATTAAAACCGAATCAATTAGAGTCATCAAGGCTGGCTTGTGGCAAGAGCCAAAACCCAAGAATTCCCTGAGAAAGCTCTCAGCCCTACCTTTGTTCCCTGAGCAGATGTTCCCAGTGCTGCTGAGCACTGGGGAGTGCATCCCACATACCTGGAGCCCAGCAGGGACAGCTCCCCATGGGACATCCCAAATCCTGCCCTTGTGAGATCCACAGCCCCAAAAGTAAAAACCCCAATGTCACCGTCACATTTTCTGGAAAAATCTCCTTGCCCAGGATTTTGCTCCTGGGAAGCTGAGAAGCCTCAGAGAAAAAGGAAAACAATAATTATCCCATTTGCTTCTCCTGTGTTTTTCTGCTTTGGAATGTGGTTGGAGATTTTTTATCCAACATGTGAATTGTTTTGACTTAATGACCAATCACGGTGAGGCTGTGTCAGGACTCTGGAAGGAGTCACGAGTTTTTCATTATTATCTTTTTAGCCTTCTGTCTGTATCCTTTCTCTATTCTTTAGTACAGTTTTAGTATAGTATTTTTTA
Source organism: Ammodramus savannarum pratensis (assembly GCA_020466415.1). NCBI lineage: Eukaryota > Metazoa > Chordata > Aves > Passeriformes > Passerellidae > Ammodramus > Ammodramus savannarum. Next base: position 27,255,733 of record JAHXMQ010012337.1, read on the forward strand.
GCATTATATTTGCTAATATTAAAATACTATAGTATTTTTTAGTATTATATTTATTCAGGTGCCTTCAATGCCAGGCTATTCCCCGATTCTATTATATTTAGTATTATATTTATTTAGTATAGTATCTTTAATGCAATATAGATCATAAAATAATAAATTAGCCTTCTAAGAACATGGAGTCAGATTAATTCCTTCCTTCCCTCATTTGGGGACCCCGAAAATACCACACCCCAGGACTCAGGCATGATTCCCAAGTGTTCCAGAGCAGGGCAGATTGTTGCAGGAAAATAAGAGTGAGGACTTACAGGCATCCATGTCTCCTTCCATCCTCAGCTCCCCCAGCTCCACTCCCTTCTCCATCCACCGTGGGAGATGTTCAGGGGGAAAAAGCAAAGCAAGGGACGAAACCCCTCATCCCTGCATCCATTTGGGATCATGCTGCTGTCATTGCTGGGCTGTGCCAGGTGGGAAGGCAGTGCTGAACCCGGTTTGGGCAATTGAAATGCCGCTGCTGCCTTGCAGAGCCAACTCCATGGTGACAAGCAGCTCCGGGAGCCGTGACACCGGCGGGTCAGAGCCGGCACGGCAGCACCGGGAGGGAACAATGAGGCAGAGCAGGAACCCGGGCTCCGGGAAAAAGGATGGCCTTGAGGAGGAGAGAACAGCACGGAGGCACGCAGGAGAAGGTCCTTAACTTGGGTTTCCTCTTTTTTTTTAACCTAATGAAGTCTTTTATTAACCCCATCTGGAAGGGGCCAGCACCTCTCCAACATCTGCTCGGGGGCTTTGTTCAAGTGCGAAACTTCTCCGCTGTTTTTCCGAGCCTGGCTTATTCCAGCACTTCAACAATGGGATGTTCCCAGGGATTCCTGTCCCCACAAAGTGCTGGCTCCTGCAAGTGAGAGCCCCAAACCAGTGGCTGGGCAATGTCCATCAGTCATGAGGGACTGTGCACTGCAGAGCTCTACACGGGAATGCTGCTCCTCGTGATGGAGCAGCGGATTCCCAAAGCTGGGAAGGCATCAGTGTCACAGACACCTTTTAATGAAAAATCCTTTCCTTAGGATGTTTCCTCCTGAGAAGCTGAGAGGCCTCAGGAACAAAATGTAAACAATGGTTATCTGCTGCTGTGGAATGCAACATGTGCATCTGTGATTGGCCCGTGTTGGATGTTTGTAATTAATGGCCGGTCACAGTCAGCTGGCTCAGATAGAGAGCTGAGCCACAAACCTTTGTTATCATTCCTTTCTATCCCTAGCTTAGCTGGCCTTCTGATGAGAACCTTTTCTTCCATTCTGTTAGTATAGTTTTAATGTAATATATATAATAAAATAATAAATCAGCCTTCTGAAATATGGAGTCAGATCCTCGTCTCTTCCTTCAACATAAGACCCCTGTGAACACCATCACACATCAGCAGGGCACTTATCCGTCCTGCTACTGCCTCCCACAGCCCAGAGGGAATTTCCCTGTGGAACAGCTTTGGATCCAGGCAATGGTGGCTACAGCAACAGGAATTTCTGTGGAGGAAGCCTGGGAGACATCTCCCACCACCACCATGTGCTCATTTGAGAGCAGAACTAATCTCCTTTGGGGCCACATCCTTCACAAATCCAGCTTAACAGACTCCTCCTAGCCCTGTCTTATCCTGCTCTGTTATTCCCAGCTCCGGCCATTCCCCACCCAGGATCTGGATCACTTCCAGGCTGTCCCACAAACCCCAGGATGCTGCCCTGCAGCCTCCCTGGGTCCCTCTGTGGGATTTAAAGGATGCCTGTGTGGTGTTTCCCAGCCCTGCACGGTCTGGAGCTGCAGGGCCAGAAAGAGTCGATATCCAGACATGGAGAATCCAGCAGCACGAAGGATCCAGGAGCACAAGGGACTCAGGGGCCCTTGGCCAGGTCCCATCTTGAGGTGATCCCACAGCACAACCTCAGCTCCCACAGCTTTGTCCAGGTTTACCCACCCCTGCCATGTCTGGGCTCCAGCTCCTTCTGCTCCAGTGATGGGAAGCAAGCCCTGAAGCTGCTCCTCAGCTGCCACTGGCAGGGGGACAAATATCCCAAAATCCCAGTTGGTCCCCATTTCACACCACTGGACCATCTTCCCTGGCTCTCCACATCCCTGGGAAACAACACATTCCCGATTCCCCTGTCAGGTCCTGCACCCATCAGACACGATCCTACTCCTCAAACCTGCACAGAAAGGTGGGATGGACTTTTCCTCCAAAAGAGGGGATTTCTCCCCACTTTGGAGCTCCAGGGCCCCGAGTCACTATGGTTACTCCTAAGTGTACATGGAATATTGCTCTGATTTTAGAATTCGTGGAGATCATCCTTCAGGAAATGTCTCTACTTCATTACTTCCTCACACCCAACACAAATGGAGGTTTTTCAAACTTTTTTATGTTCCCCTTTCCCAAGAAAACCTATGTGCAGATCCAGCTCTGTCAGAAGTGAAATTCCCAGCTGGACACAGGCAGCCTCTGGCTCCTTCACCCTCCCCACCAGCACAAGGATCTCTCCTGGGCAGCAGAGGCAGGGATAAAGCTCATCCCAAGTCCCCAGCAGCAGCACAGAGCCCTGGAAATGCACTGAACCCAGCAGCCAGGAGCATGGGAATGCTGGATAACCCTGGAAGTGCTCCAGGCCGGGCTGCACAGGACCCTGGCAACCTGATCTGGAGCTTGGAACAGGATGGTCCTTCCAGTCCTTTCCATCCCAAACCAGGCAGGAATTCCATGGTGATCCCACAAGTAAAATCCATGGGAAAACATCCACCATATGGAAGGGCTCCCGTTCCAAAGGCAGGAGCAGTCGTGAGCAGCACAAACCAGGAGGGAATTTAAACCTGGGAGTAACTCAGGAGCCTGGGTTCTCCTGGCATTCCCTCGCCCATGCTGCAGCCACAGGGAAAGCCAGCCTTGTTATTCCCACTAATTAAACTGGGAAAACATTTTGGAATGAAAAACAGAGCCTCAGTAAAGAGGAGAGAGGCAGTGGGCCCAGCACAAAGGAGCCAGTGGCACATGCTGCTGCCAGGTGGGATGGGGCAGGTGCAGGGATCTGGGATTCAGGATTAGGAATTCAGGCACAGAGTGGTGCCAGAGAAACATCTGCATTCTGTAATCTGAGGAAAAGCTGGAGGAGATGCCTCAGGAATATCCCACAGAGTATTTCTTGCCACCTCAATAATTAGGAAAACCCTAAAAGCAGCTCTGGGATATTCCGCTTTGCTGCTGCCTGCACTGGAACCTGCACTGCTCCCATCCACACTCTTTTCCCTTTCCAGAAACTTTTCCCAGCTGGATCTGAGGACACAAGGTACTTCCCTGGGAGCTCAGTAGCTGAAAACATCCCCTTCCAGAGGCAGGATGAAAGCTCTGCCTTGTCCCCCAAACCCCACGGGAAAACCCATCCATCCAGCAAGCAGGAATTCCAGGGAAGGCTGTGTGAGACCAATATATTTATTGGGGGGGGGGGGGGGGGGGGGGGGGTGTTGGTTATCCCAAAAAAGCCACATAAGGAAAACCTACACCCACAAGGATAAACCTCATGCCATGAGAGTTATCATCATGTAAAGAGGTGGGTGGACAGGGACCTCCTAAACCTGACTTTGGGGTAGAGCAGACCTGTCACAGGGTGTCCTGGTGTGGCCATGCCAGTCTCGGTGGGCATTCCCGATGGGCATTCCTGCCGGGCATCCCTCGGACATCCCAGCCCGCAGTTCCTGGCTCAAGGCTCGGTTTCCCCGGCGGCCGCGGTGTCCCGGTTGGTGCCGGGTTAATTTCTCGCCTTGCCTGCGAGCAGCCCATTTAGCGCCACTTCAAACTCCCTAATTCGGGGGTTTTACGTGGAAATGGTTTTAGAGTGCGCTGGAAACCCCGGGTTCCTTTTCCAATCTCGCCGCGTCTTTAGAAAGCAATTCCTTAAGCCTCCGTTTCCGAGACCCTTTTAATCTCCGCAAATTATTGGTGAGAGCTGAATCGAGGCAAGCCGCCACCACAGCGCAGAGAGAGAGAGGCCACCGCTGATTATTTAGAGGAAACCATCGCTTTTCGGGCCGAGAAATAAATTAGCATTTATACTGGATTATTGAAAAACGCCCCCCCCAAAAAATCAGCCTCCATCTCCGTGTCAATTGTGGCGCACCGGGGTCAGCGCCTCCGCTGTGACAGGCACGCGCTGGCACGGCAAAGGACAACTCGCGTGTGGAAATGAGCCCCGAGTGTGTCATTATCATCCGGGAGGCAAGCCGGGTTGGGAAATCACATCTGCACTCCTGGAAATAACATCTGCACAGCCCGGCATCCCGGCGACCTTCCGCGGAACGGGGGTAATCAGGGAGTGGGGAAAATCAGCCCCAAAAATTAAAACACAAGAGTTTGGCTTCTTGGCTTTTTACATTTTCTACGTGTTTGGTGGTGGGGTTTTTTCTGTTTTGGTTTTTTGGGGTTTTTTTTTTGTTTGTTTAGAGGTTTGTAATTTTGTTTTGTTTTCTTTTCTTTGGTGGTTGTTTTGTTTTTTTGTTTTTTTTTTGGGGGTTTGTTTTTGGTGTTTTTTTTTTTTTTGTTTGTTTGTTTGTTTGGTTTGGTTTTGGCTTTTTTGGTGGTT
>JAHXMQ010012337.1:27260445-27292772 GCA_020466415.1 Ammodramus savannarum pratensis
GGTGAAGATCTGGTTCCAGAACCACCGCTACAAGATGAAGCGCCAGGCCAAGGACAAGGCGGCCGCGCAGCAGCTGCACCCCGACGGCGGCGGCGGTGGTGGCAGCGGCGGCGGCCTGTGCCAGCAGCCCTCGCCGCGCCGCGTGGCCGTGCCGGTGCTGGTGAAGGACGGCAAACCCTGCCCGCCGCCGGGCAACGCCACCCCGGGCCCCGGGCCCGCCGCCCCCGCTGCCCCCGCCGCCGCCGCGCCCGCCGCGCACCCGCACCCCGGCTCGCTGGGGCAGGCGGCCGACCTGGAGGAGCTGTCGCCCAGCCCGCCGGCGCTGCACGGCCCCGTGGTTCCCCTGGCCCCCCTGGACTCGGCCGGCGTCGACTACAACGGCGGCATGGTCAGCCCCAACCTGCTCTACGGCAGGACGTGGTAATAATAATAATAATCGGTGCGTCCCGTGTGTGTCCCCCCGAGTGCCCCGCTCCGCCGGCACCGGACGCTCCGCCCTGCCCGGTGCCGCGGGGATCGCCGACGGCCGCCCCACTTTCAGTCCCCTCCCGGCCTCCCTTCGAGTTTTTTTTAAGTCTCTCCTATTTTTGGACAAACGGCCCCGACGGCAGCGCCGAGTGCTTGCGTGAGTGTGAATCGGAGTGGATGTGTGTGAGTGTCGGTGTGTCCGTGTCCCGGCCGCCGAGAGCTCCTCCCGACGGGGCGGGGGCGGCCGGGGCAGCGCGGGGCTCCGCTCCGGCCCGGCCCCTCGCCCCGGCGGCAGCGCAGCCCAGGAGCCCCGGCGCATATCGCGATAAACCCTCCGAGGCGCGGCTCATCGCGGCCGAATTAATGCCGTGGGGGTGCCCCGGAATGGCGCCGTTCCGTTCTTGTCTCCGCCCGAGGTAAATTGGGTCGCAGCTCAGTTGAGGCGGGAGCCGCGGCAGGAGAGCCCCGCAGCGCCGGTGCTCGGATTTAAGGGGAGAACTCCGTTTTTCTCGTTGTTGTTATTAAATACCGCGCAGTCGGTGAATGCCCGTGCGTGGACGGGGCGCGCGTCCGGCGAAGCCGCCTCAAGCCCCTTGGCTCGGAGCCCTGCGGAGGTGACGGAGAGCCCGGGCATGCCCGGGGCTGGACCCCGCTTCCCGCCGGGATCGGCACCCGCAGCAGCCGGGGCTGGGGGATGCGCGGAGCCGGAGCGGGGTTCATCCCCGCGCCACCGTCCGAGGAAATCCCGCACGCCGGGAAACGCTCCTCGGGACTCCTTCCGGCAATTTTTTCTTTTATTTTTAATTTTAATTTTATTTTAAACAATAAAGAGGAAGCCTTGTTCTCACGACTCGGCTGCTTCTTTCTCGGTGTACGGACTGAAGGACAACCTCAAAATTCCCTTTTTTCTGCCTCCCTGTCGGCTGCTAAGGATTTAATTCTGTGTCCCTCCCGCCTCTGCCAGGCTCCCCCATCCTTGGGGGACCCGCTGAACCCCAGCCCCGGGAAGCACCGGGGGCTGCTCCGCTCCTGGGTGTGCCATGAAGGAACGATTCCGACATGAAAAATGGGGATTTTGGCCTCTGCAAGACCACAGACTCAGTCCCAGACCTGTCCCCAAGCCTTATGTGGGAGCCTGGAGGGGAAGGGAATCTCCACTGTTCTGCAAAGAGATCCCTTTCCTCCCTGGCTCTCTCCCCTTTCCATGAGGGAGAATTTCTCCCTGCTGGGTCCCACGGGAAACGGCCCAGAGCGACTCCAAATTAGATGTGCATTTGTACTTAAATTCTGGGGTGTGACTGAGCCCAGCCTGGTGAGTGGCTTCCCCCTCAAACTCTGTTAAATCCAAGGGGGTTATATCGAGCTCAGCTCCAGCCTGGGGAAAACAAAATGCTACCTGTCAGCAAAGCAGCCTGAGGAGCTGCACAGGGATGCTGTCCCAGGGTGACCCCCAGGCTCCCCAGCAGCTGGGGACACAGGGAACTGCAGCAGAGCCCCAGGAAGGTGGTGCTGCCCAGCCAGGTCCTGCATCCCAGCCGAGGGAAGGAAGCCCCCAGGCCAGCACGCTGCTCCAAGCAGAGCTCCAAGTGGGCAGCACAGTTCCCAGGGGCCAAGGCTGGCTCCACTCACACTGCAAAGGGGTGAAGGGTTGGGCAAAGTGAAGCCTGCAGGGATGAGCCTTTCCCACAGCAGCTCCCCTAAATGTTTGCCCAGACTTTTTGTGCCCCAAAAAATTGGAGCAAGGGACAAAGCCACCAGCACGCGGGGTCCATCCACCTTTGGAACGCAAGCGACCCACCCCACTCCTTCCTCCAGCCCATTCCCATGAAAACTCACCCTCAGAGCTGGTTTTGTCCTGCTGGAAAAGCAAAATGGTTCTTTTTGAGCACCCCAATCTTTTCCCGGCCACGAGAGAAGGCCCTGGGGAGGGCTGGCGGCCCCCAGCCCCGGGAATGCTGCATCACAATGAGGGATTCTGCTCCACCTTCCATCAGTTGAAAATAATGAATGCAGGTTGATTTCTTCCTTCCAAGTTAAACAGGGCTGTCAGGGCTTTTCCCCCAGTTGCTGGTGATTAACACCTGGATGATTGGAAAGAAGGGAGCTCCAAGGAGTCGGGGCAAGAGTGGGGCTGGGAACTTTGCTGATTTACACAATACCTGGATTTAATGGAAAAATCCAAAGGGAAAGCTGAACTGGATGCTCTCCTCATTTTAATTTTTTAAATGAAACAAAAAATTTTAAATTCTAGAGGTTGGGTGGAATTATTTTCCAATAAATCAACAGGAATGCGTGCACAGAAGTAAAAATACAAACAGGCTCTGGAGGGGGCTGGAAATTAACCACACGCCACTGCTCAGAATTTCAAAAGCCACTTTATAAAGCAAATAAAAATATTTACTGATTTGGTACACTCACACAGAAGATCCCTAGAAAGAGTGCTAAAAACAAATGGAATTCCTGCCCTTCGCAGCCGTTTTAAATTAGGTATCAAACAGACAAACCCACGGCCCCTGCCTGGTTATGCCATGACAAAACCCACGCCAGAAACGGGCACACATCCAAAAAAAGTTGAAATGTTTTACTCCAGAGTCCGAGAAACCGAAGGAAGCATCTGCCAAGGAGCAGCGAGGGCCGTGTCTCTCAGTGCCGCCAGCTGCCTGCTGGGTCTGCCCCCAGAGTCCATAAAATCCCATTTCTGGGCATTCTTTCCAAGCCCTTGTCTGTGTTCAGGCTCTTGTGTGTGGAGTAGAGGATGTTTGGAGTTCAGAGGGGCGGGCAGCGCTCAGCACAGCTTGGATTTGTAAGGAGGACAATGCAGCACTCCCACCTCGTCCAACGGCAATCTGCTCTTCCCAGTCCCTCCCAAAAAAACATCATCAGGTCCGTAAGAAATGTGCACATTTAAAACAGGCATCCGTTTAAAAACTACAGGCATGGTGCTTAACAACTTCTTTTTTTTTTTTACCCCCTCACCCCACAAATAATAAAAAGAACAAAAACAAAAAACCCGGACGTTTTCCATGTTTAAAAAATAAAACCAGGAGGCAGGAGCTAATTCCAGCTGTACCTTCCTGCGGGATGCGGGAGCGGGTAGGGCCTCCCGGGGCCGTACGCCTGCAAACAAACAAACAAAAGCAAGCATTTATTTTTGGGATTAGCAGCACGAGTAAACAAGTGGGGTGAGCTCCAGGTGCCATAGGGAACGGGGACAAAACATCCTCTGCTCAGAGAGGTGCCAGGGGCAGGGCTGAGCATCCCTCGTCCGGCTGTGGAGTCTCCCAAAAAGACGGGCTGGGGCTGGATTGCCTGGTGCAGAGCGGAGCTGCGCTGCACAGGCTTTGGAATCCCAAGTAAATCCACCCCCAGACAGCACCGTGGGCAAGGGACTTCCCACCTGTGACACCTCTGCAAAGGGACAAATGTTGGAGCCAGGGATGTGGGGCAGCTCACACTCAGCATTTTTACACTAAAGTATTTTAAGGAAAAACGAAAGCTGTATTTGTTGCAGAAGAGGTGTTTTCCAGCACTCGTTTGCTTTAATAAGAGGTTAAAGAGATCCAAATCCCACTTTGTAAATGACTCCAAATCAGATGTATATTTGTACTTAAATTTAGGCATTTGGTACATCAGGTAACCAGGGGAAAAATCTGTTTAAAATTTTCACAGAGCGCCCATGAAACATTTAAAATGATTTCCAAACCTGGTATATCGCAGAGACCAGCAAGCTAATTAAAGGCGATGCACCAACACCAGCTACAGCCTTGGTTTGCTCTTTACTCAGGGATTTTGGGTGTGGAGGGAAAAAGGGGCTTCCTTCCTTTAAAAGAGAAATCTCTCTCCATCACAGCCCACGGCGGCTGGGATAACCACGGAAACCACGGAGCTGTGAGCAGATCTGCCAGGGAGGCTCCTGCAGCCTTGCCCGTGCAGGGAAGGTTGATTTCCAGGCTTGATGAACTCAATTAAAAAAAGGAAACAAGTTGGCTACATCCCTTAAAAAACCCTTCCAAGCCATGAGCAGGGAAGGACAAAGCGGAGGCCTGGGAGTGCTGCAGCAGCCGTGGATGTGGTGGACGCTCCGTTGTGTGCTGCTCCGGGCTGGAATGAAACTGCCCAACACCTGCACCACCCCAGCAAGCTCATTCTTTGCTTCTCTGGGAGAGCTGGAAGGCAGCAAAGCCCCACTCCCAGGGAGCCCCCCAGATCCATGGCAGCTGCATTAATTTTGTAAGCACTCTGCGGCAGCGCGTTTATTAACCTCTTCAGACCATGTTCTGTACGCTGTAAAAAAAGAATTCAGAGGTGAAAGGGCCCAAAGATAATTATTTATGCTACTACGTGTCACCACTTCCACTTGAATCCCTTTTCAAGGCTTTAAAGCTTTGAAATTTTCAGGCAGCAAGGCCGGATTCAATGATTAGGCTGGCACCCTAAACCCTTTCAGGTACTTTCTCATTTCACTCCAGCCTCGAAGAAATAATGACATCTGAAAGTTCATTTAAAAATAACAAGAACAGAAAAAAAGCAAAAAAAAAAAAGAGAAAATTAAAAGCAGATAAACAGTTGCAGCACAACTGCAAAGGGAATTTTTAAAGGAAGCAAATTCACTGCAGCTAAAAGATTTGTGCTTAATCATGAACTCATCATGTATGTGAATAAAAATAAAAGAAGGGTTGTCACTGCTGGGTTAAATGTTTCCTGCACCCACAGGTGGGTCCATGCCAGCACCAGGGGAATTCTGTTCTGGGCAAGACCACAGCTTTACCCAGGCTGTGGATGTCCACAGGGCTCCAAAGTGGGAATTAACAGGGATATCCTCCCTGGGCCCCCACTGCAAACCCTGCTGGGAAACCATTCCTGCTCCCCCTCACAATTCCAGCTGCTGGGCACCACAAATTAAGGCTGGGAATGAAGTGCTCCAAGCACAGATTCCTTTATAGGGGCATCCTGCCTGGGATGAAGGGCAGAGCAGAGTGCGTGCCATGGCAGACAGACTTTTCCAGGAGTCCATTTCCCAGACTAATTAAACACTGCCCAGACTCCAGCAGCACAAAGATCCTCCCTCAATTTTCCCCCGGGAGCACAGCAGCCCCTGTTATGGATTAGTGCAATCAGGGATTTACTCCTCTGGCTCTAGGGTTTTGGGTAAACCTGTGGGGCACAAAACGCAAGATTTCTGAAATCTGATCTTAACCAAATTTAAAATGCATTTTAGAGCTCCACAGGTTGGGTCAAGGTTCAGGCCCCATTCTTTCCCTGTGATTATGATCCATGTTGTTGATTTCTGTCTGCAGTCACAACCAGTGCTGGCAGGGTTTGTACTGGTGCTGTGCTATGTACTGGGTACTGGGCAGGTGAGCAGGCTGGAAGGAAGAAAATTAACTTGACTTGTCCTGAGCTGAATGAGGCCCAGCAGAAGGCACATTTCCAATAGTTTGTGCCTTGATTTCCACATAAAGGACAGGTCAGGGGGACTGTCACCTCCTCCTCCCTGGGACTGGTCACTAACCTTCTCACGGTTCTGACTTCCACAAACAGCAGCAGAACTAGGAGTTCAATCTAGACATCCAAAATTTATTTAAAATGAGTGTTCAGCAGTGTAAACACCCAGAGTTCTGGTACAATGGCATATGCAGGTCATGTTTTACTGGGATCACACCCCAAAAAAAATTCCCTAAGCAGAGTCACCTGCTACTCTCAAGCAGCATTTTCACTCTGTGGCATTTTCTTGAACTGCTGACCAAGTCACCTGCAATTTTGGATAAAGTTCTCCCCTCACAATTGCTTGTTTCCTTTTAACTGCAGAGAGCTATTTCCACATGCTTATTCCTCTGGGCTAGGAGAACCCAACATTTGCATTAAGCAGCTTTTCAGCTCAAAGAAAGCCAATGAGAAATTCAGAGCAGAAATTCATGAAGGTGTAAGAATCTACATTTTAAACACGTTGGGGAGAACCCAAAAGGTCCAGTGGGCAGATTTTCTTGTGGAAGGCTGGTGGGAATGCTTGCCTCAGGCAGCAGGAGGAGAGTGACCATGTCATGGACACTGGTGGTGCATTCCCAGCAGGGCCCTTGTGCCAGGGGTGCAGCCAGGCAGTCACTCACCTGTGTGTGGTGACACAGTGACACTAAAACCTGCTCAGCAATGCCTGCCCATGCCACGCTCCCTCTGCACAGCCCCAGGAGGGGGAAGCCATGGCTGGGAGGGGAGCACAGCACATGTGGGGCCCCTCTTTCCTACCTGTCTGCCCCTGTCCATGCGGTCCTCGGGTCTCTGGGGGTATCCCATGGGCCCCATGCCCTGGTACTGGGCTGGCTGGAACTGGTTTGGGGACTGCATCACGCGGTTCCAGGCGAGCAGAGGAGCAGCTCCGGCAGTTCTGCGCAAGGAGAGAACGCTGCAGTGGGAACTGGGCTCCTGCACAGCGTCCCACAGCACTGACCCACTCCTGGCTTTGTCTCTGAGCTCAGCACGGACAGCCCAGTTTTAGTGAGAAACCAGGAGCAGGGAATATCTCCCCAAATCCTCCCTAAAGGCCGCTTTGCCGATCTCTTCCTTCGGCACTGCCACGAGCGGCAAACTCGGCCGCATACAGTGGATTTTTCCAATTCCCTGGAAGGCTTCCGTGCACCTCTTATTGCAAGGGCAGATTTGCTGATCCCAAAGGCTCCCCAGCACACCCCAGGAGTAAACATGTGCCACACGGGAGCCAGGGGCTTTCTTTGAACGCCCAGACTCTTTCTGGGAGCCCATTCTTCCCAGTTAATTGCAGGTTGCAAATGAATTCTTACGGCGAGCATTCGGAATCTAGGGTAGGGGCCTTGGCTGCTTTTTCCCATCCATTATTCTGCTCAATATGTCAGGAGGTCTGATCGGGAAGAAACCTTTTCAAGTTCTATTGATGCCGTTTTCAATTGACCACGGTGACCTAGCAACATAAGCACTAATTGGCACGGGCTGACTGACATTTGGTGTACAGTTTATATGGGAACGCAGATCCCACATCCATTATGGCCCAGTTTGCCATCCTGGATTACCCACAGCAAGAAATGTTTTCATTTCCTTCAAGTACCCATTCTGACATGATAATTAGAAAGCAACAGGTAGAACACGTCCAATATTGTTTGATTCAAAATATTTAGGGGAAACGCTACGGCCGCGATCTGGTTGTTACAGCTGAGCACGGCTGAGGGACAATTCCTTAAAGGATTCAGAGCAGGTGGGTCCTGCAGGACAATGTGATGTTGTGAGGGAAAAACATGGAGAGTGGAGACAGTTAATCCTTCCTGACCCCTGCTGAAGAGGGACTTGGCTGAGCAGAGCAGGGCCAGCCTGGAGGGAAACAGGAACAGGAGAGAAGAGAAGCTCTGCATTCCAGATTTGGGATGGGGACAGCAGAGAGCAGAGGCTCTGCATCCCAGACTTGGGATCAGAACAGAGGCTCTGCATCCCAGGTCTGGGATGGGGACAGCAGAGAACAGAGGCTCTGCATGCCAGATTTGGGATGGGGACAGCAGAGGCTCTGCATGCCAGGTTTACCTGCTGCACTACACACCATCCCTCAGAAGGAGCCATGCTGTAGTTAAAGCCAAGAGCACTTTACATTTGTGGGGACTAAACTCTCAAACTCAACGTTCTAAGTTCATCCTTTGTTCATACTTGCTTCTTGTGATTTAGTATTTTGAGTGCTAAGTTTTTTCCCCTCGTGATTCCTAGAAAACAGCAAACTCTCCAGGGAAAATGCACTGCTCAGCCAGAAGGAAAGCTGCAGAGAATTACCTATACAGCCCCAGCTCTGAGGTTTTCATTAACACTCATTCTGCCTCTACAACAAGTGCTGGTGATAAATATGCCTAAAACTCACAGCCAGCTCTTGCTCCATGCCTGGAATGGGGAAGTTTGACACAGATTTCTTTTGACATTAATTTTTATTTGGCACAGAGTTTAAACTTTTTAAGTGCTATTTAGTGATAAGTTGAGATACTTAACAAATTAAACAGCACTAACATCACTGCTTTGTTGGGCACTGGTTGGTGATCTAAATCACCTGAGGGTGGAGATCTGTACACAGCAAAGCTGTAACCAAAAAAAGAACTAACGAAAAAAAGAGAACTGTGCCACTTGGAGCACCCTAGCAGCTCACACAGGCACTATCCAGAGTTAAACCAACCCAAACATTCAGCCAGGTCAGCTAAATTCAGGAGAATTTATACAGGAAAAGATTCCTGTCTTCACACCCCAGCCACTTTGGAAATTATTTCTGTGAATAGGTTAAGCAAAAAAGATCTGTTCAACCAGATGACACATTTCCATCAGCAAATCTCTCTCTATAAACTCTGGACTGGCTCAAGAGCATGGAAAGGACCTCTACAGTGCCCAGGAATGTCAGGACAGGGGAGAGAGACCCCAAAGTGTAGTTTCCTTGCTGCACAACAAGGTGCACCAATGGGTTTAAAAGCAAGAAACCCTGCATAGGAGACAGGAATAGCTGGATTATGGAGAAGTAGTTTTACACTCCTGTTTTTCCCCCTCAGGCCTGGGAAGGAAGAGCCAGTTTAGCCCCTGCTGCATTGCATATTTCATCCCTGAAATAGCAGGGACAGGGCTCCTTGCTTATCCCTTATTCAGAGTGGTGAATCCAGGATATCCCAGCCCCACAGGGCTGGAGCAGGGCTGGCCTCTCCCTCATTCCTTCCCTCCCTGAGCAGAAATCCCTGGCTGCTCTCCCCCACAGCACCCATTGCTCCTGGAGAGCTGCAGCAGCAAGAAGGGCAGGAGTTTGGGGAACCAGCAGCTCCCAGGGAAAGAACAGGAAACTCCAAATGCCTTCAACAGGTTCAGATGTTTTTTCCTGTACCAAGTGTCTCTGTGTTTAACCTTCTGCTTAATTCTCTGTGCAGCAACTCAACACCAGCTCTAAGCACGTTTGATCTGCTCCCCAAATCCAAAACCTTCCAAGAACACAGCAAAACTACTTATCCTCAGGGCTGGCAGAGCTTTTCATAAAACCTGCACAGTGTAACAAAGGGAAGGCAGTGACAGAACTGCAGCAGTCCTTCACAAATCAAAGTATATAAATTGGATTTAATTAAGGGGTGGGAGTGGCAACTCCCATGGCCCAAGCAGTATTAAAGTTTGCATTATGAATGAATCTTGCCTTACAATATTCCACACAGATGAGGCACAGGACAAGGGAGCCAGGCTTACTTCAGTGGGGATCAAAATGGTTGCCATGGAAAGTGGCTGTGGAGAGCTCAATAAATTCCCCCAAAGCCCATATTTTCAATGGTGAAACATTTGCAAATAAACCCAGGGGGGAAAGAAGCTGGGTGTTGGAGCAGAAACTTCTCTGCCTCCTCCATAAACATAAATAAATGTCATTATTCATAGCTGACACAGGTAGCCTGGGCTTATTGAGCCCACCCCACCAGAGGACACACAAGCCATCAATGAGGGGATGCATGTAAAACATCCCTGATTATCAAACCATGTCACATTCCTTCTATTCGATGGCACTTATTGGGCTGCAGATTCCATAATCCTTCCCTGAGTCCCTTCTGCATTTAATTCAGTTCAGCCTTAAGTAGTTAAAGAAACTGTTTTCAGTGGCAACTAATAACTACTGACCTACAGTGACACTGCCCTACAATGGGCTTGTCAGGCCTGAAAAACTTGTACCAAAGAAGCTGATTAGGACTTCAAGAGGTTTGTAGCAAGAATCAATGGCTGGTCTGTGCAAATGCTGCGGCTGTGGCACAGGAATGATAAAAGTGGAACACCATTAGTTATGCCTCATTAAGCTCCACAGCCCTCCTAAAAAGAAATTTGTTTAGCCTGTCCAAAATCTAATGCAGTTTTAAGCTCTCTGTGTTCAATTTCATAGTATCTCAAAAGCTTCAGTAAGATAAAGGCCAAAGAACCAAGAACGGTACCAAAGCACCAACAGTAAAGTTAATTTTGAAGTCTGAGTTTTAATGGAAAGTGTTTTTCCCTCCTTTTTTTTAATACAAACTACTCGAGCCTTTTAAAGGATGAACACCACGTAGTGGGCTCTCAAAACATCAATAAATCATGGACATTAATTAACTCAAAAAACCTGCTGCACAGCATCATTTCCACAATTTTAAACCACGATACTGCAAACAGAGAAGGGAAAACCAAACACAGAGAAGGCTGGCAGAGCCCAGTCCACCCTCCTGGGCACGTTTCACATCCCTCCTGCCTTACCTTTGTGGTGTCTGCTGGAACAAGGGTGTGGGACCTCTCCAGGACTCCTGGGGCCGAAGATCTGGAGAGCAAAAAGAGATGGAAAAATAAGAGAGAGCAAGAACAACTCAGGAGCTGAGCTCACTCCTCTGTGTGCCCCAGAGATGCTTTTGAGAAGCCAGACAGCAAAGCTCAGGCTGGATGTGCCACAAACACACTCCAAGTCATGGCTTCCTGCTGCTGGCTTGGACAGAGTCCTGCTGTCAACAGAGAAAAAACAACTTTTTTGGCTCTAGCACATCCAACAAGCCTCATAACAGAGAATTATGAATTTTAATTGCTAGAGCTGGCGTTGGTTAGTGCTCAGATGCTTCACAGGTGTCTCCTCTTGAATTTCTGAAGATGCAAAACCTCATCTGTAACCCTAACAACTCAGTTTAATATTCATATATCTTACCAGTACATTCATTGCTATATAAAAAATACAGGCACTCAAATACACACCCACCACTGTGTTACCACAACACACCATGTTTGTGACCAATAAAGTCAAAATATGGACCAGTTTTCCTCTGACTGGGCTAAGTTATTCCATAAAGGCAGCTAAAACAATGGCCAGAGCATGGAATAAAGTGGATGATTCTGTTTTATTCACGTTTAGGTAAAAATAACTATATTTAGGATGAAAAGGGTGAAGCATTCATTAAAACAAAATATAATTACATCATCACTAAAGATACTAAAGGTACACTTAAAAGTTACTGCGGGCAGTGATAATACACTAATAAAAACCTATTAATGATGTCCCAGATAATGGAATCAGACTGAATTAAGCCTTTTTGGGTAAAACCTTGGCCAGAGCCCCAGTGCTGGCGTGCAGGAGACCACCCACTCACCCATTGTGCAGGGCTGGTTTGGGTGGCACAAACAAAGGCCAGGCAGGAGCAACGCTGCCTTAACAGGGCCTGCAATTAAACGTTTGTTGTCCTTCTAAATAACCTGGTCAGCAAACAGGATAAAAGCAGCAGCTCCTCAAAAGCAGCCAGGCAGCCCCCAGCACTCGGGGCCAGCGTCAATCAAAAGCTCCAGTTTCACTGACACCTTTGATGGCTTTCAATGGCCTTCAAGTGTGACCTAATTCCAACAGCTGGTTCCAGCAGCTGGATAATGGCCGGCACACGGACACCCTGCCGTGCTGCCAGGGGCCAGGACACGGAAGCCTGGCCTCCCCTGCAAAGGGGAAGGGGGAAACATTAAATAAATAAGTCTGTGCCTCTCTCGTAGCTCTGGCTGGATTGTCTGTCCCAGCCCCAGCGAAGAGAACACCAAATAAATTCCCAGCCCCAGCAGCTCTGCTCCTCCTGGGAGCCTGCTGGGCAAAGCCAAGCCAGCCCATAATTCTTCATTTATCCCCCATGCAGGATTATTTATTCAGCTTTACACCTAGACACACAACTACATCAACCAGAGCCTGGTTTTACATCCCCAAACACACACACACAGCTACCAACTGATGCTCCTCAGCTCCTCTTTTCCAGCCAATTTCCAGCCTGAAGCAGATCAGGACTGAGGGTAGGGAAGTGGCACTTCCCTGCTGATCAGCCTGGGAATCTCAAGGGCTTTTCCAGGCCTGAACAGGCTGAACCCACACAAAGCCATGTTTATTTTGAAATACAAGGGGAGGGCAATGGAATCCACAACGCTGCTTTAGGGGAAAATGAGCAGTTTTTCAACTGGAGCTTAAAATATTTTAAAATAAGTTTTGGACAGCCCCTGAATGGCACAACTTTCAATCAAAAATATCCTAAAATGACTCTCTGTTTCTGATCATTTCCAAGTTCACAGACAGCAGCAGCATAGAAACACAGGCAACATCTTGTTGCAGACCCTTCCTCTGCATGTGAGCAAGGACTCAGGGCTCCTGCTGTAACCACACCTTTCTGCAGCTCAGTTTAAGCAAGACTTCAATGAAATCATCATCAAAACATTTAAAGCCCCCCTACTCATTTGTATGGCTGACAGAACAACCTTGGAGGGACAGAGTCTGGAAAGTCAGTGAATTGCACTTCAGAAAGGTACAAAACAGAAGAAGGAATGACAATTAATATTTTCTTTAGCCTGCAAAACTTAGGCATTTCCCAGAGCTATAAGGCCAAAGAAACTGCCTTGTCTAGCAGCTCCTCAAGTAACAATTTATCTAATCAGGGTGGCAATCAAAGAGAAGATTTTGTGTTTACTGATTGCACTAATCAAAATCACTTTTCCAAGGCAGCTAATTGACAAGTTTACTGCCTGCCACGCAAGTCATAAATCAGATGTCCTGCTCTGCAGGAGCCAAACCTGCCATTCCCAGAGCGCTGCCACCCTGCACTTTACTCCCCAAGTTATCAGCACAGACAATTATTCATCAGCTGAAAATTGGCACATCCAAGGCAAATCAGGGAGCACTGGTGAGGAACACCCCCAGCCCTGAGGCTCTTGAGGAGGAGCTGGCTCCTGGCTTGACCGCATAGCCCTTCTGGAGGCTGATTTTACTGCAGCATGTGTGTGAAAACAACACACACCAAGGGGAAAGTTCCTCTGCATCAGTCCCACTGAATGTGGGGGTTTTGACCTCATCAGCTGTGGTTTTTCAGGGATGTGTGGGCTCCTGGTGCTTCCCAGCACAACTGCAGTTCTCTGACAACAGTACAGCTGATGAATACAACTTGCACTCTGGGGAGAATCTTGTGTCATCCAAGAGGCCTTCCCATTTCTCCTGATTTGATTTTCCAGCTGAAGGTACCAGTGCTCTGATGAAGACATTGAGGACTGAAGAGGTGACGGCAAAAGGGAAGAAGATGCTGTGCTCCAGATCTAGGAGCACTTCTGGGGACTCCAGGCAGAACATAGCTGGGAGGAATCGGCCGAAGTGCTCATGAATTCCCAGCCACACTGTGCAGGTAGACTGCTCCCACTCAGCAAGAGCCTCACTGCAGTGGCACAACTTTGGGTTTGGGGAGCTGCTGACACTCCTCATCTTCACAGGTCTGCTCAGCACCAGACCCACACAATCCATAATCCAGGATGTGTTATGATCTTTGGGCAGGTGAGCATCCAAAAGGCTGATCCCAGCAGAAATCCAGGGCTATGCCACCTGGAGGTGTTCTTCTAACAAGGGTTTAAGCAAGTTTGACTCTACCTGGTAGAAGAGGAGCTGAGGCACACGAGGTTCACTTGGCATTGACAGTCCCTGGTGGGCCAGGCTGGGGCCCTGCCCGCAACCAGGCAGCAGGATGGGTTTTGGGAATGGTTCTAGGGAGCAACACAGCCCTCAGGCTGTCTGATCCATCCTCCTGATGGACATGAGCTGTCCTCAGGCCCCAAATAACGAGACACTGAAAGAAACAATCCCCAAACTCTAAGTCAAGCGCTGCCGTAATCCGTTTCAAAGACCTGACACCGCAGTCAGTGCAAATGAGAAGTTAATTAGAGTTTAAGTCTAATCTCCTAGGACAGCAGCTTTAGCACAAGAGGAGGAACACCACCCAGTGAAGTGCCAGAGGACATGTTTGCAGCATGCAGCACTGTGGTGTCCCATGAAAGCAGAGTGCCAGGAAGTGGCTCCGGAGAGCACGGCTGGCACACGACCCTGCGCAGTGAAGGAGCCTCCATGAGGAGGCTCCACCTGGCTCCTCTCCCTGCTGCTCCACACAACAGCAGCACAGCAACCTCTGCCTCGTGGAAAAAGCAGCACAGAGAGGAGGGAAGAAAAGCCCAACCAATTGCTCTGAGGTCTGCCAGGCGCACCTGCAGAACAGCGACTGGAGATGGCTGTGGTGCTCCAAGGGGGAGGAAGGCCCGCATCAAAGAAAGTCACCACAGAGTTTTCCAAGGCCAACAGATGGACTGGGATTTCTCCTCTAGCAGTGGCTCCAAGACTCCTCAGTTTGAACCACTCTATGGCACTGGGGGGTATTTGCCTGCAGAGTGCTGCCTGCTCAGCACATGGGGCTTGGATGCCACAAAGACAAGAGCTTGGGAGTGCCTCATTGGCAGGACCAGGTCCAGGGATGTGGGACAGACAGAGCACATTGGAGCATTTCCCACAACACATCAAGACTCAGCAGGAACAGCAGCACAGGGACTGCTGGGCTCCCACAAACCTCCCCAAAACCACATAAACATTCTCTTTTTGGAGATGAATTTGCGATGCCTGTCTGCTAGTTCTGCCTCCCCCACATTCTTCATACCAGATCGTATTTAAGCACAGACAAATAAGTGAAACAGATAAAGAGAGATGACGTTCAGACCAACCCAGCTGTGAGAAGCAGGAAGCAGAGGCACTTACTTGACAGCAGTTTGGGGATCTGCTGCTGGCTGCCCATGAGGGGCCTGGCGTAGGGGCTGCCGTAGGCTCCGAGCGGCACGGCGTTAGGGTACATCCCTGGCATGCCCCTGTCCCTTGGCATTGTGTGCCTGTCATGGGGAGAAATGGCAAGGCAGCAGCTCAGGATGCTGTGCTGGGCTCCATCTCCCAGCACAGCTGCCTCCCAGCCCACCCCAAGGCCCCTCTCTTTCCTCTGGGCCAGTGATGCACTGGTGGATCGGGGCCCAGGCACATCCCGACACACACACGGGCCTGAGGAGCTGCTGCCAGGGAAATGCTCAGGCTTCCAATGGCACAGCTGTGCTTTTTATTGTGCCTGCGACATGCAAAAGGGTTCTCAAGTGCAGCCCCAGGACAGCTCTGCTTTTCCTTCCTAAAAGGGAGTGCTTTTTCTTCTTGCAGCTCCCTCAGAGCCGTAAGATGAAGAAGGTATTATCTCTTCCTAAGGAGACACTCCAGAGTCCAACTTTATTTGCCAGTCTCCTTTAAAACATTCTCTTCTCCGGCTCTGATAGATGCATGGCTCCTTGCACTCCCCAGTATGGAAACCCATTTAATTTTTAAAGCTTGTTTATAAAAGCTTAAAAGACATTCCTGTCTTCGTTAGCAGTCTTAATTATCACTTGTGCATAATATTCTCATTGTACCTACAAGCAAGCATCCACCAAACAAGTTTTAAAAAACCCCAAACAGCAGGAAAGTGACTTAGAACTAGCTGCTAAGAGGGGAAAAAAAAAATCAAAAAGCAAACAAGGCATTACTGCAAAATCACTGTAATGTTCAGTTTTCAGCAATATTGAATTTAAATATCACATGCTGAGGTGTCAAACATGGAAAACCAGCACCTAAGCTTGGAAACTCCATGCCAAATCCCTTTGTTTTTTTTTAATTTAAAAAGGGAGAAGGAGGGCAGTGACCCCAGCAAGGCAGCAGTAACCCCAGAGCCTTACCCCAAGGTTCTGAATGCTGACTGGTCCAAATGCACTGGTTTCCTGTCCCTGTTAAAGCCAAGCTGTGGTCTCCAAGGCCTGCCATCATTGTTGGTTTTTTCCCAGTCCCCTGGCTTTAGAACTGGAGCAGGTTTCCTGAACAATAAGAACAGTTCCATGAGTACTTGTCAGAGCAAATACTCAGATGGATAAATCAGAATTGAATGATTTGAAAGCTGACAGCTGACACTTACTTTGCCCCAGGTAACACTGTAGCCTTGAAAATAAAGTCTTCAGCAAATTGTGGATCTTTGAATGAGATGCTAGAAGAAAATATTTGAGGATTAGGTTCATTGCATAATGGAGACAAAGTGAAATAGTAGTCACTGCTTTATGACCAAGAAAGCTATAAACACACAGATAAGCAGAATAATTTCACTCTTCCAGATGGAATTCATGTTTTCCAGGACCAAGAAAGAATGAGGGTACAAGGAAAGAAAATAACGGCTCCCTGGAAAATTCAGCCTGAAGAGCAATGCCTTGACTGCACATACCACCTCCAAAGACAGGAGGACAAATCCTTGTGACAGAGAAATGGGGAGCAGCACAGAACAATTCCAATTTCCTGACAGCGGCAGATGGAAAAGCCAAACCCTTCCTTTAACTGATCACTCAGAGGATCTACATCCCCATTTAGGACATCCTTCCTACAGTGCCCCGACAGAGTGTAACTCAGCATTTATTACTTCTCTGCACAGCTGTTGCTCTGGTTGAACCAAGCTGTGCCTCTCTGGAGATAAAAATGACAGATCAGATTTTCAGTGTTTTGGGTGCTGCACTTTGCACACTTTTTGTGAAAGCCCACAGTTTACTGACCTGACTGCAGAGTTCTGTGTCAGATCCCGCAGCATGGGAACAGGAGATTGCACCACCCTGGTGATGAGAAAAACCTCTGTCAAAACACCACCAAACACATTTCTCACCATCTGCTGCTCTGCCAACTAAGCCTGCAAAGCATTTATTTCAAAGTTAACTTGCCTTTCCCTCAAACTAAGTACTTCTATAAGCACTGGAGTGACTGAATCCTTATTTCTTAATGTCACCTCTTTTGCAGCAGATGTGTGGGGATTCTCTAGGGTCTGTCTAGGGAAATCAAGGCTGGAAGAGGTTTCTTGTTCCTGTTGTCTCCAAGAACAACTCTAACCTGGTGATATTCTTGTCAACCATGACAAGAATGGAGAAATGTCTATTAGAGTGATCTGAGGTACATTTTTTGTCCAAGCAAGCCAGTGTTTGTGCACTTAATGCAAACAAGGCACTGAACACCTGCTTGTATCTCTGAGCACAGTCAGAGAAATGAATGTGCATTCTACAGGGTGAAGATTACACTGATCATTCCTCAGACTGGATGCACTCTTAAGAAAACTAAAGGCATAAATATTCTTACTATGTGTAGCTGGGAACAGCCCTGATTTTAGTGCTGCAGACTAAATGGAAAAAAACAAAATATATCTAAGCCAAAATATATCTAAGCTATCACTGTCTGGATTTTTCTCTGATGTAATGCAGATTAGTATATCAAAAGCAGAGTTTTGGGTTTTTTAGGCAATGTGCACTAATGGGATATCACATCAGCCCATATTAACATCCACACAAAAGCAGAGAAGCCAAAACATGACCCTACTGAACCAGGCCACTGAGCACTACCACTTTTATTACCCAGGCCTTGTTTACCTCATAAAACAATAACTAAACACATAAAAATCAGCCTTCCACAGGCAAAATGACAAACAAACAAAGCTTCCTCAGCAAATAAACAAATGCATTAGAGCATTTTAAAAATATCTGATGCTGCTTTAAAAGCCAAGTTGAGAGGTTAAAAAACAGAACCAGAGAATGCAAGTTTCACTGAGCTGGAGGTAACACAGGCCTGCTCTGAACCCTCAGACCTACACATGTGGCTTTGTCTGGAGCTTTAATTTAATCCTTGGGGGCACAAAACCATTTCTGCTGCCATAAGAGCAGGAGGGGCCCTGTAGCAGCAAGAACCCCCCACAAAGGCCACACTCACTGATCTGGCAGGACGGCGTTGTCATTCAGGGTGAGCTTTCCCTGGATGCCGTGGCACAGCTCCGGTGGGATGTCCACTGCCTAGGGAGGAAGGTTTCAGCTGCAGCACCTCAGACCTCCCATCTCACCACTTCCCCTGAGCAACAAGAGCAACCTACCTCTGTGTTCTTGGTCTTGTACTGCTCCACGATGAAGTCACAGAGGGGATGGTGCTTCCCGACAAAGAGGACATCACCACCAAGGCTGTTCCTCCTGGCTGGAGAAATGATGGGAATGGGGCAAGAGTGCAGGGGAAACAGGGAAGGAAGGAATGCAGCAAAGCAGCAAGGCTGTCCTGGTGACACCTCCACAAAAGCCAAGTTTCACTGTGATTTAGGAGAAAGCTCTGAGAACATAGGAAAGACAATGTCCCCTGAGAGCAGGATGGGTCTGGTCCCAAGGACAGCTGGCAGGCAGTAAAATAATGGGAATCTTGTGTTCAGTGGAGGAATGCTGAATTTAGAATAGAGTAACACTGCAGATACAGACAGAATTGATAAAAAACAACCCCAAACCCTACATTTCACCCATAAGAACCAGATGGTATTTCTGTACAACAGAGAAACAAACATTAGCCTTTATAAGCTGAACAAATGTTACAAAACAAATCCACTGAGGATCACTCTGATTACCAGCAGCACCCCTGAGGAAGAGTCTGTCATAAACTCAACCCAACCAAACATTCAGGACACCTTGTACATTGATTTATGGTGAATTTCATAGGTGGCAACAAAATACCCCAATTCTTTAGCCCAATTCTTACTCTCTTCAGGAGTGAGGTCAGGGTACACTTTCTCCAGGGCAGCTCTGAGGCGTCGCTCATCCACAAAGGGCAACAACGCCACACCTGCAAAACCAAAACAGAGTTTCCTCCCACTTGTTGAAAAAACCCAGAACATCCCCAAAAACAGACACCAGCCTGGCAAGCTCTGATAAGATTCCTTAGCCAAGAAACAGCCAGAACAGTGTGAATCTGAAGGAATCACATTTTTGCTTCAGAAGTCAGATCTTTCTGTGGCTTTATTCAAACAAAACCTGTTGCACTCAAATTGAAAACCTAAAATTTTAATTGCAGTGTAAATTACACCCAGCCACAGAATCTGGCAGACCTTGGAAATTAACATTCTCTAAAGAAAGGAAAAGTTGCATAAATGCTGTAGCTCTTTTTCCATTCATTGTATGCTCCAAAATATTTCTATACTCCCCAAAGTATTTTTGGCACAGTACTAATGAGCCACTGATTGTGCAGAACAAGATCCATTAATTAAATGCAAAGGAGACGAAAGACAATTATACACTGAGGCTGATAAAAAGAGAAGAATGATTACTCTAGTTCAGGACAAATGAACAAATCTAGAATGACTGCTGAAATTACCAATAATCATTGCCAATCCAAAACCAGTTACTGATTCATAATTTGCTCTTCATACTAATTTCTTTACAAAAATACACCTGCTGTAAAATACTTGTCCCCACAACAAGTAACACAAGTTACCTTTGTGCAGCGTTTTCTCACTAAGATAATTTTCCAATTTCTTTCTATTTTTTACAGCTTTTTAAGACTAACGTCTAAAAATTAAAAAAAGGACAAAAAAGAAATTTCACCTTGCCAAGCATACTTCTTCCCATTCAAATCAATAGCAAAATCTTCAGGGTAGAAGTCAATGATGCTTGATTCCTGGAATTGGAAAAACAAAAATCACCCTTAAAGTCAACTTTAACATGGGTTCAGAATGTCATTAGGTGCCAAACAGAAAGGTCTTTGCTAACAGAAACAGCTTTCATTAAAAGCCATTTAAATACAAAGTGAGGATGGGCACTTGCACTACTCAGAGATTTAAAACAAGAAATTGAGGAGGAGAGAAAAATAAGGACAAAGAGGAGAGCTAATCAGGGTAAGTTATCTACTCCCCAACTAAGTTTTGGAAGATTTCTGGAAAAAACTAAACCATCTGAAGCATAAGAGAACTGGGAAATAACATCTGAATTCCAAGAAATCACTTTTAAGGATTTTGAAAAAGTCCTTGCAATCTTCCAAAACCTTTCCCTCCTGGTCTGCAGCATTTCTCTGCCTGAAGTGAGAAGCAGCAGGTCTCCTTCAGACCAGTGTAAGACGACCTGAGCTTCCAGAGACAGGAATAAATACAGGAGGGATTCTCACTGGGTCTGTCATGAGTTTCCTCCACGTTGGCGGCAGGAAGTTTCCACTGGCGGCCGGGAACACCCCCATCAGCTGCTCCAGAGGCTTGAACTGTTGAGAACAGACAAGCAGGTGTGAGACTCTTGGAATGAGAGGGCAGATCAGCAGTGAATGAGTTGATAAATCAGGAGCCCTACCGGTTTGGAGCCCTTCTCAAAGTCTGAGGGCATGTCTGCAATGCCCTCGAAGTCCGAGGCAAAGGGAGCGTAGTGGAAAGGGTAATACCAGTTCCAGGATGCACAGCCCTGGTGGGAGACACAAAAATCAGCAGATGAAAATCATGCAGCCCAGTCACTAAACATGACAGCGTGGCAGAGAGCAGTTTACACTCCTGTTTTCCACAGAAAATCCCAATGCTAACTTGGGGAGGAGGTGTGGGAGCAGAGACCCCAGCACGCCCTGCTGGGTGTGCAAATGTGGACAGTATTTGCTGTAGATGTGCTGAGAAGCATTCTGGTTTTCACTGGTGCTCCTCTCTCCAGTACCAGCACTACTGCACACTTGGAGGAGCACTTTGCTCTTCCCCTCTCCTTCTCCCGCCTTGAGCAGTGGGGAATACAAAGTGTCTCCTCAGAAGGGAGAGAATCAAGCAAACTCAAAACACACCAGAACACCATGCACCTCCTAAAGGAAATGTGGCTCCAGAGGGTCTAAGTCAAGCTTTCACCTCCTCAGCTATTTTTCTTAGCAGCACCACTTGAAACAAAAGCCCACTACTATTCTGACTTCCAGTTCTGAATGATTAAATGTCAACAAGGCTCCTCCAGTGATATTTTTGGTATACAAGTACAGCACCTATAATTATTCTCTGCAGTCCTTTGGACAGACTTGGAATGTTTCAAAACCCAGGTGGATTGCTTTCATTCTCCTTTCTTTTTTTTCCCTTTTTCCCCCCCTTCTCCAAACAGATGTTCCCTCTAGTGGGACATGCCCTGCATTATTAGCTTTCTGTAGGAACAGAAAGGCATGCAATATATTCTGGCACAAGTTTTATGGACAGCCAGCAGTAGTTATTGGAGTCAATTTTTATTACAGTGAGAAGAAAAAACCAAGATCCTGAAGCAAAGCTATTTTGAAGTTCCCCCAGCCGAACAGCTTCCTAACCTCATTTCCCTATCAGCAGGGAGTGATTTTCCAGCTGCTCCATCCCCATACAACAGTGCTTGTGCTCCTGTACCACTGAAGGGGACACTTTTACCCACAGCTCACCTGAAGGCTCATTTCCATCCATGGAGGCAGATGGGCACGTACAGAGTTGTGGGAAAATACCCTATCATGATTAAATAACCAGTTTCCTTATGCCCAGGATCCTGATAATTCCCACCTATAAAGGCATCCAGGTGACATCTGTCCTTCACAAAAGGAGGTCATGCACACAAGGATGTGGGGAACTAAGCTTCCCTGCAGATGAGCTGCACCAGAGCTTGCAAACCTTAAACTTGATGATTTTCATCCCCCATAACAGATGAGTTAGAGCTCAAACTCAAGGAATGGTTAGAGCAGGAGGGAAGGGGATACATTCCTATTTTGTTCCAAGGGGGGAATGAAAAAATCTCTTGGAAACTGCATTTTGTAGGCACCTGAGGTATCTGCCCTGCCCGTGCTCCCAGCTGGATAGGTGACAGCCACTGAGGAAAAATACAAAGTTTTAAGAACACAGCCCTGTGTGGAAGCTCCAAATTCCTGCTGAGAGAGGACAAACTCCTGGGCTGGAGCACACTGTGCTCCCAGGTCACACAGCCAGTCTAACTAACTTTGCCTTCAGGGCACGAAGCTCCTCATTAACCATCAGTGCAACAAACCCCATCATGGCCCACTAATCTCTTGCCAATCTGACATCTCAATTATCAAAAGATTTAAATCTGATACAGATTACTTCAATCACAACACACTTCATGGAGCAGCATTACAATCTACAGAGGAGACTGACAACTCTTGCCCTTGCAAATTCTTACTGACATTTCAAGGGCTTTGCTCTTTGTTCTCTCATTTAGGCACCTGCAGTGTCATTATTTGTGGGAAAGGGAAAATAGCAGCAGTTCTTGCTGCACCAAGATGTGAGAACCAGAATCCTGGAATCACTGAGGCTGGAAAAGAGCTCTGAAATGCGAGTCCAGCCTGTGACCAATCACCACCGGGTCAACCAGGTCAACCAGATCAGAGCACCGAGTGCCACGTCCAGTTGTTCCCTCAGCAGCTCCAGAGATGGTGAAACTGCATTCAAACCCCCAGCGTCAAACAGAATGGGCACACATTTGTTTTACACCTTCAAAAAAACCCCACAGCTTTTCCAAAACGAGCAACAGACTGAAACAACTTCAGACAAGAAACTCTGGGGTACCTGATAATAATATCTGAGAACCCAGCAAAGCCCTTCCACGTAGGACTGCACAACCTTGCGGCGGAATTTCTCATCGGACGCGTCCACATCGAATTTGTTTTTGTAGTAGCGCTGCTTCCAGCCAGTCTCCCACAACCTGCAACAAACCAGGCACAGGTAACATGTTAACATGGATGGGCACCTCAACAGATGCACGTCTGCAGGTCTGAATTACACTGTAAAATAAAGCCACTTGCTACTTCAGTTGTTACTTATATACAGTTTAAATGAAAGCAGAAAAAGTCATGTTTAGCAGCAACAGAATAAAATGTGACTGTTGACAGAATTGACAGAGTTTTCCTGCTACCTCAAATATAAAGGCAAGCAAATGCATAACAGTTTCTGTTCTGTTCAGACAAGCTGTGATTACCAGAGGCACTTCTGCAGCTCAGCACCCTGTGCTTGCTGCCTCACATCAGATAAGCTCTCTTTCACACAGGATTTTCACTCTCTCAGGCCAGAGGTGGACATTGGGAGCACAGGAGCCAACCAGACCACAGTTCATCCTTCCTTCACACAGCTCCCCCTCATGTCAGTCCACAGATGGGGCAGGGAAAACAAACACTGGCTCCTCTTTCACCCACGGGCAGCTGCACCCTTCAGCTCTGCTGTATCATGTCAGCAAAGAACCAAACTGGTTAAACCACATAATCCCTTAATAATGATTTGTTTTCTTACATGGAATTTTATTTCAAACCACTCCAAGAGGTGACCTCAAGCTGACACTGGTCAGATTCTCCCAGAGCCCTAAATCCTGTGTATGGAGCTTTAGGAGAGAGCCACAATCCATTCATGCTTCCTTACAGGATGCACATCCCTTTGGCTCTTCCCTTGCTTCTGTTTTGAGACAGTTGCTCAGGACACTTCCTAAATCCTTCCAAGACAACTCACACTGATGAGCAGGCAGAAAAGCCAAGAGATGCTTCCAAGACTTTCAGAAAAGCAGGTAAGCAAGAACAGAGCTCCTGGCACTGAAGGCTTGAGGGATGGAGTGAAGAACATCTGCAGGCTCTGAGCTGCCTGGCAGACAGACACTTGCATAAATTCATAAAACCTTTCTGTGAGATAAAACCCATCTGTAGCTGACTGCAACAATTTGTTCTGGTTTCAAAGTCATTCTAAATACAGAATTTATTTTCACAAACAGTGTGGTTGTATCTAGGACATCAATGCAGTTCTTTTTATTTACAATGGCAAGCATAGAATTAATTTCCACTCAGAAAAGGACATGAAAAAATATTCTGAGCTACAAAAGCTTAAAAAACTGTGGTTGAATGTAGCACATCTTTTTCTTTGGCAACACAAACCCTGTCGGAACCACTGCTGCTCGTGAGTCACCACAGTTCACTCATACTGTTCAAGCTTCTTTTAGCAGCTCTGCTAACACTCAGATGGAAATGAGATGGAGTAATAGATCCTTAAAATTTATTATTTTATATAAAAATACTGCTTGATAGATGAAAAAAAAAAAAAAAATCAGTCCATTCAGATGTAGACACACTGGAAAGAAAATAAGAATGAGAGCATATATAAAAATTGTGATATTGCTAGAGCTGATGGGCCACATAACACAAATATCTTGTGATGACTGTGACCAGATCTCCACAAGGAAAGAATTCTGAGTGTTAGGCCATGGGTGGATGTGGGCAGACTCCACAGAAAACAAACCCCTGTGGCTGCACTTCTCAGGAACAGCTATAAAGGTCTTCACCCTCGACGCAAACAGTTTCATTGAAACCCTTGACCAGTGCAGACTCACTGGTGGTTAATTCCCAGAAAATTCCTGTCTCAACCATCCCAGGCTCAGCCCTCCTGAGACAATGCAAGAACTCAGAGCCAAACCAGGGCCTGCTGCAACCCAAAGCTGGTGGAGAGCACTGACAGTGCTGCCCACGTGCGGGTTAAACAGCTCCCAGATTCCAGGAGCATTCCGCTCACATAATCAGGGAATGTCTCGCCAAGCTCGGTCTCAGAGGGAGCAGTGGCTGGGAGGCTGCAAACCTGCATGCATACTAATCTGGATACTTAGCTTCAACAGCCAGAGCTCACCCATCTCACTGGAATTTACTGGATATCTTCACCCTCCACGTTAATTACCGCTGGATAAAAAAGATCACAAAAGCACCCGAAGGCAGCGCTGCACTGAGCTAAATGGCATTAATTAGGCTGCATCTATCTCAGCAATTTGCTAACAAAGTGCTACAAAAAATGGCTTCACCTGATATTATCCTCTGGCTCAGGTTCACTGTCACTGTCCTCAGGTTTCCGCTTAATTCCTCCTCCCAGGGACGGGCTGCTGTCAGGAGTCAGGCTGGTGTTGGGAGATGCTGAAGTTGTCTGGGGTCAGAATTATTAGAGATAAATAGGGAAGGTTGGTGAGGGGGGTGGAAAGAGGAAGATTTATTAGGCTTTTAAGAATCAAGTTAAAATTAACAGCTCTGTGATAATCACAAGCCTTCTCTTCAGTTCCAAAAAACGCCAGGCAAAGGCTGCACAACCCATCATAGTCAAGGGGCAAAAGGGAAAAATCACATCCCTGTTAAAAGGCAGGCATTGATGCACAGAGGCAAAGATGTCACTGGCTTTGAGAAAGAAACAAGTGCAATAAACACAGTATGAATTGATTAAAAAATGCTATTCTGGATATAGCCCAATTTTGGAACACCACTGCAGCTTCTGCTGCAACTTCCTTTTGTGGCACTAGTGAAAAAAAGGTGCTTCCAACTCAGAACTGCCAGAAATACTCTGAGCTCCTTCACAGGTCTCTTAAACTCCTCTCAAATGTATCTATTTTAATATTAGAGCCTCAAAGAAATATTTCCCGTTCCATAAAGGAACTAATTTGTGTAACTCATGTGCAAAAAAGTTTTGAGATTAAAAGGGAAGAGCAGCAGAAATTAAACCTTGAAAAAGCACATTGTACTTAGGCTTCAGAGACAGAACACACATCTCTGTGATGAAAAAGAACTTTTAATCTGTTCTCTGTTTGAATGAAGATTTATACCAAAAAAGAAAATATCTGTCATAATTGTTATTTAAAGCTAACAGGACTTCTAACAGAGCACTTCTTTCCAGTTTTCCCTCAGTAATACCTTGCCCAAAACTTCATCCAAGTTTCTCCCTTCCCCAGGGAAAAGCATCATTCCAAGCAGAAATAAAGAAGACAATTTTATTCAAGCATGCTTAGAAAAAATCACTTATTAAAAGCCACTTCCTTGAAGAATCATGTTTGAGGTGCCAGCTTTTCAAGAAAACTTGACAGAGCAGACAAAAAGGAGTAACACAGGCTGTAATTCCTTCCTTTCTCTGTGCAAATGCCTCTGAACATCCACTCACCGAGTTCTGCCTGTCGTGCATCCTCATCTCAAAGGCAGCTTGTCGAGGGTTACAGATTGCCTGAGGGCTGGATCGATTTCCCAGGGCTTGAGGGGAAAACTGACCACCAGGAATAAAGGAAGGCTGATCCCTCTGCAAGATAAACACAGACAAGGCTGCTGAAAGAGCTGTGTGATCTCCACAGCACTGGGATGATGCTCTCTCACAGTTTTCAGATTAACATTATGGGGAAATGAATGTACAAAGACACATTTTTTGAATATGGAATAGAAAAAAAAATATACCTAATTTAATTTTTTTAAACTTTGAAATAGTTACATACAAGGCAGAAAACACCATGATTACACCTGCAGTTCCAACATCCAAAAACTAAAGTAAACATTTAAATTCTTGCTAGTTTCTGCATTGGGTAAGGAATTCACTTACCTTCAATCTCTTCCTTTTTTCTTTTTGTCGTCTTTTAAAGTTATCCTAAATGAAGAACAAAGGGAAATTCAGTCAGTCATGGACACAGACTCCTTGACAAATGATTTCATTAAAATCCTCAACTGACCACACCACAAGGTTTTTAGGGAATATTCTGAATAAGACATGGGTCAATTCTTGTGTCTGTAAATCCAACAGAAATGGGATGGAATATTCCACCCTACCCTGAAAATCTATGGGGGGAAAAAACCAACTGGGTACCCAAAACTCCAAAATTTTGGTAAGGATTTAAATGATCTACTAAATTTAGCTGCAGTCTTATTTGAGTGACAGCAGTGTCGAAGTATTCGCCAGAGATTATAACAATGAAAATACAAATTCTGGGTATTTTTCTTATTCTCTTAAAGGCGTGTCTCTGGCTAATAGTAAGTGATTAAAATCTAACTTCAAGAATGTCAGAACAACAACAAAGAAATTACATCATCATCTTTCCTCTTTTTGAAAATGCTGTCTTCCACTTCCCCAACAGCCAGCATGATCATCTGGACCCGCTGCAGGTTCACAAACCCACTTTCAGTCAGGTAGCCCTGCAGGTCAGAGAATAATAGAGTTGAAAAACAAGCCTATTTTGTGGCAAAGACCCAGATATTTTTAAAGGAAAAGGAAAAAACTCACCCCGGTTTTGTGCACCACGTTTTTATAGATGTTCACCAAGCGATCGATTGCTCCCTCCCTAAACACAAAGCACAGGGTGAGACTCCTGGTAGGGAAAAGCACAGGAGCTGTTCTTGCAGGAAAAGAACACAGATTCTCATCTACCTGATCTCCAGAGATGGCAGGTGAGGGAGGAAATCATTCCCCACAAAGAAGCACATGAAGACCCAGTCATCAACGCTCCTTTCAAAATCAAAAGTGAAAGGCAAGCTGGCCATGGTGAGCTCTCTCTCCAAGTACTGCAACACACACACAAGCAACAGGAGCTCAGAGAACACTGCAGGGGTTTGGATGGAACTTATAGGGATTTGTAGTTTTGGTTGGAATTTATAGCACCTCACCTCTCGCAGGACGCACAGGCGGATGAAGATGAACTCCTGCTCTGAGACCGGCATGGTGTCGGCAAACTGATCGTGCTGAAAAACCAGAGGGGACTCACATCAGATCCAAGGGCATTCCAGAGCTTCTCCAGCCCCACTTGCAAGGCTTGCCTCAAGAGGAGTTGAGAGAGATCCAAAAAGGCTCCCAAGCCCTTGTGCCAAGGGTGTATTTTGCTGCTTTGCACATCTGTTCAGTTACTGATTGTTTGTTCCCATTCAGTGGGAAAAACTCCAAACAACAAAACACCACAAGTGTGGACATCAGGTTTGGCATGACACTTTTGTATTTTTACTTCCAAGGAGAAAGCTAGGGATTCCCAGCAACAATTTGCACCATGCTTCAGCTAAAATCAACAGCAAGAACAAATTGAGAATCTCTTTATACACTACAGATTAAAAAAATCCTAGAAATAGCAAAATTCTTACCTTTCCTTGTTTCTCTCTGGGCAGGCCTTGGCAATCCTTAACCTCATGACCCATCTGGTTACAGAGAGCACAAGGCTTGGGTTTGTTTGGTTTGAACTCTTCCCTAATGATGGTGAAGTTTGGTTCGTGTGTAGCTAAGCCAAGCATGATCAGATCAGCTATCAAGCAAGGGAGAAAAATAAAATGTGATTAAGGATAAACATAACCAAGTTTTGGTTTTGTTTTGTTTTTAATGTTTAGAAGCAAAGTGGATTCTGCTTCAAGCAAGATACTGATGTGATTACCCAGGAACCACAAGCAAGAGAAAACTCACCATCAGCCCCACACAGACAGTGGTGAGTGTTTGGGTCATGGTTGGGTTGAGCTGCACAAAAGAAAATTACATTTTGTCAAAGTCATGCTAAGTAAGTTATTACTGAGCTTAACTTAAAATGTTCACATTAATTGGAATTTTACCTCTTTGTCTCCGGATGTAATCCATGATTTTATGCTCCCCTTCACCAGGAGCACTGGCATCTGACAAAATAACCTGAAAAGAATTGAAATAATGGCAACAATTAATACTGCCACAGGAAAAACCCCAGTAACTTATATACTGAACACAGCATCTGACTTA
Source organism: Ammodramus savannarum pratensis (assembly GCA_020466415.1). NCBI lineage: Eukaryota > Metazoa > Chordata > Aves > Passeriformes > Passerellidae > Ammodramus > Ammodramus savannarum. Next base: position 27,289,008 of record JAHXMQ010012337.1, read on the forward strand.
TGAATACTTGAAATTCTAACTTGTGGTTTGAGCTAAAATATTGTGATTCAAGATTAAATTATTTACAAGCAAGGAGCAAGTGAAGAGACTTTCACTTTGCTCTGTCAGTTCCAGGTTGAAGCTGACACTGCTTCAAATTCCACTGAAACGACCACGTCACGTTTGATGTGTCCAATAAATTATCAGGGCAATGAAATGGGCACTAGAGAACTCCCAGATTCAGCTCATTGATGCACTGAAACATGATCTCATCACCCCCTCCTCACCCTGACGAGAATTAGTGTTTATAAAACCCCTGTCTGATGGGGGGAATCAAGCAGAGCCAACTGCCCTCTAATTACAGCACTTGAACAGTCAGCTCGTGGTACACAGCACAGGCAGCTGCATTTCCTGCCTGCACTGCTCCTTGTGTGCAGCACACACAGGGCAGAAATGGAGGAGTGGAGTGGCTGGGCAAGACCAGGGGAGAATCACCCAGCCCAGAAAGGCAAGAAAGCCAGTACTTCTATTTTCACTGCCTGCCATTAGAGGAACAGAGAAATTGAGCCTGCTGAGGAAGCAATTACAAAAAAGAAACAGTGTAAAAGCTACAACTACAATGTATCTTGACACTTTCCACAAAAGCAGAAAAAGTATTCCTAAAGCCCTGTCTCCCCATTATGTGAAATTGTGGCTTCCAGCAGCAAAGCTGCTCCTTGTCCTTCAATGAAATCACAGCAAATGGTGCTGGGAGATGGAGTTATCAGCACACAATGGATCTCTGAAGCCTCAGAGGGATGTGTGTGCTGGCCCGCTGTTAATAACAGCTCACAGCCAGGCCAAGAGACAAATCTCTTAAATTCCTACTCTTCAACTGGATCTCAGCCCAGCCCAAACATCCCCTTCATCTCCCTCAAGTGTCAAAGTGGGAAACTCACTGTCAGATTCTTCCAGCCCGGGTCGCTGTTCAAGCGGTCGGCGATGTAATAGCGCAGGCATTTAGCGAGATTGTCCATAAACTCAGTTCCCTGCAGAAGGTTGGAAGGAAAGGAATTAAACCAACATTCAGCCCCTGGCAATTGCTGGGTACAGGGCCAGGCCACTCACCGGGGTGATACAGTTGCTGTCAAACCTCTCCTTCACCTCCTCTGGAGGCAGAAAGCCACCTGGAGCAACAGAGAGCAGAGTTACATCCACATGGAACACTGCCAACATTTTTGCATGGCAAAACCCAGACAAGCTCCCCTGAGAATAATTAACTCATTGAAACCAGATTGTTTAATACAATTCCCACAAAACCAAACCAAACCAACTCATCGCTGCATTATCTCCATCCTACAAGGTGCTGCCACATTTACAAACATTGTTACTTCAGCAAGGTGATTTCAAAGCCCAGCCAGCAGCAAACACTCCCCTCTCACTCCAGCTGTGTCACCACCACCCTCAAAGTTGCTCTGACTTTTGTTGCCTCATTGAATTTAGAGTTTCCACTGTCAAGTAACTCCCCTTGCTGTCAGCTTATTATCCCTGTAGAGGAGTATTTCCATCTGATCCCTGCTTTTAAGCCTCAATCCTCCTTTCATCAAGCCCTACAAACAGGTACTTCCTTCCAGAAGGGTTTTGGTTGTTTCTCACTGCATTTATCCCTGCTCTTCTGTTCAATTTATTTTCAAAAGGAATTAAGAGCACTCAACACAAACTCATTTCAGGCAGGAGACTGAAGAAGAAAAGATGACATTTTGTTTTGTCTCAGTTGTTAACTTTGGAAAACACAGATCCAGCCTTCTCCAGGCTTGTTCTCCCCTTCTCCCAGCAATGCACACACAGCCCTTCTCCAAATATTACTGAGGTGATCAAACAAGGTGATTCTCAAGGAAAAAACCTCTCATAAGGCCACTGCCCTACCTTTGGCCAGAATTTCTTGTCGGATTTTTTGCTTCTCCTCAGCAGCTTCCATGCCCTCCTTTGAGGCTCTGAATCTCCTGGACCGCTGTTGATTCATTTTGGCACGTGGGGCCTAAAAAAAGTACAGGAGAACTCGGGTCACTTTTTGCATCTAGACAATCTCTCCTACCCTGAGAGCTGCTTTGGGTCACAAGTTCTTACAAAGAGCTGACCTCTCATCAGACCTACTGATGGCCAGCTTGAATGGAGCAACCTGTGCTAGTGGAAGATGTCCCTGCCCATGGGGAAGCAGGAGGTCTTTAAGGTCCCTTCCAGCACAAACCATTCTGTGATTCTGTGCAGTGAAGGAAGATGAGGATTTTCCAGCTGGAAACCCAGTGTGTCAATACTCACCACTCCATCTATGGCCATGTAAAGGAGTCTCCTTGGTCTCACAATGTTGAAGATCCTGTCGATATACTCAAAAATCGCCACCATCATCTCATCTTCATTTTTGGGCGCTGGCCTAAAACACAGAGCATCCAATTTAACACCTGAAATGCTGTGAGAGAGATAGGGAACCTGCAAAGAGTCAAACAAAGAGCCTTACTTGTCCTCTGGGTGTGTGCAGGGGTGAATGATGCCGTTCATGTCCAGGTAGAGGTTGTCGAACTCCACCTCGTTGGGGTTGGGCTTGCTCGTGTCAATGGGGACCTTGACACCATTGCACTCCTTGGCCTGGGGATGCAGTGGGGACAAGGATTGCAGCTATTAATGCACAGGCTCATCAAAGTCTGGTTTGGATTTAATGGCAGCAGAAGAAAAAATGTACCCACCCTAAGTAATAAGTAATTATTATTAAAATCAAGTGCCAGCAATAAATACACTACTTGCAACTGCACTTTTCATTATTAAACAGCACTTCTTTCTACAGCTGCTTTTAACCAGAAAACACAATAATGGGTTATGGAAGAGCTGTTTTTTTCTCCTGACAAGAAGTTCTCATATCTCATATTATTTCTTCATCCTAAATCATCTAGAGCCACCTGTGTGCCTGGACTGCTCCAGCAGTGGATTCTTCAACATCCTCAACAACCACGATCACTTTCGTTTCCTCACCATAATTTCATGTTTGTTTTGTTTGGGCCTTTGTTGTCCTTGGGCCTGTGGTTTGGTTTTGTGGTTAGTTTGGTCAAAAGGCAATCAGCAACACTGATTCTCCCTTCCATCAGCCACAGGCATAACACACATGGATTAAAACACAAGAGCGTGGAAGAGACAGGACCTGAGCAAGGAAAAGCCTGATGATTTTCAGAGGAATTCTGGCTGGAATGGGTTATAACACATCCAAAGGTGGAACAAAGTGTGCTCTTGAACAGCTGGGCATAAAGCCAAGTTTAAAAATAAACAAAACGAATGGCATGTTGTGAGGTGAAACTACAGTCACAAAAGTGCCTGGGATGGGGAAAACCAGGACACCACTGGGTCTCCCATCACCTGGAGCTCAGCAGCTGCTGCTGAGCCAACAACAAGCCCTTCCCAACCTCCTGTCTGCAGACTGCTACTCACTGAATGAGTTCCCCACATCTCTGATGGAGATCCAGAGAGGAAAAAACCCAAAACTTACAGATTACGCTGTCAGCTTTGGACAACTTTCCTGCTTAAAGCAGCAGCAGGACTGGCTGACTTCTTACCCCCAGAATGAAACCCAAGTTTCATTCCATTCATTTCTCAAGACTTGATATAGTATTTAGGTTTGGCACAGTTATCCTGACAGATGCCACCCCCAAGCACCACTGTTTGCCTCCTTCACTGAGCTCTCCAGACACACACACACTCAAATGAGGTGGTGTTAGCAGAAACTAAGTGTCAGTGCAAACATTGTACCTTCCTCTGGGCTAC
>JAHXMQ010012337.1:27292782-27375185 GCA_020466415.1 Ammodramus savannarum pratensis
CCCCCCCCCCCCCCCCCCCCCCCCCCCACCCCCGGATTCTCCTTGATCCCCAGCCCTGTGGGATCAGAGCTCAATGGATTCAGGAGGAATCCCAGCTCTGTGAGGCAGAAAAGGAGCCCCCCTTCACAAGCCCACTGGGGGTCTCATGCAGCAGCCGTGTGCAAGGAAGGCTGAAGTGTGTGGCAGCAATATCTCTTGTGATATAACTAAACTGCTCACTTCTCATCTCCAGCCTCTTTTGAAACCATTCAAAACAGATCTTCAAACATGATACTTTAGCTGCAGCTTTATTAATTCCTATCCATTTGATTAAGAATATTCTCTCCTGGATTTTTTTATTATCTTCAAGATCTTCCTCTCATTCTTCTCGCTCAGCTTAAGAAGAAGATTATTTCTTTTTCTTAAATCTGATTAATCTAGCAAGGTAAGAGAACAAGGATCAACTTTTCAATATTTCAAAGAGACAAGCTACCGGGAGATACAAAATTTCTGATTAGAGAGATTTACAGCAATCCTAAAACACACACGGAGCTGATTACATTGTGAGAGAAGCATAAATTCATTGACAGGAAGACAAACTACAGCTTCTCCCTGCTGTCCTAGTCCACTCTCAGATTTATGACCAGATTTGAATATAAAAAAACGTTAATGAATGTGATTTATCCATGTGCTGTCCTGGCTGTAATTGCAACGTGCTCTTGAGTTGGAACAAAGCAACGTGGATGAGGACAGCAAGAGCTGCCACTTCACTTATGGCAAATCCAACTCAAGGAATTTGTTGTGTCTTTCCACTAATTTTAATAAATAATTTGGCTGGTACAAGCTCAGTTATTGAAGACTGAAAAAAGAGACACACAATCAGTAAAACCAGGGCCATGCAAACCTTTGTTTTACCTAAATGTGAGAGCAGCTTTGATTGCACAGAGATTAATCTAACATTTACAAATGTGCTGGAAAAGGCAAATCTGCCCTTAGAGACAGCTGCTGCAAACTGTTACAGATGCAATTGCTGTTTAAATTGTGGCTGCTTTTTGATCTTAAAGGGTTATTTAGGACAGCCCCTAAATTGAGGGTTCCCAAAGCCCCAGGAGATGTCACATCCAGAAGTTTGGTGCAGAAACCAAAAGAGCCAGTGCTGCTGGAGCTCAGAATTAAAGGAACCTGTTAAACCCACAACCCCCCTTTTATTCCATAAAAATTCCCAGGCAGATTCTTCAATCTTAATTATCCCCCATTAAAAATTCACATCTTGCAGCGACAGGTAAAATAAACTTCCCACCTTGCCGAGAGGGCCTGAAATCACAGCTGCAATAAAACTACCACAGCAGCAACTCACAATTTTAACCAAACCTGTGCTTCACTGCCTGAACCTGCAACACAAAACCACCCTGGAGAAGCCCAGAGCTGAACATCCTGCTGCAGGCAGGGCACACCTGCAGCCCCAACATGGAATTCCAACACTTCACCCTCTTTTCCCTGATCTCCCCCACTGTGCTCCCACTCTTTATCCCCTTCCAGGTGCTTCCCCAAGGTGAGCACACCTTGGGAGGAGGAGCAGAGAGGCAGAAGCCCCAGCACATGCCCTGAGCTTTCCAAACCAGCAGACTGCAGCCAGTACAATCTAACAAAACAGAACACAAATTATTATGGGAAAAGCAGCCTGGGAAGCAAGAACTCCAGAGTTTGCCTCCTCAGAATTAGCCCTGAGAAGGAGAACTTGCCACAATCAGGGCACAGTAAATCCACCACGGTGCCAATGAAGGGAGACACCCCTATCCTCTCTGTCCCCTCCAACTGTGTCACATAGGATGGCACAACATCCTCGTGCCTGCAGGGATGTGCCTGAATGAACCAGCCCAAAAAAAACACATAAATAAACATCATTTCAGCTGCAATGCTGCCTGGAAAGCACCTGTGGAATCCTGTGACAGAGCCTTCACTGAAACCTGCTGCTGCTGCCACTGAAAGCCAGATTTTTGAGGGTGTCTGTGGAATAATCATCTCCGTGTTTGGCCAGGGGATTATCCTGAACTAGAGTTCTAGTTCAGGAGTTTATTCCGAACTAGAAATCACCAGCAATGAGACAAAACCCGCTGAGGCTGCTCTAGGCTAGAGCACAAGCAGAGGCTTGGTAGCTGCACTCGTGTTCCCAGCAAGTCCCGAAGCTTGCTGAAGTTTCTAATTCCCACCCAAAAAAACACTTGTGGAAAAGCAGGGACTGCGAAAAACATTCAAGGAACAGCAAAAAGCGCTCCCACCGCTCCCTACTCAAATTTCACCAGCGCCTCAAATCCTACTTTTCCGGGTCGGAGTCGCACGAGGGCAGAGCCGAGGGCGTCGGGAAAGGCTGGAATTCCCGGGAAGCGGCCGGAGAAGGGGGAATCGGAGAAGCTCGATTCCCAGCTCCGGCGCCCATTCCCGCCGGGAGCACTCACCCGCACCCCCGGCACTGAGCGGGGCGCGGGGATAACTCCCCCCGCACAGCGACCGCTTCCACCGGGATCAAAGATCCGGGAAAAACTCCAAAACCTCCCAAAAAACCTCCAAACATCCCCCAATCATAAACAACACCCGAACCAAACCCAAACAAAGCCCCAATCCACCGACCCGCCTTGGAAATGCCCCGAGGCATTTCCAGCACCGGGAGCTCAGCACGGGGGCTCAGCACCGGTGCGGCTCCACCGGCCCCGCTGCGCAGAGTCCCCAGGCGGCCACCGGCGGGCCCGCGCCGTGCCGGGCGGCCGGCTCACCTTCTCCTCGACGCAGTTGACGATGATGGAGGGGTACTTGCGGCTGAGCCAGCGGAAGAAGGCCGGCACTCCCATGGCGGGACCGGGACGGGCAGCGCCGAGCGGGACCCGCGGCGCCGGCGGCACTTCCGGGGTCGGGGGGCGGTGCGGGGCACGCCGGGAACGGAGGGAGGGAGGCGGGGCCGGGGCGCGCGTGCGCGAGGAGGTGGCGGCGCCATCTTGGGTGCGGACTGAGGGCGGTGCAATGGCGGCCTGAGGGGAGGCCGGGAGCGTGAGGGGACAGCGCCCCGGAGAACGTGTCTGGGCAGCTCCTGGGGCACTAAAGGGACACTCAGAGGGGAAAATAAAGCCAGAGGGCACAAAAGTGATGTCCAGGAAGAAAAGGGAAGCCTGACTCCTGAAACAGCCCCAGTGCTGCCCTCACACTCAGCCAAGACACAAAAGTGATGTCCAGGAGGAAAAGCGAAGCCGAACTCCTGAGACAGCCCCAGTGCTGCCCTCACGCTCAGCCAAGACACGCAGTGTGACAACTTCTCAAAAATCGCCATAAACGAACAGTTTAATAGAAGACTCACCTTCCCTTAGCACCTTGTTAAAAAACAAGCTTGGGGTGATGCTGTGGGGTGTCACTATAGGACACATAAGAACACAAGGCACAGACACTGCTGTTCTCAAAGTGAAAAAAGGGAAGTTTATTTTTTGACTCCAACATTTCTAGGTATTCAAAAGTGGCAGTGGATTGGAGGGTGAAAGCGCCACCTCTCCCATGACACTGGACAAACCAACAGTCCATGAAATTTTTCCTCCTCCATAAAAGAATGCAAACCAATAAGTTATTTACAGAAAGTGTGTGAGAAAATTTGTTATAAAAATGTAAACATCAGAAGGCTTACAAAATCTTAAAAAATCACGATGACAGGTGCTTTAGGCTGCGCACACAAGGCAGTGTTGCCCAACAAGTTAATAATTAAGAGAGACATCGAGGATTTATTTCAGCGCTGTGCAAAGCGCATGCTCAATATATTCTCTAAATCCAGCACAACCACTGTTACTTAGAAATCCACAGTTGGCAACTTCCCCAGCACAGCCCCTCTTTTAGGATCCATCAGTAATTTCCACATGAGTTACGTAACCCCAGCCAACTCTTCCACCTGCTCAAAGGAAGGGACTGCAACTCTTTTTGAGCTGTAGGTGTGAGTTTCAGTGTCACAACAAACACTGTTCAGCTATAGGATACATGGAATTTGGGTGTTTTGCCAAGTTAGGAATGCACACACAGGCACCAACATGTTGATTTACTACATCCTGGTAGAAAACTTGCTGGTTCAAGGGTGTCCTTGAGGAAGGGATGCACTAATGAGGTGTCTGCATGAAAATATACTAAGATCTTACATTAAAGAACATCCTGACTTCAGACAATTTTGACTCATCCTGCATTTGGCAACAACAGGAGCAATTCAGGGCACGGCTGCTCTGTGCCCTCTGAGGGGATATTTCCCTTGCTGAGAAATGTCTCCATGTGATTTCTGAGACCAACACAAGGCAAAAGAGCCGCCGTCCCCTTGCTCTGCCCGTGGCATAAGCAAACACTGTTAATTTGTGCCCGTTTGATGGCACCAAAATGGAATTAAACGGCCGGGAATTAAACAGGATTAGCACGAGGCGGGTTTTGCTCTGCCGTGTCCCGTTGCTGCGCATCAGCTCCGTTAGCAGGGCAGCCACAGGGCTGAGGACAGGGAATAGCGGTGTGGGAGCCATTAACAAAAATAACAAAACCTCAGCAGTGCTTGCTGAGTCAACGCCGCCGATTTGGGGAGCAGAGGGGAACCTTGGTACCTGGTTAATTCGCTGTAGAATAAATTAACCCAACATTGTGTCTCTCATTATTCTTATCCTCACTTGGCTGTTGTTAAGCCATTTTTTGTTGTCGTTCCTCTCAATAAAATCTGTGACTTGAATAAATTTCCCCTACAACTTTGTAGTGGCACCACACCTGTGGTATCAGCTGAAGATTGTCCTTTATCTGTTCCTTACAAAATGTTCCCTGATTGAAGTTTCCTATTGTATTCCTTCCAGTGCTTCTCCTCCTAGAATTTTGTAGGGATCACGGCAACTTAGCATGAACATTTTGTTTGTATTGATGGGCAATCAGTTGTTTTTCTGATAATGACGAAGAAAACAGAAGGCTGGCGGACGCAAATGAAAGGCAATCATCTTATCTTATAATTGCTTGGGTAAACAAGTGCTGGAAAAATTAATACTGCAGCCACAATTCCTTGAAAAGTTGGTCTGAGCATGAGGAGCTGCACTGGGCGGTGAGCCCAGGTCTCACCTGCCACCTGCACATCCATGAGCACAGCACAGAGCGGCGCACCCTGGGCAGCAAGGAGCAGGGAAGGCTTTCCTGCTCAGGCACTTTCCTGGGATGAGTGGCATGCTGATGGGAATCTGCTGGGGGTATGTTGATTCCAGTCCCCCTGTCTGTCAGCGTCACCTGCCAGCAGGGCCAGGCTGACAGCTTTGAAGGAGCAGGGGGAAGTTGACTGGCAGGATGTTTTGCATCTAATGAGTCTGTGCATAATAAGAGTATCACAAATAACGCTTCGGAAGAGCCCGGCTATCGCTCCCACACCAAGAGGCAGAGATTGCCTGCATGTGGCTCTGCAGCCATCTGTCACCTGTCACAGGCTGCTGTCAGGGCTGAGCTGGGGTCTGGCAGTGGAGAGCCCCAGACTGGTGTCAGGCAGCAAAGTGGGCTGACATCAGCAGCCCAGAGCCACTCGGGAGGAGCTCAGAGCTCAAAGACACTGTGCTGCTGAGGCAGTGTCCCTTGGCACTGCAGGCTGCTGGATTTTTCCAGTGGGGCTGCTCCTCCTCTCCACGCTCCTCTCAGGCCTTGAGCAAGGTACCCACCTCACAGCACAGGCAGAAGGCAGCAGTCCCACACAGGGGACAGGACACAGGGAGTTGGTGTGGTAAAAAGGACATTAAAGCCCTCAGTATAGTCTGGCTTTAGTCACAGAATCACAGAATCACTAGGTTGGAAAGAACCTTCAAGATCAGAGTCCAACCCATGCCCTAACACCTCAACCACGGCACTAAGTGCCACATAAAGTCTTTTTCTAAACAGATCCATGGATGGTGACTCCACCACCTCCCCAGGCAGACCATTCCAGTACTTTATCACTCTTTCTGTAGAAAACCTTTTCCTAATATCCAACCTATATTTCCCTTGGCACAGCTCAAGACTGTGTCCTCTCATTCTGTCAGTTGCTGCAGTCCTTTAGTTGAGCCCAGCAGTCTCCCAGGATGTCAGCCCTGGTCACAGACTCACCCAGCTCCATCCTTGGTGCAGCAGATTTCCCAGCTCCCAGAACATTCCAGGCTGCAACTTCACTGATGGCAGACTGAAACCCACAGCAGCCAGCTGTGCCAAAGGCTCCTGCTCAGTTCCAAGTCATTTTGTGCTGTTCAGCTCTCAGTCTACAAGTTCCTCTTATCAAACTGAATGTTTTCCCATTTCTAGCTGGATTTTGAGGAATGGGGTGCAGAGATTGGTGCCTGTGTTGGGAGATGTGGGGCTCCAGCACAGCACAGCTTAACTGGGGTGCTGCTTTCTGCTTTTGAACTTGTCATCGTTTATGAACAGCTTTAACATGTCCCCTGGTTTCTCCCTCCCAAAGAAAATCTCATGTTTAATGAACTCAATTGTAGATAAAAGGAATGAAAAGAAGAAAATTAAAAATGCATGAAGCTCCTGGAGTCATCCAATTACTGTGATGTCCACACAACAACGCCAACACGGATTTCACAAAGCAAGGAAAAGCAGGAAAGCACTGGGGCTTGCCACATGTAAATGCTGCTCTGTTCCAAAATGTGCTGAATTACAAATGGACATTTTATGCATTTCTTCTTCTTGATCTGCTGCAGAAGAAGATAAAGATCAAACATGCCAGCCCACCCCAGCAGCGCCTGTCTGCATACCCACAATGCTTGTCTGCTTCTTCCCAAACCCCTTCTAGTGCTGGAGTCCCAATATTGGGATGCCACAAGCCTCAGGAGGGGACTGTCAGAGCAGGAAAACACTGCAGGTCAGACAGAGCACACAGACAATACAAAGGACCCAGTATGTTTATTTGGTATTTAAACTTTCTTTGCCAATTAAGTGACAGGCAGTGCTTCAGCCTGTGGCACACTCACTGTGTAAAGGAAAACACACTTTGTTTCTTCCCCAAAGCCACTGGGAGAATCTCAGTCATAGAAGTCATCAAAGTCGTCTGAATCCGTGCCGTGGGTCCGTGGGCGCAGTGCAGCCTCGAGCTCGGAGCTGCTGTCATCAGATTCACCCCAGAACGCTGTGGGTGAGAAGAAGGAAAGCAGAGGTGTAAAACCTTTTCTGTGGCCCTGCCACTTGTCACAGCCATGAGCACAAGGCTGACTGAGGGTTGGGAGTTGGGAGCCCAGCCCCAGGTGCATGTGTCTGGCGCAGCGTCCGGCAGCACAGCGGCTGTGCTGGACAGCAGCCTCATTCAGCGCTCCCACTCCATTGTGCCACAAGGTAGCTGGGCAGAACATTTCCACTCCAAGCAATTTACTTGACCAGCTGCTGCCTGAATCGCAGCTTTGTCCACTCTCTTCCCCTTTCTCCCCATTACTTGACCCTGCGATGAAGTCACCAGCGGGCCATGACATCAGAGTTGGCACAAAAACGGCAATGACATCACAAATGAAAAATCACCACTTGGAGATCAGAGCAGATCCAGGCAGGCCTGATCTCAGTAGAGAACATGGCTTTAACCTTAGGCTCTGGGTATCAGCAAACCCTTTCACTGACAGCAGCAGAATCAGAGTGCCTGACAGTGGCAGTTCAGAGTGCCTGAGAGATTTCTGGAGATGTGAATTCTTCTGACCCATGGATAGGACAGAGCGGGAAGTGTGGCACATGAAGTCAGGGCCACAGTGGCTGCTGACAGAGCTATGCTCTCTGTTCCCACCTAATCCAGAGGCTGCTGGCAGTCCAAAGGCAGCGGGGATGAGGCCCAGGGCTCAGCCAGGGACAGCGGGAGGGGGAAAGCTGTCACACTCACACAGACACTGCAGCTCGTGTTTGAGGCACTTTGGCGTCTCTGATGGCACCAGCTCCATGAACACCTTATCTACAAATGCAGCATCTGCATCTTTCATCCTCCATCCCTGGCCCCCTGGGCTGCAGGAACATCAGAGCCAGCCCTGTGCTGGCTGCCACACTGAACGGCTCCAAGACAGGAAAGGGGCCAGGCACGCCAGAGCCTTTCAAGTGCCACCAAAGCAGCTGTCCTTGATGGCATCTGTACCTCAGTTCAATGGCACACCTCTAAAAGCAGGCCATTCTGGACTGCCAGCACCCAGAGCAGGGCTCCATGTAGAGAGATCCTGGCTCCCAGCACTGCCCCGCTGGCAGGAGGCTCCCTCAGAGGCGGCTGCAGGCCCTGGAGGGCCTTGCAGGGGGTAAAGGGGAACTGGAATGTGTGGGCAGCAAAAACACACAGGGTCCAGACACCAATTCAGAATAAAAGCAGCCTGGCCACACAAAACCTGCCAGCTGCACCCACCCATGTCCCAGGTCACAGGGAAGACCAAGGAATGCCCAGGTTTCTTCTTCTCCAGTTCCCTCCACCTGCTGTTAACTGGCATATGATCAAACCCTGCAAAGATCCCAACACATTCCACAGCGCCCTCCACAAACATCTCCTCTCTGCCCTGGATCTGTCCTCCTCAGCTCCCTGCTGGCTCCCACAGGAGACAGGGAAATTCCATGCTTCCCCTTCCCTCTACCTTATACAGATCATAATGTTGTTCTGGGAGGGCTTCTACAGTACAGATTTAACTAGAAAGACACAAATTTTCAGTAGCGTAATATTTGTCTCTTACCTTTGGATTTTATGGCAGGTACTGTTTCCTTCTGTAATTCAGTCCTGTAAAACATTTCAAACAATCAGTACAATGTCTCCAATAAAAGAAAAAGTGACTTTTTAAAAAATACTGTGAAATGGTTTAAAAAAAACCAACAACCCAGTAACTTCTGTAACTATTTTTTTTTCCAAATAACTATTTAATCAGACTTCTTCACCTAAAAGGTGGAGAAATTCACGTGCAGGAGGGACGCTGGTCCAGCAGTGGAGTCATTCCCTGATAACAGCACTGATTTACAGCAGCACTGAGTTAAGGTACAGAGGACCAGCCCTGCCAAGCTGCTGCCACCTTTCAGAGCACGCAAAGTACAGAAAGACAAAATCCAAACAAAACCAAATCCCCCCAGTGCTGCTCCCTGCACTTCCTCCAGGTCCTGCTGCAGTCCCCCAGCCCCACGGCAATGTGCAATCTCCACTGCCTTTGATCTACCTTGATGTGTGTGCAGCCCGAGCCTGCTCTTCTAAATGGCTGCTCTTGTGTCTGGAGTATCACAGGCTCTTTTGAATCTCTCAAACAAGCTGGAATCATTTTGATCTTTTGTGTGCAGCGCGTGCATTGTGCTGGGGCTGGGGAATAATCGCACGGGGGCAAACATGGGGGAGAATTAACTGTTACAGCAGCAGTCCTGCAGGAAGCTCCAAAAATAAAGCTTCAGCTGATTTTAATAAAGAAGATCAAATAGGAGATATTTGGGACATCACTGGGCCAAGCAGTGAAATATAAGTCAATGTCAAGGTGCAGTTTGAAGCTGTGGCCTCAGTCACAACAGGACTCTGAAATGTCTGTGATTTGCTGTGTTTAATTTAAAAATGTGGCAGCCAATACAAAAGTGCTTAAAGTAGGGAGCTGCAAATATTACACTATTGTGGAGTCATTTGTGAAGGAGACAAACAAAGCAAAGATGATTCCTTGCTAGCATTACCCTCAGTATTCAGTCAGAATTTGGGATTGCAGCTGGAAAGGCACATGTAAAGTTTCACACACTGCAGCTACCAGTGGTGCAGCCACTCTTCCTTTTAACCCAGAGAAAGCTCCCACTGTTTAAATCTCATTTCCTCTCCAAAGGCTCCTGCTTTGTGATCAGAAATTCCCAGAATATTAAGCACAGTCCAGGTTCCACCAAGGCAACAAACCAAGGCAGAAGTGCCAGTACCAAGCTCTAGCAGAGTACTAACAGTGATGTAACTCATAATGACCTTGTTCAGTGAAAAACCTTAAACTGTTGGGCTTCAAATGTTTCTCCAACATTCCTTTGGTGCACCATCCCACTGGCTTTCCCTTTTATTCCAAGCAAAACTCCACACTGCCTTGTACTCTCACTTCTCCTTCAAAGGCATTCACTCAACAGGATACCCAGAGAAGATTTGAAGCTGCAGCCTCCAGGCTGATCCTGCTGAACACCCAGAGCTCCTGCTCCCTTTGCCAGATCTCCTGGTCCTCAGCACTTCCCAGGAGGTGGTCCAAGCATCCCAGGCTCAGCCCATGAAAACGTGCTCAAGAGTCTGCTCTGTTTTCCCTAGGGTATTGAGCAGGAAACCACTGTGGATGCTGGCACAGGAACCATTTCAAGTAGCAGAGGAGAAGATCAGGGGGCAGCAGCCATTGCTTCCCCCTGGCCACATCCCAGCCTGCTGCTGGAATGGAAGCGTGGGGTTCCTGGGATTTTCAGTTACCTTCTCACAAAAGCCATTTGACAACTGAGTTTTCCTCAGTTCTGTCCCACTTCTCTCCGTGGTTGTTGTCCCACAACATACACCAGTGGGTCAGTGCTTTGAGTCTAGTGTTGAGGATCACCAGGAAGGACTGCCCACATCTCCAGGCCTTGGTCTTCCAGATCCATCTAAGGGATCCATGGAGAAAGGACCACCATGGCTGTAGAAACATCTGAAGACCTTCCCACTGCCACGAAAGCTTCCCACAAAGAGAAAGATCAAAGCTGGCATGAGCGGGGAGAGAGATGTTTGTGTTCTACTGACCACTATCTGCTCCCTGGGGTTCATCTTCCAGGGCTCACCCACCAGGTGTGGAATGGGGTTCACTCCCCAAAAAGCCAAGCACAGCCATCCCCAGAGAAGGGAGATGGGGACAGGGTGGCAGCAAAGGCTCAGCACGAGACCTGACAGCACACAGATACAGAAAATGGAGCAAGGACATCAGAAAGGCCAGAGGGGGAACAGCAGCTCCAAAACCAGCCCAAACCTGAGAGATGCAGCAGGGAATAAATTCTGGGGTGAGGTGTGTGCAGCTGGGGAGGTGCAGCAGCACCTTGGCGTGAAACAGCAGCTGCGCTCACCCACAGCCGCAGCACACAATGGGCACAGACCTCCGCCGAGACAGTTTTGGGCTGTAAATGGAGCCAGGCCGGTTCCAGTGCCTCCACTAATCCCCCGCCGTGACCCTCCGATATCCATTTACACATTTGCTTCTTCCCTAAAATAATTCCAAACTGAACCCAGGCTCTGACAAAGAGAAAACCCAAACCAGTTTCACTTCAAAGAGCCTTTTAATCTCTCCATTTCTCTGATGAAACAGGCTTTTTGTGTATTGAAGATGCTGCAACAGTAAGGAATGAAAAAGCTCCAAGAAAATATTTTTTTTCCTCTATAATGAAAATTAATATTAAGAGGATGATGCCTTGTGAAATCTGACCTAGAACAGAGGCTAGATGGAGTTAAAGAATAAAGTAGATTTATTAAAAGGCCTCAATGGATACACCTTGAGCAGCACAAGAGCCCAGCCAGGGCTACACGTAAGACGAACTCAAAATGGTCACAAAATGGACGACTGGTCACAAGGTCCCTCACTTTTATAAGTTCTGGTCCATTTGCATATAAGAGTTAATTGTCCAATTATAGCTTTAGGTTACAAAGTCCCATCCTTCTTGTTTTTTTTCTCTTCAGTCCACATTGTTTATGCTCTTAGGCCTGAGATTTGGATTGTTTGTCCTTGGTCCCCAGCTAGAGAGGGAATTGTTTTGTCTCCCTACTCTGTGAAGAGAGCTTGCTAACCCTTAATATGAAGCTCAGATCTACACACTAAAGCAGTACAGAATCTGAAAAATATAAACGCTAAAACCTGAGGCATCAAGGAAAATTCCAAGACAACAAAAGCCAAGGTAATCAAGGGAGCTTGCTGGAAAACAGCAGAAAACGTTTACTGTGGCCTGAGGTCTTGCTAAAGCACCTGTTGAACTTCTATGTTTTAGTGTCAAATGAAAAACATACCCAAAAAATTTGGGAAATCCTAAATGCCAAGGGAGGAATTTTCCCACCCTCGAAAACCAAGTACCTACAGTACATATTCTGCACAGTGCACATTGGCAGTAAAAACTCAAAAGTCCATTCATCATGCCAGAGCTGGAGTAATAACACTGAATTTCAGTAATTTCACTGTGAGTAGGATGACTCTTATTTTAGGATACAAAGATTTCTGTCGAGCTGCATCTAAGACCGGTCTCTGTTTGGATTCACCACACTGGAGAAAAAAACCCCCACTGACACAAAGATGCATCACAACACTGCAAGGAAGCTCTGCAGGAGAGCAGGGGCACTGCCAAAAAATCCACTGTTCCCTCTGTGCTCAGCTGGCAGATGTTGGTGCCTCTCCCCACACACCTGGCAGGGCACTGCTTCTGCAACAGCTGGGGGTGCAGGCAGAGGAAACAAAGCTCACATAAACAGCTGGAACAGCAGAGAATCCTGCTGGAATTTTCAGTCAGCTTCTTATAGAAGCCATTGGACAACCGGGGGGATAAAACCAGCAGATTCTGCCTTGTTTCTGGGTGCACCTCCCAGGAATCCAGACCAACACAATGGCACTTCTCCTGGATTTCCAAGGGAAATGAATTTGTGCACGTCCTGAGCTGCTGCCAGCCCCAAAGCTCTGGGATGTCTCCTCAGAGCACAGCAGAGTTTTCAGTGTCGGGACTGGCTCAGGAAGGGGGAAGTGGGGGATGCACAGAGCCCGAGTGCCCCCCGATGGCCAAAGCCAACGAGCCCAGGAACGATTAAGAGATGAATCCGACTCTGCCAACTTCTATTTGCATGTCACTACAGCTGTGTTGGGCAACAGGGCTGAAAACCAGCCTTCAGAGACCCCCCCCAGAGTCCTTCCAGCAGATTAATTAAAGTTTAAAAGACTTTTTGCCGTGTTGGTGTCCTGACAAATCCAAAGCGGGCTTTGGTTCTCAGCTGATAACGCACCTTTAATCTCCAGATTATTTGGAAACGAGACAGCGCAAACAAGTCAAAGAAAAATAAAACGCCTGCATCCGAAATGGGGAATTCCCAGAAAGTGAGTGACCTCCACTGGCTGCATCCATTGCTACAGCCCCCCGGAATGCCACACACATAGCTGCCCACCCGCCTGCACTCGCCGGCATCCTCAGCCCTGACTTCTGATACCTTCTCCCCCCAGGACCATGTCACTTCACGCCCTCTCGCCTGCTGCAGCGCCCTGACACCCCACCCAGAGGTGCATCTCCATGCGCAGAAATATTCCCCCGGGAAAGTAAAGGAGCCAGGGAAAAGCGGTTTTCTTGCTGGAGGTAGAGCAGGCGGCATTTGTGGGAGAAGAGGAAGCTCTGGCATGCACCGCTGAACAAAAGGGAACAAGTGGTCTTTACTCGGAGAGCAGCTTCCTATTAAGACTCACTCCGTCGTACATTATGCCTTTCATCCCCACTCAACCACAAAATGATTTTGCTGTAGGAAATACAATGGCAGAAAAAGATTTACATTGAAAGAATCTTTAATAATAAACTGTTGCAGATCTGCCTACTTCCCCATGATTTATAATACAATAAACATCGAATTCTATTAAGTCTCATGCACTGAAGACATACACTGAAAACCCGAGTATGAAAGCCCTCAATTCTTCCCTTCTCCAGGCCCATAATAGTGAAACGAGCATGGATAAATGTGCTAAGAGTATCTCTTTGCATCTTTTATAGCTTGTGTGTATCAATCTGTAAAGCTTATTAAGAAAGTCATTGCTATGCAAAACAGCACCCAATCTCTTTCTCTTGCTTTTCAACAGCGCGCAGTGTTTAGCCAATAGGGCCGGGCCCCGGCCCCTCATTCCGCATTCATAACATGCAACATTTGCACAATGTGTATCTCAAAGGCTGCTGAATAGAAAGCCTTAATACTCATGTAAACAACTGCAAACCAATTACTTAATGAATCAGGCCCACACATAATGAGGTGCCAGACAAAGAGCTATAAATGCATTTTTGCGCCCGAGCCTCCGCTTTAAAGTAAAATCCCTCAGCTGTAGTTTGGGCTTAACTGGCACATGATAATTATTGTATGGGGGACATCAGAGGAGCCACGTTTTTTATTCCAGTCCGGCGGGGTCTGCGCCGAGGTCACTCATCAGCTCAGTGACAAAACGCAGCAAAGGAGAATTTATAAAGTGCCACGGCCGAGCTCGCAGGGATGTTTATTCTCAAGTAGTGGGTTTGAGACCACTTGTGAAAGCAATAAAGCCCAAGGAGTGGCTGCCGGGAGCAGAGCTGCAGAGCCGCAGAACTGCGGCACAGCACGGCACGGCACAGCAAACTGCTCTGCCTCTTCCTCCTCCCTGTGCCGCACTCCGGGCACTCAGGGCTGCTCCCAAACCCCGCTGTGGCTGTGAGAAACTAACAGAAACATTTACAGAAACTAACTCTAACACTGACTTACAGCTTTATTACCATGGCTTTGTAAAGCAGCATCATCACGTGTCCCTGCACAAAGTGTGCTGCTGCTGAGCACTGAGAGGCCTGGAATTATAGACCAGAGGGAATTATTTGAAATCCATTACAAATCAAAATTGGAGAAAGAGAAAAAAAAAGGCAAAAAAAATGTACAGCGTCTAACTGAGGGAGAAGTGCCTGCAGGCATGATTGGCCGGCAGTGTAGCATCAACGGGGTTTAGTTAGGAGAGTTTTTATTTTAAATAAAAAATAGTTAATTTTAAATTACACATTTTACTCAGCTGCAGTGATCCTGTAAGTACGTTCTCAGGCCCTTATCCTGCTCTTCCTGCTGTTCCAGGCTTCAGGGAAGGGCTAAAATATAACGTTTCAAAAACTCATCTACAGGAACACCTTTGTATTTCATAGCACAAGGCAGGATAAATCCTTGGCTCATCATTCTCAAAGTGCCAGAAAATACGAAAAGAGAAAACAATTGAACCTAAGATGGTAAGAATTAATCCTACACAAAAGCAGGAACGCCAGTCATCAATGCTCGGTTACAGCTTGTATTTAATGTGCTTGAATTATAGAAACTCTATGATTTAAACAGCAATTGCAGAATCAGAACTGGCCTCACCCACAGCAGCCTAAAAATCTGTGGAGCAGGAGGATTAAAAGCAAGGAGAAGCTCATATCCTGAGGTGTTCCAAACCTGAAGTGTTTGATTACAGAAACAGCAACCTTAACCCTGGTCCAAGTACCAAAATAAATCAGGGGAGCTTCAGCCCTTTTTTGTTGAGGTTTCTCCCTCATGGAACCATTTCCAGTGTTACAGGCCTACCTGGAGAAGGGAGGAGCGCTTCCATCCGACAAGAAGCTGCTCTCCGAATGCGTTCCCAAACTGTCGCTTCCTTCAGGACTGTCGTGGCTGTGATCCCCACCTGTGCAGGAAAAACAGGGACTATGAACCTTCCAAGTTCCCATTTACATTAAGCAGAAAGGTTATTTTTGTTCTCCTTCCCCTTAAATGTAGATTGTTTTGGAATGTTACAGTTCTGTCAATGCTATTTGATACCTCTATGTTTTCAACCATTCTCTTCAATTAGACAAAAATAAATAAATGCTATAAAAATCAAATTAAACACATATCTTGAGATTTTTGTGACTTAAACAGCCAAACACACAACTATTTCAAAACCTGTTATCCCCACTTTCCTTTCTTCCCTTTTCCCCTGCTCTGTGGATCTCATTTCCATTCTGTAAAGATTGATTTAGAAAAAAAAAAGAAGAGGCAAATGGATTCATTCACTGGAGTCAGACAATTGCTCATCTTTGTATTCATTTCCAAAGCACACGATGCTCAAGCACAAATCCCACTTTAAAAGGCTGCTTTGCATACATATATTTTCTATATGTTTTTATCTACAGCACTGAAACTACAACCAAGCCTTGCTCTCACCAATGTCCCTACTCAGGATAATTCAGTATTTCTGTCCACATTGGATTCTCCACTCCTTAACTGGCTGTACACATTCCCAGTCCCTTCTGCACTTGGATTGCAGTGGCAAAAGT
The DNA here is from genome assembly GCA_020466415.1 of Ammodramus savannarum pratensis. Lineage (NCBI taxonomy): Eukaryota > Metazoa > Chordata > Aves > Passeriformes > Passerellidae > Ammodramus > Ammodramus savannarum. The sequence continues at coordinate 27,308,737 of JAHXMQ010012337.1, forward strand.
CCTGTTTGGTCTCAGGCACTTCCAGCAAAGAGGTGCCAGAGTCTGCCCAGGAGGAAAGAGAAATCAAGAATGAGAGGGAAAAAAGATAAAGGGGCTTAAAAATAAAAATTATCCCCCCTTTCCCATGATGTATCACAGCTCATGGCATTGCCTCTTCCCCAAAACCAGCACTCAAGCTGCTGCTGCCTCTGCTTAGAGATGGATGAAGGATTTCCACCCAGAATTCACAATTTCAGAAAGACTCAGAGGTCCTTGAGGAACTTAAGTGTCCAACATGAGCTGCTAGATGGCATCATCCACACTGACCTAAGTGCAATGTCCAACCTGGTGCTGGCCTAAGGAGCTTCCTCTATCCCAAACGTATCAAATGATATCAAACAGAGCAAAAGGTTGAGTGAGACTTATTAAATGCCTTAATTGGTGCACTCCAAGCAGCACCTTGGAATCCTCAAAGGAGGACCTCACCAGAAAGGACACGTGGGTGTGGGAAAAGTGGTCACATAACTGTTGGCTCTTTAAAGGTGACCTGAAAAGGAAGGAAGAATCCAGCTTGTGCCCCTTGATGTTCACATATAATATATAAAGAAGGGCTGATTTTTTCTTTGCAATAGGGCTTTTCCCCCTATTCCTACAGAAGATTTTAGGCCTGGAGAGCAGCTGGGGGTGCTGTTCCAGCTGTTGTAAAGCAGAGCCCAAGGAGTGGAGCAGTGACACCATTTTTATTCAAATCCTCTACAGCCTTAACACCTGCTCAAATCAAAGACAAGTGAAGGGAAGAGAGAGAATCTGGTTTTGTTAAAGATTTAACAAACCTGCCCCTTCAATAAAATCAGCAATTTCCTACTCATAAATGAGACTCTTAAACAGTCATCCAGCAAAACAAGAAATAATGGGTTTTATCCTTCTTAATCTCACATTATTCACCTACCTCAGGAACAGCAGAAGAGCTGAACAATTTCTTTTGAGTCTTCCCCATAAAAAACAAAGCATCCGTGGAGGAGATGAGAATGAGCCCCACTCTCCCCCTGTATCCTCACATAACCTGGTACCACAGGAGCCTGCTGCTAACAGCCAGCTCTTCCCTGGGGCAGCTGTGGACCAGGTACAATCCCTTTAAAGCCCATTGTCCACCCATGAGCTCAGGACAGGGCATTAAAGAACCAACACAAATACTTCTGGAATATTTACAGATATTTAAGTAAATTAATATTTTGGTTCTCTTTTTATGTAACAGAAGTAAAAGACAAACGAACCAAAACTCCAGAAGTGTTCCCACAGTGCTGCCCTAAACACTGCTTGGAAGTGTGTCCACACAGCTCTCACAGTGAAGTCTATCAAATCCCAAAGCCCCAAGAGGCTTCTGGTGTTTCAAACCAACACTTTAAAATGCAGCAAATACTGAAATTTTAAAAAAATCAACCCAAATTTGTATCCCTTAAGTTCAGAAAAATCCATACAGCAAAACAATCCTGTATGGATGGCTGTCAAATACCAGTTCATCTAAACCCCTCAAAACAAGTTGTTTGAGCCCAAAAGCCAACACACAAGAGATGTGGCTTCTATTTTAGGCCCATAATGACTCCAGAGCCCCCGGGCCACAGCAAATGGTGATGATAAAAGGGAATGAGCAGCTGCCTGGCAGGGAGAGGAGGGGAGGGGAATCAGAAGCCCGCAGAAGATCACCGGCTGAAGATGAATCATGTCTGAAAGGAGCAGCTTGGCTTTCAAGTGAGGTGTGAGAAGCCTCACTCCCGGAGACACAGGAACAGCAGAGACAGCTCCCTCACAAGGGATGGGCTGGAACTGGCTTACTGGGTTTGGCTGAGGAGCTTCTTGGCATTTTTACACACAGCAAGCATTAGGAGCTGCACGTCTGCTCCGTGAGAGAGCCAGGAGAGGTCAGTGATGGCACTGGGTGGAGGGAGCCACTGCTATCAGGCAGCTTTGGTACAGGAGGCAGAGAGGAGGAGGCTCCTGGCTGGCACAGGCACGGCTCCTGCCTGGCACGGATCTGCCCCATGCTTATTCTAATGATCCCCAGTCAATTACTCATGGAAAGAATCAAACCAGCACTCTCTGGAGTTGCCATATAATTACTGGATCTCCACCACAGACACTGACCCCTGTAGCACGGACGGCGGGCCCAGACAGGCTTGCAGAGTGGATATTCACACAGTGCAAACGTGGAACATGATTACAAGGAATTAAAGAGGCACCGTGCTCCCCACCTTTGTTTCTGCCAACGTGGGCCCTGTGATGTGACATTTAATCTGTGCTCAGGGCGAGCAGCTGCGTTTGCTCCCTCTGAAGTCGCCCGCAGCACGGAGCCTCTGGGGTGGGATTGTACAAGCCAGGCGAATGCTGGGCCTGAGGTTAATATGCAGCCAGCCCTTCCACCTGTAATGGGAATCTTTCCCACCACACTTCCTTGCCTGCTCTCATCTTCCCTCCAGCCTGTGACTTGTGGATGTGAACACACCGTAATGAAACCATTTCAAAGCGGCAGCCATCAGACCGGTTTGCTTGCTTTTAAGCCCTACTCCCTTTAATTTCCCACTTTTGTTATCTCTTGTTTATTGATCTAAACTATCCATTAACGCTCATAAAAGCAGTGCCCACTGGGAACTTGCTACCCTGCCTCTCTGTAGCTTCCTCACAGAAGGCCAAGCCAACCAAATGTCCTGAGGAATTGAAGACCTCATGGATTTGGGAAACAAACAACCTGCAGCAATGCCTGGTGGCGGTGGCGTGTGCCAGACCCACTGCAGGAAATTAGTTTAAATCAAAGTCTGGTCACCTCTGCACATAAGAGTGGCGTGGATTTCAGAGCCTGGAGCAGCCTGTTTGCATTTGCTGTGCAAAGAGCACAGCAGCCTAATTGCCTGCTGCTGCCAGACTCTGATGGAAGGGGTGCTCCAGGAGCAGAGCATGCGAGCTGCCATCGCTGGAATAATGTATTCCCTCCTTGTGTGAAGGAATGAACTGGGCTCTCCCCAACACCAGCACATCCTGAGCTGGGAAATGGCCTCACATGAACCCTTTCATTTTGGCAATTCCTTCTGTGGTCTGGCTTTGTCATAAGAGGCAGCAAATACATCCCCCAGTTCCTAAATGGGAAATGCCTTGCAAACATGCACACAAAACTCACTCATCCATTTTACAGCAACCACAGGGCCTGGCCTTTTCTCTCTTGCAGAAAAACCCACCACCACAGGCATCATTTAGTTTGGAAAGCCATAATCACAAAGGATACCAAGATATTGAGGAAAATCCCCCAAATCCATCACAAATGTACATTCATCTACCAGTGCCTATGTCCCAGTCCCCTGGGGGCTTGGACAGAACTCCCCTATGTCCAGAGCAGGAACCTGAATTGGCAGCCAGAGCTGGAACACCCCTTACCTGGTTCTCGCTGTGCCAGTTCCCCCTGCTTTCCTTCCCCGACGTTGGTCGGGATCGATGGCAGCCCGAGAGAGGATTCATCACTCTGCACAGGTGGCTCATCCCCACACTCTCCTGGAAGGGCCTCTCTCAGCACAGTCTGAGCATTCAAAACAGAAACAGCCACAGCTCCATTATCCTCCCCCTTGAGCGCTTTCCAACAGGCATTCAGACTAATCTACACTCCCAGGGTAATCTGCTTTCAGGGTGTTTCTGTTAGATGTTCCAGTACCTGACATCTAGGGTGTTCCTCTGGGGCTGGTTTTGGGACAGAAATATGGACTTGAGTCTGTAATATTTACTTTATGTTCTGCCCTAACTCTCTCACTGATTAGTAAATCAATTAACATCACAGTAAGGGGCTGAGGCACTCACAGTCTATGGAATACCATTTCTATTGATTTATTTAAATAATTAGCTATAAACTTTTGCATTAACTTAGAAAAACCATGACCATGCTACCATTTATAAAATGCTCTGTGTGCTCAGCACCAAACCTCACTCTGCTTTAAAAAAGTCAAAATACATCGTTCATGATAAAAAGTCACAGAGAAAGACGAAGATAAAAGCCTCGTGATGGCTTGCGCCAAGCAAAGGGGTGAACTTGTTCCAATCCCTGACTGGCAGAAAGGGTGGGAATATTAAAAAGTCCCTTTTCCTGTGGGATGAAGCACTGGACATATTTCCCTGAGACCCCAGGGCTGGTTAACCACAGACTGCCCCTTGTCCTTGCCCTGACTGCCACACTGTGCCAGGGCACAGCCACAGCAGTGCAGAGCCTCCAGTGCCCCTGATCTACCCAAGGTGTCAGTGCCCACCTGGTGCTCCTGCTCCTCCTCTCCCGAAGCCAGCAGCTGCTCAAACATCTCTGCCACCTGCTCTGGGAGCTGAACCCGGTGCTGCTTCAGGAACAAGCCATGGTGGCTCAGGAGAGTCCTCAGCGCCTCCGTGTCCCTGAGGAACAAACCAGCACCCTCAGTGAGACACCCCACCCACACCCTCTGGGAAAAGCCACCACCCATCTGGTCCTTAATTCCCACTTTTTCTTTTAAAAATGTTCAAAGGGGAAAATGTAGGAAGCTGCTTGCGAGTTCTGCAAGACGGGCAGGGGTGACCACCATCATCCATCATCATCATCATCACCACCATGCCTGCCCTGTCCTGAGGCTCAGGACCCAAAGACACAACCCTGGTCTCAGCACCACCTCGCTTACTCCCTGGCCACAGCCCGGCACCCACTGCCCCAGGCTTGTCTTTTGCTCAGTAAGAATAAAAAATGAAAAGGAAAAAAGCAACTAAGGTGTCTTTTAATGTAGAAAATCTCAATCCTGAAATCCTTTTGTTTGCCAAAGCTGTTTTTTTTTTTTTCCTGCTGCTCCAGTGAAGTTTCAGTGGAGTGAATTCCAATTAACTCCAGGAGTGTTTGTCCCTAAGAAACCATTCAGGAGACACAAGGAGCTGTTGGTGCCTGCAGGCGTATCAGCCTTGCAAGAGAGGCAGGTACTGCAGAGAGACCCTTCTGCAGCGCTCACAAGTGCCCCGATCCTGCCAGCACTTGAGCACTGCGGAGCCTGCGACAGGGAGGGAGGTCTAGACAGAAGCTAAGCAAGGCAGAATGGAAATTGTTTTCATTCCTAGGTTAAAGAGACCTGAAAAAAAAAAAAAAGTAATTCTCACCTGTCCTTGTGGCATATGCACGGGAAAAAAAGCCCATTTTGTGTAACTGCACTTTGTTGTTTTCAAAGGCCACGTGCATCTTCTGTCTCAAATAGAATAATTTCCTTCTCAGAATTACATTTGTCAGCCTTACTTTCAGATCCTGGGAATGGCTGGCTGAGAGGTGTCTGGAGTTCCTGCAATTCCCTGCCTGCCAGAGAGTGGGAGACACTGTGGACCAGATGAGCTGGGGGGACTCTGCGGTTGCTCTGTGGAGCAGGAGCCACCACTGGGGAAGGCAGGGAAATAAATGAACTCCTGAAGGCTCCGACTGTGAGTGCTACAAGGCTCTGTGCTCTAATGGCTCCGTTTGCCAGTGCTGGCCTGGCTGCCTCGGTGGATCCAGGGCAGGGACAGATATGTTCCTCAGCCCTGGTGGGTTCTGTGTCCCCCATACCTGGTGTGCTCCTCCTGCCCTGCTCTGCCCACAGCCTTGTTGGTGTTCTCTGGTGGGAGGCTCCCACTCCACGTGCCCTGGGACAGGGCCTGGAGCTGCTGCAGCACCACGGCTTCCATCACCTCGAGGTCACCCTGAGCCAGCCCGCTGGCCCCAGCACAAGCACTGCAACACAAAGCATGGGGGACAAGCCCTGTGAGCACAGCCTGGAGACAGGACAGCCAGGGCACAGCCAGAGGGACAAACAAACATCCGTGGTGCTCTGTGACATACGTGGGACAGGACAGGGAGGTCACACTCAGTACTTGGAATGTACCAGGTGCAGCCACCCAGGGAGAGGGAAGCTGAGCACATCCCCTCCAGTGGCAAGCTGGGGGGCAGGCCTGTTTGGGGCCCCTCTTCCCTAATTCCTGAGGAATCCTCCAATCCTCAACTGCATAAAAGAGTCTGTGGAAGCTGTGCATCGTTGTCAATAAAGTTACCAACAATTCCCACTTCTGCACCTAGGGGCCCAGAGCCTGAGGAGGGACAGCGAGGGCTCTCTGCCACTGGTTTTGGCAACACTCAGTTCTGGGGATTCCCTTTGCTCTCTTGCTCCATTTGCTGTGTTTTTCTGGCAGGGTCCATTTGTTACCCGGGTGCATTCACTCACTCACCTGGGCAGCTCCGCTGCCCCTGAGGGCTGGCCCTGGTACAGCGCCCGCTGCCGGGGGCTCGTCCTCTCCACCAGCCCCTCCAGGAGCTGCAGCGCCTGGCAGAGCTCCTGGAGCTCGGCTCGCATCCCGCCGGACCTGCGGATGGACAGACAGGGTGGGAGTCACCCACAATGTGTGACAGCGCTCACCAGTGCATTCCCATCTTATCCCTTGGGAAAATAAACAGCTTCGTTTGAGCTTTCCAAAGCCGACGGCAAGAACCACGTTCCCGAGCTCTGCAGGAAGGGGTAGGAGGGGAAAGCACATGAGCAAAGCATCCAAAAATCAGCCCGGGGCTGCATGGAAATTGCTGCATGGAAATTACCCCCGTGCCGAGCACTTTAATTCCTTTACCTCCACCAGCGAAACAAATCTGGTGACCAGCTACAGGTATGGGGACAGCCCTGGAACCTCAGAGGGGTTTTGATGAAGCTGCACCTCTATAATGATGCAAATGAGGACTTAACCACTGAAACAATGGCGCGGGCTAATCCCGGGACAGAGGTGTAAATGGCTATTCAGGTCCCCGGCTGCCTCTTTGTGGGGCTCCCAGCCCAGGTCTCGCCAGCGATGAACACGCAGCTGGGGCAAAAGAGAGTTTTCTTTCTTTCTTTCCCTCACATGCGGGAGCTGACATGTTTCCACAGTTAACCCTGGCTTACTCTGCCTCCAGAGAGAAGCTCTGTGCACAAAAACTTGCAGCATTTGCACACTCGTGCTGAGCTGTGCCCAAAGCTGTGTTTTCCCTCCGAGTGTTGGGCAACAGTGAACAATTACGTGGGGGCTGCTGTGTCTTTAGTCGAGTTTCCTAGACATTTAATAAGCAAAACAATGCCCGGGAGATCACATAGGCAGTTAAACAGTGCTTTCTCTTTTCCCCCCAGCCTTACAAACCCTGTATTCCAGCGGCCGGCTCGTTTCCCATTGTTTTCCTCCCGCTGGGTGGTCCTTCCAGGGTGCCACTCGAGAGGGATACAATAATAAAAAGGGAAGGGGAAGGAAGGGACACCAACATAAAGAAAAACAAAATGTATGACAATCTGCAGCAGGCTACGGATCAGAGGTCAGCAAACAAGAGGTCCTTCTCTTTTACAGGTTGCTTCCTGGAAACAGTCTGATTAAGCTGACAGCTTGAATTATGTGTTACATTTTGTAATGCACAATCCATCTGTGCTAAGTCCTCCTCAATGCAGCTGAAGCAGCACAGGCATTAGCTCTGCCTTTTTCCACCCCCTCAGCTCAGGCCTTAAAACAGTCATCATTTTTCTGCACACTAATTCTCAGAGACCCTCTCCCCCGCCTGCCACCCCCCGGGTTTAAGCCCTCAAAGAAAGGGCTGGGTGCTGCGGGGAATGGTAAGAGGACACGGAGCCTTTCCCCTTGGATCAGCAGCTCCATGGGAGGGGACACCAGGAGCCTTCATGAGCCCCGTGGTGCCAGGGGGCTGCTGATAGGAAACCCATCCCAGGCTCTTCCCATGGGGCTGGGTGCGAGAAGGCAGGAGAGCAGCCTTTGATCCTTTGGAACACTGTCCAACAGTCACCAGCTCTGATAACTGAGGCAGCAAAGCTGCAGCATCCTACTGTGACCTGCAACAACATAGAAACCTTCTGCTCCATCACCTTTCCCAACAACACCTCCCTTCCTTGGCTGTAAACACTTCACTGCAGGGGAAAAAAGTCCAAAACTCCTTAAAAAACAGAGCTTGGCATCTCTGCAGTAAGACAGGAGAGGCATGTGCTCTAAAGATAAAAATCTGTGGCTTTTCCTGGCCCACAACAAGGACAGGTTTTGCCTCTGGAATCAGTCATGGTCTCTGCTCCTTTCAACACCATCCCTTGTACTCATTTCAGATAATTCACCAGAAGTGTATTAACAATTCCTTCTGATGCCACAGTGACACTGCTGCAGTGGGAGAGCCCAAGTTACAGATATTTCAACTTAAGGCAACAAATGCACAGAATTTGGCAAATTTCAGCACGTTTCTTCAGCCAGCACAGGAATTTTGCAAGAGAAAACCACGGGGACTGGAAGGACATCACATGTTGTGAATCCCTGGTGTGACAGAGCAGAGGAAGCTGCATTCCCATACTTTGTGTAACGTGTACAATTGAAATTCATGTACTAATCACTTGCAAGCTTTTCCACAAGATTTTTGGCCAATTAATTTTGCAAGGCTCGAGTGTGCAAGCTACCTTCCAAGTGCCTTGGAAAGCCCACCTGGCTGTGAGCAGAGCGAGAAAACAGCTCCTGCTGGTGGATCTGCCTTTTCATTTTCAGGTAAAGCAAATTAAAACCTGTATCTTTCCTGCAGCACCAGCAAGCAGTGGTGATGATCCCACATCCATGGCCTTGAGAAGCAGAGGCATTCAGCTTGGCACAACGGGAGGAGAGCTCTGTGCTGCGGTTCCAGCCATGTGCTGGGGACAATGCAGGCGCTCAAACCTTGTGTATATTTTCCCCGGGGCTCAAGAGCTGCTCTGTGTCTCATCAGGCACTGCACAGCAAGGCCTTGCAGGGAGGGAACACAAGGTTAAACTGCTGGTGCTGGGGTCAGCTCTGACTCCTCTCACAGACACAGGCACTCGGTGCTCTCACCTGCTCTGCTGTGATTAACAGGTGGGATACAAAGGGAGGACTGGGGAAAAGCTTTTTACATGTAAATTAGATGATGTTTCCATAGTGAGCAACAGCTCGATGCAAATAGGAAAGGATAAAGTTACCAAAGTTTCTGCCATGGCCCCCAGTTTCTGCTCAGGTGTCAACACCCAAGCCAGCACTGACATCAGCACCACCACAACATGCCCAGGAACAGAATTAATAGATTTAATAACCAAGATGGGAAAACCCAACCAACTGGCAGAGGAGAACTCTTTCTGCAGGAGACTTGTTCTCCAGGGGTAAAAGCACTGTTTCCTTTGCACCACATCCCACTACAGACCTGCCAGCCCTCCTGGGTGACCCGGGACAGCCCTCCCAGGTGACCTGGGCCAGCTCTGGGGACCATCTCATCGTGGGCACTGCCCCACCAGGACAGGGATGCACTTCCCTGTCTCATGAGGGCGTTGCGGGGCTGAAAATCCTGCCGGGATGGATTTAGCCCGATGCTCTGGCACTGCATTTGCTGGCCACAAAATCCTGCAGCAGAGGACAGGCCCTGTGTCTGCACTGTCCTTGTTCTCTCTTACTCTATTTCCAAACAAAATGTTCAACCAGTGGAAGTTTCACCAAGCAGAGTGACTGGAATGACATTTCTAAACATTTAAAGAACATCATCAGCATTTTAGTAACAAATCCTTCTAGTAGCAAATCCACGTGCCAGTTCTGACCCCAGTGAGGTGCCTGAAGCCCCTGAATGCCCAGCACAGGTAAAAGGTACTAAAGGACAGGGGAGAACCTGGTGTGAGCTCTGGTGCCCTAAGCAGCCCAGCTGACCCAGGAAACAGGGAGGTGCTACCTGTGTGGTGCTGAGCTGTCCAAGGGCTCCTCCTGAGCTGCAGGAGGGTTCAGTGGGGGCAGCAGGGAGCCCTCTGGAGCCTGGGCATCCCTGCCCTGTTCCTGCTGCAGGCTGGGAATGCTTGGCCTCGCCTCCTCCTCAGCACCGGCAGGGACCAGGAGCTTGGCACTGCTCCCCTCCCTGTGAGCCCACCAGCTGCTCAGGACAGGCTTTGCCCCTGTAATAACAACAAAAAATAATAAATCAAAGATATAAAACCTGTAATTATTCTTCTCGAAACATCAGCAGGACCATGGAGTACCTCACAGTGTAGAGACTGAAACCAAGCTTACCCATGTTGTTCTTCACCCTGTGTGAGAGAGTATCCATCCATCCATCCATCCATCCATCCATCCATCCATCCATCCATCCATCCATCCATCCATCCCTCTGCCCCTCTTGTCTGTGTGCTTCCCTGCCCTTGGCCCCTGTCCTTGCACGCTCCTCTCACAAGGGGGAGTCTCAGAAACCCCCTCGACAGAGAGACCAGCTAGCTGACCAAATCAGCTCTGGGGGAATCAATCAGCTATTGTGCACCAGCTCTGAGGGAGAAGGCAATCAGCCTGACCCAGAAGTGACTCCTCTGGTGAAGCAGGTTCACATTACACCTCTCCAGATGAGGTTAGACTATGCCAGGGCCTCTGTGGGCACAGCAGTGAGGAAATCTTCCCTCACAGTGCCCCTGACCAGGATCAGCCCCCAGTGTGTCTTTCCCTGTCCTGTTGAGCAGCCTGGGAGGAAATAGAGTCAAAATGAACAGAGAGAGAAAAAGGGAGTAAAGCCACCGCGCTCCAAGCCCAGTGCCAGACGAGCAGCAGGTGTGGGCAGGCTCTGGCTGGGGGGGAGGCAGACAAGGACACCATACCTGGAACACTTCCTGGCCTCGGGGGGGCTGCTTTGGCACCAGAAGCTGAGCTGAGCTGCTCAGAGCCTTCCTCGCTGGCAGCCAGGTCCCTGTGTCCTGCTGCTCCCTCCTCACTCCCTCCAGCAGCGCTGCCGGTCTCGGGACTGAGCCCATTAGGGGATGGGGAGCGCAGAGGGGGCTCCTGCTGAGAGCCCAAACCTCCTGTGGCTGGAGCAGCTGAGGTGGGGCAGCCCTGCAAGGCTGCTGCTGTATAGCCCAGTTCTCCTGGCACGGCTGCACTGGGGCCAATTCCCACCTGTCCTCCGGCCTGCAGCACCTGAAACACACAGTGGGACATGGCTGAGGAGACAAACAGGACACAAACTGTGTGTGGCACATGGAGCTTCCGGAGGGTGGCATGCTGGGCTCTGAAAAGTGCCAGAGAATTCAAGACTTTGCTGTGGTATTAATATGACACAACCCCTGGCACACAGCCTGTGCATCAACGTGTGAAATGAGGGCTCAGATCTGCACTAAAGCTCCATGAGCCAAAACATCCAGTGTCAGAAGCTGCCTGCACCCCCAGCCCAGCCAAAAGGGACCCCCACACACCAAGGACTCAAACCCATCTACATGGTGTCTGGATTTTACAGTGTCAAACCTCTGGGATTAGGATCCTACACAGCTTTGGAGACCCTGGACCAAAGCACCACATTTAGAGTTGCCCACAAGGCCCAGAGAGACCATCATGTTCCATGTGTGAATCACTCAGCAGATCCAACTTCCCTCACACCATGGAACAAGGCAAAACTCAGTTTCACTGTCTCCCTCCTGCTCTTCCCCTGGCAGTGACATGGCCTTTCTCACCAGATGACATGGGACATGGAGCAGGCACATTTTGAACGGCACTTTCCTCCAAGGACTGTTGAACTTGCACAAAACCAGCTCCAGGACACAACCACTCTGCTGCCAAATCCCTTTGTTTTAACACTTGCCTCTTCTCCTTTGCAAACCCACTCAATCAGGACAATTTAGGAGGACTGGCTGCTATCACACCATGACTGCTGTAGCGTCATGGCCGATTTATGCAAAGCCAAAATTAGCCAAAGTAATGCCACTGTGCACACTGAGCAGGGCTTCTTCTCCAGCCCCAAATTCCAGCAGCACAATTTGCAGTCACCTCCACACCTCTCCCATCTCTTTCACTTCCTGACCTCTTCCTCCCACACCAAGTCAGCTGCCAAGCCCAGCTGAAAGGAAACAAAGGCATATTGTCAGCTCTGTGACTAAGGTTCCTTAAAGAAGCTCAAATTCCACGTAACAAGGAGCAGAACAAAAAGCCATGAAGTCATTTTAAGCAGCAGTAAAGGTTTGCCACTCAGATTAAGTTCACAGCTTATTCCATCACCACTGCTCTCAGGTTCCTCCTAATTACTTCTCAGGCGTGGGATCTGGTGCTTTCAAACGCCTCCTGCTCGGCTCTGGCAGCTCCTGGATGCACTGTTCCAAAACAAATGGATTTCAAACAGGCACAGGCACAGCACATTCCTATCAATCCCTTTCCCTGGGAAGGGACTCTGCCACCCACAGGTGTTCCTGGGAGGTTCCAGCATGCCCAAAATGTTCTGAAGGCTCCAAGGAAGAGGTTCCAAGCTGCCTTCCCAGCACAGGGGATCCAGGAGCCTGGGCTGTACAGCTCTGCCAGCTGGGAAGGAGCTCTTCAGTGTGGGACTTCTGAACTTAAGGACTCTCCTTGACACTGGGAGCCCAAAGGGGCACATTTCCCATGGCTCAGGAACGTGCCAGACATTCCTGGAGGTGCTTCAGCACTGGGATATTGCTGGTTCTGGGATTGTCCTCCTAGGTCCCCAAGGCCCAGAGGTGACCCCCCAAGATGTCACTGAGAGAGTCATCACACAGTCACTGCATCTCAACCAGCCTAAAGGAAGCCCATGCCAATCCCAGGGCTGGGAAATAAAATCAGTTCCACAAGTCAGTCCCATGTGCTGACTGCACACTCTGTGACTGACTCGGTGCCACATCATTGAGAACAAACTCCTGTGCTTTGGACAGAAGGAGCAGCATATTTGAATGAAAAAAACAGAATTAGAGCTGAAACACATCCCAGAGACATGACAAAAATGCACAATGTAGCTGAAGTTACCTCTGTTTTTTAGGAGGGAGGAAGAGGAGGAAGAGGACAAGGGATAAAGGAATCCACAATCCACTCCATTATTATACACAATTTGACAGTTTTGGGTACACACCACACTGTCATAGTGCCAAAATCCTGCCCACAGTTTTTCAACCCTCAATCACAGCACAAGCCTTTGATGCTCTAGTACTGATGACAACTTTTCCATCAGCTGGAAATCCCATCTCCCACACTGCCTGCCCTAATTGGACAGCTCACATTCCAAAATAAACTCACCTTTCCCCACAACACCTCCCAGTTCAAATCACAATTTGCACCCTGCCACAGGCCTGCCTATATAGGTCAAGGCTGCTAGGCTTCACTGCTTTGTGTATTACAGTTTAAAGAACGCTCTAAATTCAAGGTTTTTAACTTTTTAATCTATGGGGAAAACTTCCTATAAACTCAGATTAACGACTGCTAATGCACTGAAGAAAGGAAACCAAAAACCTTCCTCCTACTATAAAAACAAAATAGTGTGGCCTCTGTTTCTTTTCTGATAAGAGTCTTAAATACCAAACATTTAACTGCATAATAACATTCCCTGGCAGCCAGCAGCCTGCTTAGCAGATACATAAAGCAGGTAAAAGGGGAAAAAGTTAATTTCTTGGCTGAATGATTCCATCGGTAGCTATAGGGCAAACTAGAAAGTCTTTTAGTAAAGTAGCAGTTGATTCTTCTATCAATCTGCAGCACACACACTCTTCCAAGGAATGCATTAAATATGAAAATCATATCCCGTTATCATCTGTTCCCAGCTTTCAGCCCAGTAAGCTTTCCTTAATGAATGCTGTAGCCTAAGGGACGCGCGTGCTGCCGGCTCCTCAGAATAATGGAGTGATGCTCCTGTCCTGCCTATTCCGGCGCCGCCTGGCTGAGGGGCTTCCACACACAGTCACAAGTGACTACTCTTGCCAGCATGCTCCAAGTTATTACAAGATGTTTTTAGACATTTCATCTAAAAGAGCTTTGCTGCTTTTAGTGGAGAAAACAGCTCTGGTCTTGAACTGTATCATTTATATGGAGATAGGAGGAGGGATTAGGAGCCTGCATTACTGCAGATATATGGCAGCAGATATTTAAGTATTCCTTGTCAGTCTTTTTGTCTGTTCCTTAGATATGCAATCTCCTTCTGCTCCTTCTGAGGAAAGGTCAAAACACACAAAATTATAAACACAGCACACGGCTCCTCGGCTGCAGTTCTGCAAATATCCCTCATTAGGAACATTTCCTCCTCGGTCACGACCATCTCCACATCATCCAGCACAGGAATTATAAAAGCCAACAAGAAGACATGTGCAAACAGTCAGAGAATTTTTTAATTCCAGCTCTCTGGATGAAACTATTGCACTTTTTACTGGTGGCTTTCCTTCTCTCGAGTGCTACACACAATTTCACACTGCACGTGCCAGCACCACAATCCCCATGGAAAGGCTGTGCAGCTCCGAGGAGAGCATGGTTTGAATAAAGCCCATTTCCCCCCCATTACCTGCTTGCTGGGTCTTGCCTCCTTGTCACCTCCTGCTGACAAGCTGCCCTCTCGAAGGGATAACAGGTTTTTAATTTCCCTTCCGTACCACTCCTAAAAGGGAACAAATCCGTCACACAAAACTGGAGGCCGAACAAACCCCCCCAGCCCAAGAGACATCACTTTGCAAAACGCGCACCTTTAAATGCAAAGCCCCCACAGCCTTTTTGACTCAGACCATATTTAAAAGCAGGGATCTCATTTGCTCCTCATTTTTCCGCTCCCCTGCCCAGGCAGCGTGGCCTGTACACAATCTGCTGCAGGGCTTTCTTGCACATTTATTCATCCCATCATTTAGAATCCCACAGAACAGCAATAACCTGTTGGCTCATATTATTGTATTTATTTATTGTATTTATTGCATCCTAACCAGCACCTGTAGCACCAAAATATTGCTGCTGTGGTGTGTACCCATCACTTGGGGTGAAACAAGCTCCACAATGTGTTTTTCAAACCCCATCCTAAAACTGGCAGGGCTGTTGTGAGGAACCATCCCTGGCAGGATTTCCAGAGAGCAGCCCTGCAGGGAAGGCTCCGTTGTGGCACTCCGGGGTTTATTTGGAACAGTGCTGGGCAGCACTTACAATTAATCCTGCATGCTGCTAACTGCAGCCCCCAGCAGCAGCACACTGAGGCTGAAAGAGCTACAGGACCTGTGCTGCATCAAGGAACAAGCATGGGAATAAATCCTTCACACAATTAACTCGCTCGCCTCTGCCCTTCACTCTGCTCCCAGGTAGGAGCCGCTCGAGAAACCCAAACGTGGAATTTTAAGGAACAAAATCTCACCATGTGAGGAGCTAAGATGCTCAAAAGAAACTCAGATGTAACTCCTGGATTTTGCTGAAAGCTGAAGTGAATTTATTTGTACTCCTAAAAATTACTGACCAAACACAGGGAGTAAAAGTGCATCTTTCAGAAACAAAAGGAGTTTTGTGAGCTACAGCCACATAATAAATGTGCACAGAGTTGTGATAAAGCACTCCTAAAGGGCATTCTCTATGGAAAAAAAGGAGAGAAAACAGCAATAATTTCTTTCTGTGTACTCCCATGATAGATTAAATGATTGCATGCTCCATAACTCTCCTGCTTTCCATAACTAACACGAAGGAGATGTCATTTGTTCAGCAGCTCTGAAAAGTAACTGTAACTTGGCAAAGATAAAATGGATGGCACAGGAACACTGAAATGGAAGGACTGAACAAAAACCCCACGTGCAGCTCGACCTGTGGCACTGGGAATGGGATTCATAGCAGGTGTCAGAGCCACCAGCCCTGACACTGGGCAGACTGGTGTGCACCAGGGCTGCTGAGGAGAAAAATCCCCTTCAAAACAGCAGGGGAAAGCTGGCACTGCAGCACAGCCCCCTTCCTGTTCTGCTTCAAGTAACAAGTAAAAATCAGAGGCAGGGAATGGCACACGCCAGGGACAGGCTCTGAATTCTGGGCTCCTGCACTGCAGCCAGGAAAAGATGTTCTGGGGATGTCACCAGATCCAACAGGCTACTGCTGTGTGAGGAATAAACACAGCCAAGTGTTTCTAAGGAGTGCCACTGCTTTTAGAAAGCAAGAATGAACTCATTTCCTTCCCAGACTGTGATCCCTCAAAAACCTGGCTCCACGCATCAGTGCCACAAGCAGATGTTGCAAAATCTGGAAACATCACTTTGCAACATCCCAAACTGTACTTTAGGAAAAAACAACAACAACAACATAATAATAATAATAACAATAATAATGTGATTCAAGGAAACTCAGGGCTTGTCTTTTTCTTACAGAGTCTCTTGAATCTGGAGTACTTCAGACCTGTCTATCTTACAACCTGGAATACAGACCTTGATGGAGTTTGCTTCCAGCTCTAGGACATACCAGGAGATTCCTGCATAACAACAGCAAACACCCATGATCAAGTCTTATAGGAAGATACTTCCATCTTCCAGATGTTTTCCCAGCCTGTGGTTTCCATGTGAGCCTCCAGCTGCAGGAATTCCTGGCGCAGGGCCTGGTTCCGGCGCAGGGCCAGCTGCTGCCGTGCTGACACCGCTTCCAGGTGCCTCTGCAGCTTCTGCCTCGCTCTGCAGGGCAAAGAATAGGCACTTAAAGGTGTGAAAATAAACCAAAAGCATCCATCACAATCACTCTGCCTCAGACACACACACCAACACTGAGGGGAGCTGCTCCAGACACCAAAAAGGAGAAGACTCGTTCTTCCGCACACCTACATTTATATAAATATATATATGTGCCATTTATCTGCAAATGTACATGGGGGCTGTGGAGTTCCAAAGAGTAAACATATAAAAAAGTCTCCTGTAACTGTGTTTTAAATTGATTATGTGCTAGTCACTCCTATGCCATTAAATCAAAATGAAATCTAGCAGAGGAACGTGTTCTGGAAGTCACCCAAACAGGAGCAGCGAAGCTGAGGTTTCACAGCTGCCTAAATCCATGGTGCCACCAAGAGGGGCACTGGAAATCCATCTGACCCAGCTCTCTCCCACCTACAAACCAGATTCCCTTTCCTGATGCCAGACCTCTTTCCTGATGTGCCTTCCCTGTGCCAACACAGGGAAATGGGCACCAAAGATGCCCCTGGCTCACAGCTCCACTTCAGCCAGGAGGGAAACTGCAACCCAAAGCCCTCAAGATGTTCAGAGAAACTGCAGCTCTAAACCTGTTAGACTAAACCAAATCCAATAAAAACAGGGAACAAAGTACATGTGATGCTGCCCCACCTGTCCAGACACTTTTTCTTTATTTTGCATCTGCATTTTCTGCCCCTTTCAGAAGAGGGGCTCCCACAGCACCCAGCACTGAGTGCCTGCAGCTTTACAGAACACCTCTAAGGAAAGGAATGGAACACTGGATGACACTTCTCAGTCTTATCTGGTTGTGGGGACTTCTGAAATTTTTTTTTGTGCTTTGGTTTGTTGGTTTTGTTGTTTGTTTTTTTTCTTTGTACAGATTGTCTATGCAATTTACATTAAATAGACACTGCAGAAAGAATCTAAAGAACAGGACCAGAACCTGGAATACCCCATAGGGCTTCTTAAGGCTTTTAACTTTTTAAGACCCTGGGATTCTCCAGCATGGACTAAGCTGGGGTGATTTTGTAAAAATAGGATAAAGCCAACCTGCACATTAGTTATTCCCAAGATTTTAGTATCCATAGAATGAGGCATTTATGTTACTGCTGCAGCTATTTCATCAATAACTTGAAGACATGAATTTTGCACTACACTTAACATGAATATAAATGTATTATTACTGAAAAACCTTCAAGACAACATTCTAAAGGCATTCCAAAATAACTAAATCTCTGTAACTAAAATAAAATAACCCCTAAGAAGCTTTTAAACAGGCTTACAGGTGTGGATGAGCCATTGTGTATTCCATTCTCTGCCTTCCTAATTCCAGCCTTCTGGCTTCACTGGAAGAAAACAACACACAGTGAGATAAAAGCATTTCACCATCTGAGATCTCCAAACACCAGAATGAGGGGGTTTTGCAGAGCACAGCCCTTGCTGAGCAGAGAGGTCAGATTTGCTGGGAGTTACACACTCATCTGCCAGCCCAGCTCTGAACAACTCCAAACTTCCACCCCTCTCTCAGTTCCTCAGTGGAACAGGGCTGCTGGCAAGGCAAGAGATGCCTGAACACCCACATGGGACTCACCAAATCAGCCAGAGACCCCAGACAGCCCAGGAAGGGCTCTGAACCCCACAATGGACAGTTCTCAAGCCCATCCCTCCCCTTCTTGCCCCACAATCCCACAACAGACTCCCTTCCATGCAAGAAACACTTGGCTGGAAGTTGTTCCCAGGACAGCTGACCTGAACCTGCCACAGGGATGGATTAGAATACATTCCCAAAACCCCTCCCAGCTCATAGACCCCACAAGTATTTTATTTAGGAACTCAACTTGAAAACAAGCTCATATTTCCCTCCTGGCATCCAAGCCAGGTCCATCTAGAGGCCGGTGAGCCCCACCTGCAGCACTGCTGCAGGAACAAGTGCTGAGAGGCTGTAGAGCCATCATGGCACTGTCAAACACATGCCAAACCACAAAGTCACCCACACCTCTCCCAAAGCCATCCCACAGGGAAAGTGAACAGAGTAAAGCTGCCATTATTAAACAGCTCCAAATTGCACCGGAGGATAAACAACTGTGCCCTGAGGGAAAAACTGAAAATAACCAAGAGAGGATTCCAGCAGATTCACCCTGCAAACCCTGCCACAAGCAAAGCCAAGTGCCCCTTCAGGAACAGCATCAGGCTGTCATTAGGCAGCAAAGGGGACATCACACTTCTCAACACTTCTTGGCACACTTTTTCATGGATTTGGGCTCTCCCTACACACACAGACACCCCTTCACAGTTTCCCTGCAGAGAAGGGAGACAGCAAAAACCTTTCCTGCCGCTCTGCCTGGGAGATCAAGGCGTCCCTTTGAGCCATGTGATCCTGGCAGCGCCTGGAGCAGGATCAGGGCTGCGTGTCATGTGCACGATTTAACAGGCACGCTCCTTCTGGGATCTCATCCCTTCCATTTCCCCTTACGCCACGGACAGCCAAGCATACGCAGATTTCAAGATCTTGCTTTTACACTTCTCCAAGTAATTTTCCTGCCTCAGTGGAGAACACCGATATCCTAAGGGATGAAGAAGCCGATGGATGTGATCTGATGAGTGCTCTGATCCCATTTCCTACTACCCCATCCCGCAGGGAGCACACAGCGTTCCTCAGCTCCCCAGAGCCCATTCTCCTCCTCACCAGAAGGGGTTTTCCAGTTTTTTCTGCCCGCAGCAGCCACTCAGGCAGGCAGGAGTATCCAGGGAAGGTCTTCTGGGGCAGGCACAGCAAACAAACCCCCGGGCATGGGGCTGGACAAGGGCCCAGCACCAGGAATAAACTCCGGCCATAAACAATCTGAGACGGGATTTAAAGTCCAGTTACACGTCCCGGCGTGGTCCACCGGTCAGGAGCCGAATCTTTGCTGACTGATTTCCCACCCAGCCAGAACTTAGATATCGAAGGGGAAAAGAAGAAGAAGATGGGTGAGAACAAGGTGAGGGGAAAAGCATCCGCCCGCCCGGGGCGGGAACCGAACCCCAACCACCCCGTGGGAAGACCCGGCTCACCTGGCGCGGGGCTGGCGGGCGCGGGGCTGCGCATCCCGGGGCCGCCGGTGCCCGGGGGCGGTCCCAGTGGCCCCGATCCCGGTGCTGATCCCGGCGCCGTTCCCGATCCCGGTGCCGTTCCCGATCCCAGTTTCCGTCGATGCCCACGTGCGGCTCCCGCCGTGCCCCGCGCGGGACCCCGGAAGTGCCGCTCCGCGTTGCCATGGGGACGGGCGGGTGCGGCCTGCGCCGCCCAGAGGCGCTTTGGAAGCCTTGAAGAGGTTTTTTTCCTTTTTTTTTTTTTAACTTTTTTTATTTCCTTTTTAAAAAAATATATATAATTATTTATCGTCATCCCATCTCTCACCACCACGTTGTTACCGCAGTTGTTGAGCCCCCAGCTTGGTGCTGGAGGGCACCTATCCATGTCACAGGAAAAGGGGGAAATTTGCAAAGCGCCAATCCAAAAAATAACTGGGAGCTGCTGAACAGTTACAGTTGGCTTTGCCGAGTTTATTGTACACCATGGTTTTCAATAAAAAACCACCCTGATTTCCTTGTCCTCTGGAGTGCCACTGTGTCCCTCTGGTGCTGTTACCTCTCCAAAATTCATATTGGAGAAGCCACAGTCAGGCATAGCCATCTCCAGCCCTGCATTCACATCTCCAGCTGGAGAATGAAAACAGAACGCCTGCCTTTCATTTCCAGATAAAAACTTCAATCCCTTTGAAAGGAAGTTGCCAAATGAGAGCTTAAATTCCAGGGCCCCAATAAAATCTGAATAGCGTGGGAATAATTGAAATGAAGGAGAAGCGATACATCAATAGACAAAATTGCAGAGAGCAGTGAAATGCTTAAGCATAATTAGGACGGCAATCAGAGTACAATTAGTGCGAGATCATCACAGTAATTACGCTTTGGTAGAACTTCTGGCCAAGAACAGACACATGAAAGCTCAGCTGGAGCTGGAGGATCCGGCTGGGGACATGCCTTGGCCTTGGGGGGATCGGGAGTTTTTGGGGTTCCTAGACTGGGTTTGGTGATCCAGCAGCACTCCTCATGTTTCCAACGCCTGCAGCCTCCAGCTCAGCTTCATGGATTTAAACACAGAGTGAAAAGCTCTGTGGAATGGATGTAGTGGCACTCAGCTGCCCCCAAATTAGCCTGGCTCAGACCCTGTGTGTCCATCAAAATACCTGGCTCAACAAAGTATGGAGAACACTGGCTTGAGTCAGAGCTTTCCCACTCCAGGAATGCCCAGCAGAGGATTTGGAAGCCTTTTATTACTGCATTCCCATATAGAGCACTTCTCATGAAGACTGTTCTCCCCCCTTCTTCTGTTTACTGAAAGCAAATATGTGTTTTGGAGGTCTCCCTTCACCTTCACAGGAGCCCACAGGTGAAATCTGACCCTGCTTTCAGAAATATTTGTGCTCACTAAAAGAACACCTAGAACAGTGCAAAATTTCCAAGCACCTCCAGCACTGTCTGAAATCCTGAGCCCACTGGAAGCCTTATTCCCAAACTGAAAGAACGGGAAGCCTTATTCCAGTTTTGAGGGTTTGGTGGAAAGGGGCTGATGGTCTCTGACCTATGGGGCTGCACAGTTTGTCTCCTGGGCAGCCCTGGGAGGTTTTTCTTCACTATGGACCTTGGGCTGGGTCTTGAGGGTGTTATACTGCAGCAGGGCTCAACATCCTGCAATTTATTTAACAAAAAATAAGGAGCCTTAGCCTGGTCCCTCGACGTATTTCCCACTTTGTTCCATGTCTCAGTGCTCACCGCAGCTCGTGGGCTCATAACTGACTCAAGAATAATCTCCATCCTCCCATCCCTGATAAGGAATGTGGTCCCTTCCCTGAAAGCCTACAAAGAGGAGTGTTTTATTTGTGTTCTCCCTGCAGTACTTCACACTTCTTTTAGATTGTTTTAATTTAATTTTGATGTAATCTGATAAGAGCTGTAAAACTGTCAAAGGAAGCTGCCTCCTTCTGTCGCATTAAGTACACTTTGAACGAAATGGTGGCTTTGTCCCTAGTGCTGCCAAACCAAAGCATCTCTTGATTCCAGTGCAGGGATTGATGTGCACTAATCTGAACAGCTTTACACTCTTTTTCATTTAGGGAGGCAGCCACGTGTCCTTTAGCATCCCCCTCTCTGAGAAGTAAAACCATATCCCAGAAGGTGTGGGATTGGCTTCACGGAGCTGAGTACCTGGCCACAGGTCTCTCACCTACCAGAGACCCCTGGCAGGCTTTCCCATTTTCCAGGGCAATGGATCCATGTGCTGCACATGCCTGCTGCAGGGATGGGAAGCCCCTGGCTCCCAGAAAAGTGGGAAACACATTACAGAGCAGGAATTCTTGGTGTTGGTGGTAGGGTGTCATGGGACATGCAGCAAGTGGTGAGGGGCACACAAATTGCCCTGGAAAGGGATTTTCAGAAACACAGAGATTTGTTAGGAAGAGCTTTTCTCTCTCTGTGCCTGGGTGACCCCTGAGATCCCTCGCCCACAAGCCAGGGCAGAGCCAAATGCATTTGCTTTTCTTTTTGTCAATGAGACACATAACACAGGCCCCGGTAGCTGTGAAAACATACAGAATTTACATAATGCCCAACACGAGTTCTTTTTGTTAATGACTCAAGTCCCAAATGCAGAGCACTAATAACACACCAGGAACCAAAGAGCAGTAACAGCAGTGAGTGATCTCAGCAGAGCAATTGTGAGGATCCATTTCCTGTCAGTGGCAATGCCTGGGAGCGGTAATTAGCGTGTTGAATTTAATGTTCACATTTTAATACATTTAAATGTAATAAAATGCTTTTATTAAGTGGTACAGTTCCTCCAAACTTGTTATTACTCGTGTCTGATGCACAAGCAGCACACACCATGTCTGGCCTCAGCTCTGCTGCCTCGGGGAAGGTGACAGAGTTCCTCCAGCAGGAACCTGGAACGCAGAACACAACAGCTGAGTACACAAAAACCTGGAGACCGCAGCAGTTACAAGCATGTCATGTTTATTACAAATGTAAGGGCCTTAGCCAAAAGTGACATAATTGAAAAGCCCCTAGGCATGTCACTGTCCGTGGATTTTGAATTAATCCTGGAGAATTGAGATATAAGCACATACCACTGATATTAACAAGTCCCAGAAAAGCCACGGCACAGGGAAGGGCCTGGTTTAAAGACCATTTTCCAGGAAGTCCCCATCCTTCTCCAGCCATCTCCAAGTGCTTTTCCAGTCCTGTGCAGCACAGAAGGCTCCACGAGCAGAAGGAAGCAGGTGTGGCACGAATGAGGCTGTTCCAAGGCCAAGCATCCAGAGAGGATGTCAGGGAGATTTCGGGTCTCAGTCACTCGTGTGACCAGGCTGCAAACACGAGGAGTCTCCATTCAAGTGTCTGCTGCTGTCTGAAGAGGAAAGAGGAGATTGACAGTGTTGAGTTTCCCCATCCCTGGAAAAATGAGAACTGAATTCAGGCTTTCTGAGATGTGAGCCCAGAGGCTGAATTCAAACCCGACCACTCACAGCCAAAGGGCTCAACCCTCATCTTTCCTGAAAGCATCTACACCTCACACTCATGAGCGCCCTGTGCCACGGCTCCTTCAACTTGTGTTCCCTAGGCTGAACCAGCTCTGGTGTATTTCTGTTCAGGAGAGGATATTTTGGCTCATTCAGGCCTGCAGTAACCAGACTGCAAGCAGCAGAAATGGCTCACAACACACAGCCAAGCTCAGTGCCACAAGCACCCCTTGGGGTCCCATGGCTGGGGGGACCAGGGTCCCCCCGCTCAGCTGCAGCCTGACACAGGCACCATGAACCCAGCACAAGGCAAAGCCTGCCACAGGCACCACAAGCACCCCTCCTCACAGATGTGGGATGGAGACCGTCCCTCAGGGGCTCTCAGGACTGCCTGTGCCCGACTGTCCTGCTGCAGTGAGGAAAAGGAGACACTGCAGTGAGGGAAAGGGGACATGCACCCGCGCACAAAGTCCTACCTTGCCTTCAGCGTGTTGTCCCCTGCACCAAGCCATGTTTTTGCCAGGATCCTCTTTTAGGAGAACAGCACCTTCACCACCAAGCCGTGTTCCCTCTGCTGTCCACTCTGCAGCTCCTGCCAGCGGGGCCACGGCTTGGCCAGGCCACTCCATCCTGTTCGATCTCAGTGCTTGCCACTGCTGCTGCTGCTGCTTTAAAGGACACAGATCTATCAGGCAATTTCATTAGTGTTTTAACAAATTACTGGATTGATCTCATGTACAGATGGAAAGACTGAAAAAGTTTAGCTTCTACGAGCCATGAAAAATTAAAGGGAGAATATAAAATAACTGGGTAAATCTTTTAACTGAATTAGACATTTTCCTGTCAGTCCCACAGTTCAGAGCCCTTGGTTTTGAAGAGCTGCTGCCTGCATTGACAGGGATGAAGTGTTTGGACAAGGTGAAAAGCCTGGAGGATCCCAGCACCAGGCTCAAAGGGACGTGTCTGGCCCATTGTCTGGTGTGATTAATGGAGCCTTTGCACAGAGAGATAATGCAATGTTTGCCGTGGCGGGGACGCCGCTGCACAGCACAAATATCCCAACTATGAGGAATATTCAAAATGATAACAACAGCAACAAGCCCATCTATGTATGACTGGATTCTGCCCAAAACCACCTCAAATGGTATTTGTTTATTTCCTAATTGTCAGCCACTTTGATGCACTCGTGGGCAGGTTCAACAAGTGCTCCAGGCTCCAAGAGTTTGAAACAAAGGGAGGCACTTGGGCGAGCCGTGTGGCGTGTGGGGCCAGGATCCGGGCGCGGCTCTTGGGACAGACACACGGACAAACACAGGGTCCCTGGAGAATCCCTGGCCTCCTCACAGCCCAGCATTCAAACACTGCCCACCACCACCACGTCTGTGTCTCAGCAGGAACACCTGCGGGTCAGCAGGTGGAAAAATAAAAGCGAGCGGATCAGCAGGAGGAGAAAAAGCGCGGAGCTCTGAGCTCGCACCGTAGGGAACCCCAACCTCCTGCCTGGGCACAGCTTTATTGCTGCTTCTGTTCCAGTCTCACTTCTGCCAGAGGTCTGGAGATGAATGCCCAGACCTGGGAGTGCTTTGAGGAACCACTGCCTGTGCAACCAGCCCAGGTTTCACCTGGGCCAAGTCCTGCACCCTGCCTCTCCCAATTCTCCAGGTTTGAGTGGACATGGTATTTGTCACTTCCCACCCCAAAGCACCGTGCTGGTTTGCTGTGACTGATTAGGCATTTTCCCCCTGTCCTGCGCAGAGGATTGTTCTGGTGGTGAATGAAAGGATCCACACATATCAACTGTTCATTTGTTTGTAAAAAGCGGGAGAACAAGCACGGGACTATTCAATTAATTAAGCTGTGTCTGCTCGGAGCTCAGCACCCCTGGGCCCTGCATTCCATTCACAACACGCCAAACAGAAATAGGAACCTGAGGCTGAAGCTGACAAAAAGGCTTGAGCAGAGATGGACAAATTCTCCAATAGAACATTTTGACAGTGCTGAAAAACTGCGTTCGAACATACCTGCGAGGCAGCATGGGAGGGCCACACAGGTGGGCAAAGGCTGGGGCGATTTCCAGGCTTCAGGTTCCAAACGCTTTGCCCGTCTGCAGACACACAACCCCCACCAGCCTCTCCTGGCGGCCCGGGGGGGGTGACTGTGCCCTGTTCTCATGGGGACCTGACCCGAGAGAGGCGCCTGACCCCGAGCATTCTCCTCTCCGCAGTGTCCCCGCTAGTTCAGCGCAGCCACCTCCCGCTGTTACGGCTCCGGGACTAACCCTGTCCCCCGGCAGCACAGAGCTGCCCCAGCCGGGACACTCCTGAGCGCCCCAGCCCGGAGTTTCACTCCCTCAATACTCGCATTATTTATTTTGCAGGAGAAGCGCGTTTGTTCTCTATGCCCGAAGCGCCGGGGACGCGCTGCATGCCCGGGCTAAAGGCTGACAAAGAAAGGCGGAAAACGGGGAAAATCCCCGTCCCAGTATCCGCAGCTCCGGGCGGAACCCCGGTGGCGCGGGGCGCCCCGATGGAATTTGGGGCGCAGCTGCAGAGCCGCCGCTCGCCTTGGGCTGCGGCACCCGGAGCGTTCGGTCCCCTCTGCCGCTCCGGCCACGGAGCGAGCCCGGTCCCGGGAACCCCCGCCCAGGTAGGTGCCGCCGGTTCGCTCCCGTCTCCCCCTCACCGCCTTCCGTCCCCTTTGGATTTTTTTTCCCTCAAAGACATTGAATTCCGGCGATTTTACCATCGGGCAGCGCCGCGGAGACCGGGGGCCGCCGCTCCATCCGCTAGCCGGGGATCCAGAGTGAAACCGCCTCTGGTCCGGCTGCGCTTCCAGCGGCTCCGGGCAAACGGGACCGACCGCAGGGGCAGTGACCGCAGGGGCAGTGACCGCAAGCATCGGTGGCCGCAAGCATCGGTGGCCGCAAGCATCGGTGGCCGCAAGCAGCGGCTGACCGAGCGCGGCGGGGTTGAACCGGGGCCGCGGGAGGTCGCCCCGGACGCGACAGCCTGTGCTGGGGTGAAGCGATGCAGAAGGGTCCGCTCGGAGAGCGGCTGCCCGCCGGGGCACGGAGGGGCCCGGGTTCCGGCTCCCCGTCCCCCCGTCGGTCCCTTCTTACCTGGGCTCCGGGCTCGGCTCCGCCGCCGGTGCTGCCGCTCCCGCCGAGGCACGGACAGGCAGCAGCCACAGGGAATTTGGGGTCTTGCCGAAGCCCTGCCGCCCTTCCCGAGGGGGGTCAGTGCCGGGGATGCCTCCCCCCGGCCCCGGGATCCCCCCGGTCCTCCCCCCGTATCGATTCCAGTCCGGCGCTAGCAGCGTTTAGGCCGGGATTGGGGGATAATAGGAATATCATCTGGAGACAATTACCTTTGGAGCGCGCTCGCTTCTCCTCCCAGACACTGTTATTTGAGCAATAGGATCATTTGATTTCATATCGCACTAAATAACCCCCGGCCGCCGCAAATTGCCGCCTTCTCAACAGCCACCCCTTGGAATAAATTGCACAGCGACTCCTTGGGCTTCAGCTTCTTCTTATTTTTTTTTTTTCCCCTTATTTCCTCCCTCCTTTTTCTCCTCTGCAGAACGGTATTTCGGGAGAAGCAGGGACAGAGGCCCGATGCTGGTGGATAAACTGCGTCCAGCAAAGCTCCGGTTCCCTTAATAAGCTAAGCAGCCAAGCCCTACCCGCACTGCTTTTCCTCATGTTTTTCTCCCCCTCCCTCGTCTATTTTTTTTTTCTTTCTTTCCTCCTTTCTTTTTTTTTTTTTTTTTTTTTTTTTTTTTTTTTTTTTTTTTTTTTTTTTTTTTTTTTTCCCCTATAAAGCAGTTTTTCCCCTGCCAGGTCCCACTGACTGCAGGGCTCGATGCGCCTTTAAGGCTCTGTCAGCGCTTGCCTGATAATCTGGTCATCGCCGGCCTCATTAGATCTGTATTAATGTCAGCCACGGATTGCTAATTAGATTTGCGGGATAAATGAAATTACCCGAGTGGGCGGCGTGGGAGGGGGAGTGCAGTCTCCCAGCACTTCCCAGGATTTACGGGGGGAAAAAAAATAAAAAAGGAAAAATAGAAGGGAAAGACATAATTTTATTTTCCTTTTTTTTTCTTCCTCTTTTCCCCTCCTGAGCCCCATCCGTTCCTCTGATAGCCACTAACCAGAGAATTCCCCAAATTGCTCCGTAGCTGGACCTGGGGGTTCTGCTAACGGAGCCCATCAGTGCCGCATAGGGTGCTCCGTGCCGAGGGATCCTGCTCGCCTTGGATTCATGGATCCCAGGGAGCAGCACTGCACTGCTGGGGTCTCACAGGGGTCGAGGGAGAGACTGATGGCATTATTCATCCTGTTTATTTATCCTTATTAGAAAATGGGATGAAAGAACAGGGCCCGGCGCCTGCCTTTAAGCAGCGGCTGAGCAGCACGCACACAGCCCCAATTAAACACTGCCCGGACGAGGCCTTTCTCCATATTGGAAACCCAGCTCTGCTTAACGAGGACCAATTAAATCCTGCTTCATTTTACCTGGGATCTCACAACAAATTCCTTTTCTTCTTCCCTGGTAATTACTGGCAGAATCAGCCCCCCTGTTGGGGCAGGAAGCCCTCCCTGATAACCCACCTGAACCCCGGCTGGATTCCAGCAGAGCCAGGGGCCCCTTCCTGCCCCCAACCCCACCAAAACCCGGCTGGGATCAGCCCGAGCCTCCAGCCCTCTCCCACTTCAGCCCACCACGGTGCTGGCAGAGTGGGGCCCCTCCTGGGGAAGCATGTGGAGCTATTCCAGCCTGGCTCTTGCCTACATTCCCAGGCCTCCCCCGAGCACCCCACAATGTTAAAAACTGCACCCTGTCTCCCAGGGGACATCGCTGCAACCGGGACATTCAATTAAATAATCCTGGCCCTTTGCACCACAAATAAATGGCTTTTTTTTCTTCCCACAAATATTTCCTTTCCCAAGTTCCCTTTCAAAAGGGAAAAAAAACCAACAACAACAAAGAAACAAAACCCCAAACTGGAGAACAACAGGAAAAAAAGGAGAGGGGGGGAAAGAAAAGAAAGAAACTGTTCTCCTTTCTTTTCCCTGTGTGCAGGGTAATTGATAGGCTCTATCAGAGGTCAGGATTTGCATAAGAATTAAGAGCAGTAAATTAATTTAATATTCCATGCACATCTCCAATTATTCCTGCAGACCTTTGTCTCCCCGGCTGGCAGAGAGAAGGTTCAGCTGCTCTTCAACCAAACAACATCTGTGCAGTTAATAATTTGATAAACAGCTCATACAAATAGTTTCTGAATTATCTGCCAAACCAATGACTATTCAGTTTGGAAACACTCGGCGAGGGCTGTGCCGGCGGCTCCGGAGCCCCAGCCCGGGGATTTGGCTGCGTGGACAGAGATTCGTCCTGCGTATCCCTAAAATATCAGCAGCCCTCTGCAATAAAATCCCACCAAGAACGACATGTGAAATAAGTTTTTAGTAGTAATTAATAAGAGCCCACCCTGCCCGGTGCGTGCCCACCACCTGGAGAGGCTCACACGGCCCCCAGCTCCAGGCTCCAGGTGGATCCATGTGAGGTCTGTGGCCCCATGAGCTGCTCTCACTGGGCGCAGCATTTTCAGCCCTTCAGCTGCTTCCTTCCCTACACAACCCCCTGGAAAGGGGCTGGGTTCTCCTGGCTGTCTCCGTGCCCCAGTCTGCAAGGAAGAACAGCTGACAGTTTCCCTGCTAAATCCAAATTTCAGCCCAGGAAAGATATAATGATTTTCTGCCAGGGAAACTCAATCTTACAATAAAATTGAGGTGGCTCCTTCCTCCTTACCCATATGGATGCAAAGGTCCAGCTCCAGGCTGGCCAAGCACCACCAGCTGGAGCTGAGTGCCCGGGAGCTGAGTCCCCATCCCTGGAGGGGTTTAAAAGATGTGTGGGTGTGGAACCTGGGGACACCATTTAGTGGTGGCCTTGGCAGTGCTGGAGGACTGCTTGGACTCAGTGATCTTAGAGGGCTTTTCCAACCTTCACAATTCCATGACTCCATATCTGCATGCGCTGTGGATCCTGCAGCACTTGCAAGCTTGACCTTAAGTTAGAGTGGCAAAGAGCTCCACTGGTGCTGCCACTGCTCCTCACTCCCCTCAGGCATTAAGCATCATTCCAAAATTAATAAAAAGTTGATTTTTAAAATATTATGAAGTTCTCCAAGCTAAAGGAAAGGTTAATGCACTTCTCCATATTCATATAACTTTCATCTGTGCTGTCATAAAGAGCTGATTTTTTTCTCCCATTTAAAAGGAGAATTTACATCATGAACAGAAATCCAGAAACAGGGACACAAACAGAAGCGAAGGGATGAGGTGCCAATTTTGGAGGGATGTCTGGGGCTTGATAAACAACTGCAGGCTTAACACAGCCAAAACAAGGCCAGATCCCCCAGTGGGATTGTGGGACAGGCCAGACCTGGTGTCTCCCCCGGGGGAGGGAGATCCCTGCACCCCAGTGGAGATCCCACATTTGGGATTTGGAGCTCCCAGGCTCCATTCCCGCTGTTACCTGGCTGCAGCGCCGGCTCCGAGCTCACCGTGGGGAATCAGCCCTCTGAATATTCAGCACCAGCAGCTCCAGAGCTGCCCAGAGCCAGGGATTTGCTGGGAAATGGAAGATTTTTCCACTCCTTTCCAAAATTCAGATCAATGCACTGTGCTGTCTCTGGAGCCTGAGGCTGGTTTAACCTGAGTGTGTGTTTTGCCTCAGCTTTAATTAAACAAACACATTCCAGTTTTTATTTTGGAAGCTAATTGTGCTGTTTTAAGGAATTCAAATCCCCCTTTTTCCAGCCCCCAATTCCCAATGCTTCATGCTGTAAGGAGGGAATTGAACCCTCAGCTGTTTTCTGTCACCCAGCACAGGCATCCCTCCCTCCTGTCACATTCCTGTGGTTTGGCAGCCCAGGGCCTGGCATGGTGGGTTTTGGGAGTGGGGAGATGCAATGCTGGCTGTGGAGAGCAGGATGCTGGAGACGTGGTGTTCTTGGGGCTGTGGGTTCACCCTTGGAGCCCTTTAGCCCTTCTGGTCCCTGGATTTAACCCCAGCAGGGGGATTTCAGCACTGACACTTGCCAAGGGGCGCTGGGCAACTTGATTAATGTTTGCAGAGCTCTGGGCAGAGAGTGCCGTGTGTGTGAACATTTTATCATATTCCAGCTAGGCCACAGCTTCCCTGGACATCCAGGCACTGCCACATCAGCCACATCCATGGCTGCACAGATCTTCCTTTGGCATCTCAGCTGCCCTACCACCACCAAAGGCTGAGAAGGAAAAATCAAAACCCCAGCCTGTGCAGACTTGTGGTGCTCGGAAGCCACGATCCCAACACCGCTTTTTGGCACGGAAGATCTCTCTTTACAGACTTGCTGTGCACCACTCTTTTCTTTATGGAGCCACAGAAGTGTCTGTAATGAGAGATTAAAATAGTAGTCATGCCCCGTGATTTATTTTTGAAGTTCTCGCGTCTCCGCGCGTGTAAACACCCCAGGCTGCGGGATAAATAACGC
This sequence comes from Ammodramus savannarum pratensis, assembly GCA_020466415.1. Lineage (NCBI taxonomy): Eukaryota > Metazoa > Chordata > Aves > Passeriformes > Passerellidae > Ammodramus > Ammodramus savannarum. Next base: position 27,339,233 of record JAHXMQ010012337.1, read on the forward strand.
AGCACAATATATTAACGGGGGAGAACACAGAGATGGAGAAGGGGGAAGGCATTTGCTGGGTGGTAAGTTATGGGGCCTTTGGAGGCAGGGCAGGGGGAGGCTGAGCACGGGGAGGGTTCGCTCCTGCCTTCCCCCCACCTATAAATCAGCAGTCTTGCGGTGCTGGAATAAAATATGCCGGGTCCCTGTGGCGAGGTGGCATGTGGCGTGGGAGCGCGGGCCACGCACGCTGACTGCAAATGGGGTGGGCCATCAGACGCCGCCATAAAACACCCCCTCGCCTCCCCCAGCTGATTATCAACTTCATGCATAGCAAATGACAGAGTGGGAGCGCCGGCGGCGCCTCCACCGCTCTGCCCGAGGTAAAAAAAAAAAATAAAATATTTACAGACTGACAGGCTAATGGACACTTTGCCAAAGAGCCGTTCGAAAGAAGTAGAAAATGGGCCCGTGCTGATGCAGGGCAGCGGGCCCGGTCAGGGATCAGGACACACGGCACCGGATCGGATAACATCTAATTGGCAGGTCACATCCAAATGAGTGTAGTCATGCATCATCCGGAAGGCTTTCTGCTGGTTATAAAGACACTTGTAAACAATTCAGCCGCTGAACATGGCAATAATATGTTGATCCGGCATGTAATGAGGTGTTCCTGGAATCAATAAACTAGTCATGAAGAGCAGGGAGCAAGGTCAGCGCCTGCCTTTTTGATGACCTTTGCTGGCTGGTGAGGACATCATATACTCTGAAGAGGACTTTTCTCATATTGCAGAAGGCGCCGAGTGTCAGAACTTCCATTCGCAGCAAGCAAATGAACAGCCGGGCTCTGCATGCTAATGAAGTCCAGGCTATTTTCCACCTTTTCATCTGCACATTATGCTCTTGACTTTGGAGAAGGTGGGAATTAGGTTGGACCCTCGTGTCAGACTGCCTGATGGCTCGGCTCCGGAAAACTGGTAATTGAAGCTGATGACTGATGCGGAGGAGGCCTGAATTTGGAAATAAACAGTTTCAAGCACTGCATGTCATTTCTAGAGAGACTGCTGAGTGAATGGAAATGAGCTCTGTTTCGCCGATCTAATGCAGTTTCTCAGCAGGAAAAACACTGTCTTTGAGACAACAATGCCAATCAGTGAGATTTAAATGTCCTGGCGATAATGTAAGGAATAGCACCTGCCTCAGCAAACAGCACTTAGGGAAATGCTGCCCCGTGCTGGGGCCTGAGACTTGTGTCCAACCCCCAGCACCAGGCTGGAGGAGCCGGGACGCTGTGAGGCCAGCAGCAGGGACTGGTCCTTGCCACAGAAAAGCCACTGGTGACACTGAGGAGCATGGCTTTGAGTGACCTTAACTGAACACAGTGCTCTCTGTGCCACCTCTGCTCCTTCCCGGCAGGAGAGAAATCCTGCTGGCCTCAGCCCCACCACTGCTCTCCTTACCTCCTCCAGCCCAGCTGCCAGCCCCACAGGGATGAAAAATGGGGTTTCTAGACAAGGTACCCAAAGGCCAGTATGTTCAGCCTCGACTCTGAACATCCCAGCAGGTGGGAAACAACATTGCAGGTGTTATAAACCCTCCCCAAGTCCTGCTTGGGGGTGTGGAATGGGGCACAGCCACTTGTGGGCTGGGACAGAAGCAGTCACGCTGAGGCTTCCAGGGCTTTGAGGTGTTTTCCTTCAGACACAGAATCCTGGCTTGGCAAGACCTTAAAGTCCATCTCATTCTACCCCCTGCCATGGTCAGGGACACCTCCCACTATCCCAGGTCGCTCCAAGCTGGCCTGGAATGCTCCCAGGGATCCAGGGGCATGCACAGGTTCCCCAGGCCCCGTGTATCCCTTGCAGGTCCCCCCCAGGCCACAGGCAGGACTGTGACTCACCTGCCCCACGTTTCCCCAGCAGCCAGGCACCCACAGCTTCGTGCTGGAGGTACAAAGTGGGGTGAGCTGCAGTTAGGGGCTCCCCAGAGCCCCTCATGCCCCCGATCAGAGGGGTCAGTGTCCCCCCAGGCCACCACATCCCACTCCCCGCTGGCTGTCCCCTCCCTGGAGGCGGCTGCAGCAGGAGCGGGTGTGTTTGTGTAATAGTTTGCAACCTTTCAACATGAAAGGATGGAGACGGATGCGAGTTATTATTATGAAAATGAACCGAGCAACAGACAAAAATATTCAGGAGATGTAATCTGCTTCCCTACAATGCGCTCGCGGAGAAGAGCACTTGGCAGACAGGAGAGTCGCCGTCAGATACATTGCCTTTTGTTAAATTGCTTTTGCTCTGACAATGTATTTTAAAACCACATGCAATCTTAATTTAAAATACCCAATACCTCAAGGTATAGGGGCCCAGTGCTGGTCTCCAGCTTGGGATTTGTCCAAAACTATTCCCTCAGCTTAATACTGATATTCCTCATTTTAATCACACAACAAATGTGGGAGCCTGAATTTGCTTGTAGGAATCCATCACTAAAAATTAATGGGGCACGGGTTGACTCCCCTGCCTGCCACCTCAGTGTTGCCCAAATCCCCAGAAGGTTTGCCCGAGGTTTTCCTGAGGGGCAGCACGATGGGCGGAAAGTGAAGCTCAGCTTTTTCATCCTTTTGGGAAATGGTTAATGGTGAGGAAATGCCAAATGTGGCAGGGCAAGACACTATTGCATTTTTATTTTCAGAGACAGAGTGGTGGGGAAAACCCCCCAAACAAACCAAACAGCACTTGCACGTTGCTGCTCCTGCTCTTGCCCTACTCTTGGCCTGGCAGGCCATGTGTCACTCCCAGCATGGAGCATGAGGCTTCTATGAACTGAGGGTTTGGCTGTGGGTGCCAGCTCTGCACCTCTTCACTCAGCACCCAGTAGAACACCCCACCACTCCCTCAGAGGCCCCTGGGTGCCAGATTTATCCTCTGCCCATGGGAGCTGAGAGCCTCAAAGTGCATGGTGGCATTTTGAGGCTATCCATGAGGAAGGGCAGGTGTGTGTCCAGGCACGATGCTGGCTCCAGGCTCAGCCCATCCATCAGAGCTCCTCTGGCCTCCCACCTCCACAGATAACCTCCTTCCCTATGCTAATTCCCTCAGAACATTATGCAGACTGTTTATATTTCTCTACAGCCAGAACAGGCTGCTGACACAAATCAGCCATTAGTGATTCACACTGAGGAGTCTCCGCTAATTGTGCAGAATGTAATTAGTGATTATGTAATATCTAAGCTCTTGCAACTGTCATTAATGTCCACTATTCACCAGAGATAGTTCTTACTGAATTAGGGAATGATTACTGCATGCTAAATCTACTTAATCCTAAATATGCTAATTAACACCGCCTGCACTTTAGACAGTGGTTAAAAGCACTAGTCACCTCAAAAAAAGGCTCTGATACACCAGAACCCAAATTGCCTGCGAAGGATTTTCCCTCAAAAGGTAAATTTGTTTAATTAAATGCTGTAGTAAACTGTTGGGCACAGCCCTTGATTAGTGCAGCCCAAGGAGGGGCCTTCTGGAATGATCTTGTGAGGCGCCATCACAGAGCAGCAATGTCCTGCAGCATCCCAGATCTCCTGCAGCATCCTGGTCCAGGCACAGCCTTTCCCCCATGCCTGTCAGTGCTCCCCAACAGGCCTGACACGAGCAGAGCCCAATTTAAAACAGTTTTCCAAAGGCTCTCCCTCCAGGATTAACCACCCCACTCCTCAGGTCATAAATAACAATATTCCTACAGGCAGATATAGAAGTTTCCCCTCAATAAATTCTGGCTTAAATCCTAAATTGAAGATCAATTGTGTAATGTTAAGATTGATTGTGCAGAACAGACTTAAAATATTAAATGCTAAAGGAATGGGATAAACAGAGCAATTGTGCAGGTTTGAAAGGTCCCTTTCAAAGGCCTGGGGTGTTTAATGTATTCTGTGTTTCTGTAGAAAAAAAAAAAAAGATATGGCTGTCATGAACCCCAGGATAATAGCAGCCTGTGATTTATGAAGATTCCCCCTGCTTATATATTTTAGATAAATAATGCCCCTGTGTGTCTCTCTGCACTCATTCATAACCAAAAACTGCCCGGGCTTGTGCAGGAACCTTTGGAATCAGCTCAGAGGGATGGGATAACTCATGGATCAGACACTGAATAAGTCACGGTGTGACAAGGCCAGGGGTGCCTTGGGCAGAGCCACAGAGAATGGGCACACCCAGAGCCAGATGTGTGCTCCACACAGGAGCAGAGCCAGAGGTGTATTCCACATAGAAGCAAACCTGGCCCAGGGGGCAAACACGGCCCAGGGACCTCAGCTTGCCCACCACTGCAATCACCAGCACCACGGAAATGAAAGAATTAGCCACACAATGAACTCCTAATTGCCTGGCAACAGCATTTAGGCCCCATTAGGTAGATTTGTAACTGCTTCCAGAGAAATAAACTCCTGTGTCATTAGATAACAAGGGAAGAAATAGGTTATTTCCTTTTTGAAAGGTATGAAAGCTTCCAATTGCCTGATGTACGTGCTCAGTAGATTATTTTCTGTCATCTCAGTTAATTGAATTTTACCCATTGCTCTTAGAATTCCTCCCTTTCGTGTAAAGGTTAAAAAGTTCAGAGGAGTCATATTTTTGAGCGGTGTCCATTTATCGCACGAGCCAACCCCAGCTGCACAAAGCGCGCCAGGAACAGGAAGCAGCGGCCAGCAGTGAGGGGATGGCTGCAGCATCCGGCTGGGCTGGCCTGGGATCGTGGAAAAACCTCACTTGTCAGGCAGCCTCCAGCTGGGACACTGCTGGTAGGGACCTGCTGGGAGCTCCGGGGTTGCTATGTGGTCACTGCAACTCCTCCCCTGCAAAACCAAACTGGACAGCCAGAGTTAAACTAATTGCTCAGATTGCCACTGTGCCAGCTGGGATGGAGTGCCACGGGCATGGGAGGAGCCCGTTATTCCAGCCCCGCTCCAGTGGTGGCTCTGTCTCCCTGTGTCACTCTGCCTGCCATCGCCAGAGGTGCCCAGCCCTCACTCTCAAGCAGCCCACTCATTTCTGCCTTTCCAAAGCAAACCTAGGCAGACATTCTTGATAAATCCAGAGCATGTGTCATTCCTCTCATCATCACTCTTAAACCTCACCAGTTCCCCCCAGTCACTCCTGAGAGACAGCAGCACCTCCCATCCCCAGCGGTGCTGCCGTGGGGAGCTGAAAACCAAACTTAAACTTCTGTAGGGAGCTCTGGTTTGATGCTGTGGGACATTTGCTTTGCAGACCAGCACCTCCCAGAATGAAAGGGCTGGCTTGGCCACAGAAATATTACCGAAACCATCATCTGGTGACTCCAGAGCCACTTAATTTTAAACCCTCCTGAAAAGCCAGCTCCATTTTCTGCTTTGGTGGAGACCAATTCCCCACGCTGGCGTAGGAGAATAGATCAGCCCCGGCAGCGGGGCGTTGTTATCCAGCTCCCAACTATTATGACATAGTTTCTATCAGAGCAGTTTTCTTCTGAGCCAGTCGAGTGGAATGATCCCTGAAAGCTGCGGTTTGCGGCAGGGATGCGCTCGGCGCTGTCAGAAATCCACGGCTGCCCACACGCAGGCCAGCAGCCGGAAAACAAGGACGTGCCAAAGGGCCTGCAAAGGCACTGGGCAGGGGGCAAGCAGCAAAAAACCCCAAGGATGGGAGGAAGAAAAATAAGTATGGAGAGATGAGTAATGTGGAGCAGCCAGGCCCAAGGAATGCTCCTTCCCAAAGTCTCTGAGGCGCTGCGTGTGTTGGGAGCTGAGTGTGCCTCCTCCATCCTGCCAGCCCAGCTTGGAGACAAGGAAACCTCCTCAACACCGCAGGGGAATCTCAAACCTCAGGACTGGAGGGGTCAGGCACTGCTCCTTTTCCCCAGGACTGAGGGATTCAGGACTGGGAGGCCTGCTTTGGAGAGCTGGATGCCAATCCGGCTTCTTCCTCGGCTGGTTTACGGAACTCCTGAGGAGCACAGGAGAGGCCCCACAGGCCCCACATCACCTCCAGGTGAGAGGCCTCACATCATCTCCAGGCTCACCTGCAGGGCTCTGACCCCACAGGTGCATTGGGGGTCCATTCCTCTCGTTTGGAGAGAATGGGATTGGGCTTCTGCTGAGCTGGGGCTGGTGGTCCCCAAAACCCATCCCTGTTGGGCCAGAGAGGCATCACAGACACCAGGGAGTGGGAGAAGACAGAAGGAAAGAGCAGGGCTGCGCTTTTCCACGCTGCCTTTTTGTTTTATTTGGTTTTAATTGCACCCCAGAGCCTCTTGTATTAAACATCCCTAATGAAGGAGGGCCAGGGAGCGGGTGCTGGCCGGAGTGAGGCGGGAGGCTGCATGGAGCCCCTCCACCAGCAGAGCCATGCGTGGGGATAACCTTGTAATCTACAGAAATCTGGGAATTATGATGGATATTACATAAATCAACCCCCCTGTGTCAATAAGGAAAAAAACATTTTTAAAAGAAAAGCAGCTGATAATTAACCCTGAGAGCACGGGTTTAACCCAGATCACCTTGGGGAAGCGCCCGGACAAAGGCAGGCATTCATCCCGGCCTTTCTCATTTAAATAACCCGGCCTTCATTGGCTCCCGAGGGATTGCTCGGGAATTGCTAAACCGGAGGTTTGTTCGGGTTTGATGTGTAGTCGCATTGATTTCCCCCTCCCTCATCTTAATAAAAGGCATTTTACCGAGCCCCGGAGCGGGGCAGGGCGAGGCATCCCGCAGTGGGTGTTTGCCAGCCCACAGGAGCTCTGCTGACACCTCCAAGCTCACGGAGCTGCAGGATGGCTCTGAGCAGCATCACCAGCCCCTTGCTCATTAGGAATAACCTAATTATTACTTAGCAAACCAGCTTTGCCTGGAGAAGCTGTGGCTGCCCCAGGATGGGGCTTGGAGCAACCTGGGATGGTGGAAGGTGTCCCTGCCCGTGAAATGACATGAGCATTAAGGTCCTTCCAACCCAAATCTTTCTGGGATTCTCTGCATTGATTTTGAGTCTGCCTTTTGGCTTTTTCAGAAGCCTACGGGATCATTTAGGCTGGAAAAGCCCTGTAAGATCAAGTCCAACCATTCCCCCAGCACTGCCAAGGCCACCACTAACCCATGTCCACATGTGTCCCATCCATGCATGTTTAATCCCTCCAGGAATGGTGACTTTCCCACTGCCCTGGGCAGCCTGTTCCAATGCCCAACAGCCCTTCTGGATGAGAAATTTTTCCCAGTATCCAATCTAAATTTGTTCTGCTGCAACTTTTGAGGCCATTAATCCCACGGTATCTCCTCAGACAAGCACCTGGCCAGTTTTGCTCTCAAGGCACCCAGCAAACCTGCCAGCTGGTCAGACCAGGCCCCAGGGGAGCTTCTCCAGGCTGGTTCCTGCCACCCTACCCTAATGCTCCTCGCTTTTCCCCTGAATCCACAATTATTCACAGGGCAGCACCTGAAAACTCACACCAATCCTGGTCTTTGCTCTCGTTTTTCCTCTCTACAAGCCTCTGTGTGTGCCAGTGCTGGAACCAGGATAAAATAGTGATAGCTGAGGGGAGAAAGCTGCAGGCTGGAGGGAGAGCTCCTGCAATGCTCTTTCCTCCCATGGCCGCAGCTGGAAAGCCTGGCAGGGATGTTCCTGCACATGGTTCTGCAGCACCCACACACCCACACCTCCTGTAGCCCTCAGGGAGTTCCCTGTGCAGGTCAGACCCTGCTGGCAGCCCCACACGGGCCAGAGAAGCCAAGCACACAGCCCTGGAAGGGAGGACACACAACCTGCCTGCCCGCAGAGGGCTGCTGCTGGTGATGGACACATCCTTATGCGTAAGTATTTAATGTTTCTTAGGAAGCACTTCTAAAAGAAATTGGTATGTAATGACAACACTCACTGGAAAACAGGCCGATTATAAAATGCACTAACTTATCTGGTATTCATTTGAAAAGTAAATGGATGCAAGTAAAGGTGAGAGTTCACTACCAATTCAAATATTTTGCTCTAACAGGCTCTAGCACTCCTACTTTAATTCAAGCAGAAGCACAAGTATGAATAATCAAACTGGATGATGCTCATCAAAACCTTTGTGCCTTGCACCATTTCAAATGGTCATTGAAGCTTAATGGCAAAAAATTTACATTATTCCTTTAATTTGTATTCTGTTCCTTCCTTCTGAGTGATGTGATTGTGATTTTCTGTTGCCGGCTGTATTATTTTGATGCAAATGTTATGTGCTGCTACAGTCCAATTTCCTGCTTCGCCCTCCCCTTTTCTTCCCCCAGGAAAGAAACGACAGCTAAAATAGTTCAGAATTGGGGAGGGATTCTGAAATAGTTCCTTAACTACCGCTCCCAATTAAAGCAAACAATGCAAGGTCTTGAAGCACCCTGAAAAGCTGAAAATTAATTATTAGCTGAAGGGGGAGGGAAGTGGCTTTGCTCCCCGGACCTTCAGAAAAAACAAAACAAAACAAAAAAAAAAAAACAAAAACAAAACAAAAAAAAAAAAAAAAAAAAAAAGAAAAAGAAGCAGAGAGAAAAAAGTGAGGGATCCCAATTCTGCCTACAAAAGAATTAGAAAAGAAAATTTGTAATTCAGTTTAAAACTCCTTTTGCTGGCACATAATCACCTAGGGATGAATGCTTTATTGAGAGGCATGGGGCTGCAAACCAAAGCTTTGAAAACAGGAGGCCCCCGGGGTGCTCCCGGCACGTAATATATGCACCGACTAATTTATTGCGCTGTGACTAATTTCCATTCCTTGTGCTCGGAGTTGCCTGGCTAATTACAGGGATGTTTTCTTAACTTGGGTAATTGCGTTGCCCGTGCGCCAGCCCCACGCTGGCTTTGATGCGCCCCCATGGGGTGGCGGCGCAGGGCACCGCCCTAATTAGATTGGCTGCCTTAATTAGGGGAGATGGATGTGGGGGTGCTCAGCTCCCCGCCATGCAGGCACCAGCCTGGCAGGGCAGCAGGGTGACACCCAGACCCAAGCTGGGCTCTTCCAAAACCAAAGGACATCCCAGCATTGATGCCATCACCCATCCTGTCCCACCAGCAAGGCCAAGCTCCCAGCAGGAGCATCCCTCCAAACACAACAAGGGGACAGCTCCATGTGCCCGTGTCACTGGGGACAACCCCATGTGCCCATGGGGACAGCCCCGTGTGCCTGTGTCACCGCTGCTTTGCTCAGCCCACCTCCAAATCTGCTGCCTTGGTTCTTCCTGTGGTGGTCACTCACACGGGCACAGTCGTTATTAGGCAGATAATCACTTCCTTGAAATAATTCCAGCACTCAGCTCTAATAAAAAAGGTTTCTTTGCAAGGACTCTTGGTGAAAGGGGCTCAGCGCTGCTCCCTGCACAGTGTGGGTCAATTGGGTTCTGCTCCGTCCTCTCTCCAGCCCAACAATTGCCTTTCACCCACTGAAGAGAGGCCCAGGACACTCATACAGGGCCAGCCTTGAACACTCACCTTAATAAAAGCTTGACATCTGAAATTCTGCTGCTTTACCCCTGCCCCAGCAAGGACTTGGTCAAGAACCTGGAAAATTGATGCTGTATTGGTTAAATCCCATCCCCTGGCAGGGAAGGCCGAGAGAAGGTGGCAAACACCTCAGTGCCAGAGGCTCCTGCAGGGCGGTGGTGATGGAACCACATGGGAAGCGGCGCTTCCCGCTGGGATGTGCCGGCCTCTCTGCTGGACTGGGCCATGGCTGTGCCACCCACACCCATGGGATCCTGGCAGATATGCCAGGGAGAGGCCATCCAGCTGGAAGACTGGGCAGCACCAAGAGTCCCCAGGCTGTATCCAACCTATGGAATTCCAGCAGCGGGCTCTGACAGACCCTGCGCTTCTCCAAGGTGACTTAAGCCCTTATCCAGCTGCAGACACTTTCCTCCATGCATTTGGGACCTTTGGCAGCTTGAGGAAACATAGCCATTTTCCTTTTATATTCAAATAAACAAACCAAGTGTTTCAGCTGCTGTTCTAAGGTGGAGTGTGACATGGTTTTGCACACAGAGACACCTGAGAGAGGGAGAAATTCAGTGTCTCTACCCCAAAGTGAATTGACACGGACACCCTGGCAGGGGTGGATCCAGCACCGCAGATTCTCTCCACGGCTGCCTAGCTGGGTGCAGCCCTCCAGCAGCCCCCTTCCCAGCACACCAGGAGGCTGGAGGGCTTGGAACACGTTTGAGAGCTTGGTTTGTTCACCATGAAGCCAGCCAGCTCCATGCAGCCTGTTGTGCAAAGCCAGCCATTCCCAGGTGGATTTTGGGGCGAGGAGCCTGTGGCTGCCGGCACACGGCGCGCGGGGCTCTCGTGGCCCGCTGGGCACCAGGGGTGCGTGGGAGATGCTCACGTGTGTGAAGCATCTTCTCAGGCTCACGCTTGCTGTGAAAAAGGAAATAAAAAGAGCCTCCCCCCCTCCAGCTGCCTTCGGCATCTCCTTTCTAATAACTTGGCATATTCACTTAATACAGGCCAGCTCCTTCCAAGTCGTTAGCGGCAGCGGGAGACACAGCCAGAACGCTGACCTGGTTTGCTTGCCAAGACAGAGCAAAGAGAAACCTTCACATAATCATTTCCAAACATTAAAATGGCTCCATTGTCATTATAGCTGAGAGATTGAATTCGCCTCATCAAAGCGGCGTATGACAGGTGACTCAATAGGCTGGTGCCAAGCGCGGAGGCAGGAGATTAGCAGGGCACTGATATCATTATTTCCGCCTATCACAGATTCGGCAGGGAGGCAATTGTAATTTCTGGGCTTATTAGTCTGCATTCGCAGGAAAAAACCTGGTGATAAACCTCAGTGTGACAGCCAGGCATTTGTGCAGCAAGTGCTGTCACAGTGACACTTGGAAAATGCCAATGTGGATACGTTCTCCTAATCCCCCCTAATGGAGGTTAAAGCCTGGCACAAAGGCACTCTTATCACTGATCGGGACACTAATAACATTTGCATTTTTAAGTTAAATATAGTAAGTAAAGAGTAAGTCTCCTCCTCGCGGCTTCGGCAATTAACTTGGCCTCGGAAGGATGAGAGCCGAGCGGAGATTCCAGCCAGGAGTGCTCTTTCCCATTCCCAGAGCTCCCACCTCCACTCTGGGTGGGTCAGCATTCCTGGAGCTCTCACCTCCACTCTGGGTGGGTCAGCATTCCCAGAGCTCCCACCTCCACCCTCTGTGCTCTCCTTATCCCGGGATGGGACCTGGCAAAGCAAGGGAATGCTGGCTGGTGGAGGCTGGGCTGGGCCAGGGCTGCCTTTCCCCCAGCAGAGGAGATCCTTCCCGTGCTTTCACACACTTTTACAAGTGGTTTTGCTTCAGATGGACTCTTAAAAGACTCTCAGGGTTTGTTTCCTGCCCCACGGTGCCAGCTGGGCTTGGGGCTCCTGTGGGAATTCCTCCCGGACACGAGCCCGGCACGTGTGCCACGGGCGTGCACACACACGCTCTCCACAGGAATTTCTTAAGGAAAAGAATAATTACAGGTGGTAAACTGTTACTTTTCCACATTTAAATATGAGACCAATTAAGAAGACTATGTAATTCAATTCTGGAGTGAGTGCCACTGAATTCAATTTGTTTCAGGTCAATGAATATAATGTGAAGTTATTAACAAAAAGGTCAGGGACTGCATATAAAATATACACATGACACAGGCAGAGTAATTAGTACACATTTCACATGTTCTGCTGCTCAGACATATGGTGTAGAAAACCTGAGTGGGATTAGATGGTAATAAATGTTCCCCTCTCCCTCCCACCAGCTCCCTATTTAATCAGGGTTTATGGCTATTTCCCCAGTGTTCCTGGGATCTGCCCGAGGCTGAGGACCCACAGCCCACACAGCAGCCACACCTTTGTGGCACCCTCACCAAGTATCACTCTGTTTCTCCATGCCTGTTTGCTACAAGTGCACACTCAATGTGAAGTTACTGCATTAATAATCATAAAACAGTCAAATTACACAGTTAAACAGTGGTGGAATTTGAAAAAGTCCACTGCACACATTAAAAAAAAAAAAAAAAAGCATAATAAAATCCAAAACATCTTTCTGACCCTGAGATTGAGTATTGAACACCTGGATTCTCTTGCAGGTAAAGATGAACTTTCATAAGGGAGGAACACAACTTGGGGAAAATTCCTCTGAAAGTTACAGGAAGAAATCCCAAGGTATGAGAAGTCTGCCTAGAGGTGCTCTGGTGTCCAGTCAAACCTGCTAGGGATTCTCTGCTGGTAAAGGATAACCCAGATGTTATGGTTTGTGCGCTCCAGCATTTTCCTTGGCATCTTGTGTTCAGAATGAGGCACACAACCCATTTCCCAAGTTAGCTTTGCCTCCAGTGTGGCCTGATGTGCTAAGGAAATGAAGTAGTTGGTGTATATTGATTAATAATTACCATTCACTACTGAACCTGGGAGCAAAATCCTCAACTGGAGATATTTATTTTACCCTTCATTCCTGTCTGGGTTTTGTACAGCTGGCTGCAGAAAGCAACAGGAAAAGCAGGAAAGTGGAGAGCTCCAGGAATGGTAGGGACAGCCCTGGATCCACACACGGTTAGGATTTGTCTGCAAAGAGGGAACTGTGAAGCGACATTGGCTCGTACAGCTTCAGGGGTGAATTACACCTGTGTTAATTCATGTTGCATTGGCCAGGTATTCCAGTCAGGATCCCATCTCCAGAGCAACCAGCAGGATTCTCTGGGTTTGCTCTGAGGTTAGTGCTCACAGGACAGCCTGTCCTTAAATCAGGGAGAGGGGCCTTGTGAGGTCTGGAATGGCCACAGCTCAGCCTTCACTCCATTCCTCCCTGCAGAGGAACATCCCATGGGGATCCCACTGGGAAATGGGGCTGCAATCACCAGCAATCCCAGGCACAGCAGCAGCCACCAGGATTCCCCACAGGTGGCACCTCCCAGGCACAGCACAACTTCCCCGAGCTGTTGGGACAAGGTCTGATCAGTGCTGCTAAAACTGGCGGATTTCTCCCCACCTCCCAAAATCCAGCAACCCCATATTCATCCACAAGAAGAGGAGTGAACAGGTTGCTGAATATAACATATGGACATGCCAAAAAAAAAAAAAAAAAGGCAAACAGCAAACAAACAAGAAAAATCTATTTTGTTGTTAATTAAGAAGTCATTCCCTCCTAACTGGTTTGCTCTCCCCCTGATTCCTTTAAAATCACTAAAGCAATTTAGTAAAAAAATTAACAAAATTTTACTGTCTGGCCTAGTTGTAAGAGAACCACATAAAAAGCAGGCTAATACCTACACAAAGCCTTTGTTTTCTCTTTCCGCCCCCTTTCCTTCTGAATCTTCTCTTTCCCTACCCTAAAACCCCACGGCACGTCTCCCCAAACCTCCCCACGACCCGCAGCAGTTCCCAACCTCTCCACGCCTCAGGCTGGGATTTTTGTGGACACCCCAGGAATGTGCCGGGCGTTTTGCCATTCCCAGGGGTGGGAGCAGACCTCCCAGGCTCGGGCCATCGCGGGGGCCACGCGCGTTGGGGACAGGAGGGGACAGGAGGGGACAGCGCGCTGCCGCCCGCGGGGTCGGCGCCCCCGGCCCCGGCGCCTCTCAGCGCCGCCGCTCCCCGGCGCTCTCATTAACTGAGGATTGCGAATGGGTCAGCAGATCTATACACTCCTGTGTTCCCCCGCCTGCTTTATTTATTTCTTTCTCTTTGCAGGATGCTGAATAACTAACCTTTCCCTCAATAGGCAGATTCGAAAAAAAAAAAAAATAGGATCCATCGCACAGCAGCAGGATAGCCTTGCTCTGTTTTGACCTTTCTGAAATTAATTTCCCAATCTTAGCTTTCAAAATCAGAGATTGAAAAGACCTATTAGATCAGCCAATCCATCTTATCACTAGCACGGCAGCAAGCAGAGACCCCAGCCAAGTGCTCCTCTATGCAGGGAAAATATTCTGGAATAAGACGGGACATGAATTTAAAGTGAAATACCTGTTCCGGAATATTCTGCACGTGGACACGTACTCTGGAATAACTGCAGCTGATCCTGACTCTGCTCAGTTGACACCTGGAGCTGTCCACCGGAACAGAGGGGAGAGGAAAAAAATCCTATTTTAGGGTAAGAAGTAATTTTTGTGGGGTAGATCTGGGAAATAATTCTCCCCCTCTGACTCTTTTTTCCCAGGCAGGCTGTTGCTCACAGGGCAGCACCACCAGGGAGGAGAGGGATGGGTGCTCAGGGAAATTCCTGACCTGCAAGGATGTGGATCAGGACCCAAAATTCTGGTCTGCAGCTACTCCAGGAGCCTGGGATGTTAACAGGCACCTCTCCCACCCTGCAGTATAGCTCCTTTTCTGGGAACACTGCTCTTATCAGTGGGGCCCTCCTTTTCCAGACATTTGGGGTAAAACCCCGAATTTTATTGTTTGCTGCCCTGGCCAGCACTGCCAGCCCGTGGTGGGGGTCCCCAGGAAGGCCCCTTGGTGAAGGGAGTGCTCCTGCTCCCTCTCCTCCCATTCCCCTTGGAATCCCTGGGGCCCTGAAGGCAGTGTTGATCTGTTGGGAACAGGTCACCACCCTGTGCTGACCTTGGTGTCCACCTCCACCCTGCCCTTCACTGCCCAGCAATGTCTGACAGGCTTGGACATCTCCACTGTGGCATTCCCAGGGCTCCTGGGGGAATGTCTGCGGGGTTTGGATGCACAGGGCAGCACTGAGGGGAATCCTGCTTCTCAAAAACGAAGCAGGCCTTGCACGGGTCTGGTCACACCAACCTGCCCCAGGTGGCTCAGGGCGGTGGCTCCAGCAGCACATGGAGCCCAGGTGTGGCCTGTCCCCTCTGGAGTGACTCCACTGTCACACAGGGATGGGGGAAGCTGCTGGTGACGCCGAGCAGAGCCGTGGCTGTCATGGATATCGGTGCTAGGAGACAGAAGAATGCATTCCAGGTGTGTGGGAAGCAGCTTTTCCCCATGAAACGTGATGGATCGTGCCTCTGCCGACACCTGCAGCGAGCGTGTGGCCGAGGAGCTGGGAGTTAACACCAGCAGGTGCCTGGCAGCTTGAAGCTCTGCTACATTCCCTGTCAGTGCTGTGGTTTGGTGAACAGCTCCGAGTCTTTTCCCATGGAAACCCCTCTGTTCTGCCTGGGCAGCTCTTGCTCTGTGCACCCAGCACCCCCTGCTCGGGGAGCACCGAGAGCACACAGCAAACTCTGGGCACTCAACAAGACCTCTCCGCACACACTCAGGGCCAAAAGATCAATATTGACACTTTAGATGATTTCTCTCAATTTGTTTTTTCTTCAATTGTTGGGGCAAAGTTCCAATTTTCCAATATCTTGGGTTCTCGGCTAATAGAAACAAATAAAGTGAAAGCTTCTGTCCACAATGGGTGAGGAGCATCCATTGTCAGCGGGCGCTAATCGGATTAAATTGGCTCCTGGCTCTATTGCTCGGGGATAACTCACTCCTAAATTTTTTCCCATCTCAAGGGGATGAGCCATTGTTGCTTTGCCCCCCCCTTTTTTTCCTATTTAAATCTGACAGATAGAATGAGGAGCGGCTGGAGCTGATGGGAACAAAGAGCGGAGCCCAGCCCGGGGCCGTGCCTGGTGCCGGCCCCCCAAGGCCCTTCTCCTGCTCGGGCATCTCTGCCCTCTGGAAACCGCATTTAAAGCCTGGATGCGGCCAGGCAGGAAAAAAACCTGCAGCTGTCCACGCTCAGGTCGCTCCCCATTATCATTTTAATCCTGGCACAGCCCCTTGGAAGGAGCAGCAGCAGCAGCCACGTTCCAGCGAGCAGCCCGAAGAGAAGAGAGAGACGGCCTTAAATAATGCCACCTTCGCAGGGAGGCCCCGCCAGCCGCCAGCCACATCTTTGCCCGGAGTCTGATAATTTTCAAAGCTATTGGCAACCTGAGAATTTTCCTGCCTTATCACCAGGGCTCAGCTAACTTCACTAACACTAATCAGAGCTGGAATCATTCATTCAAGGATTGCATGATCATGTTTTTCTTTAGCGGTGACAGCTGCCTGAGCCGCATTAGCAATGCAGATGAGTCAGCCTAATAGGTTAATGCAGAACACGCGAAAATTAGGTTTAATCCCCAGTGAAATAATCTAACATTTTCACATTTCTTGATGTTGGGATAGAGACATTGGTGGTGACTCAATTAGGTGTAATGTAGATCAAAGCAAATTTACCTTCTGGCTGAACCTTCCCCGTAGTTTAGATAGAAGAATATAAGGGTTCTTTGCTAATTGGCCAATGGCTGTGGGGAGAATTGTAGGGAAAGGGAATCGCGCTCTGGATTGGGGTCTGGAATGGGGCACGGGCTCTGCCAACATGAGGCACAGCCAGCAGCCCCTGCTCCTCTCCTCCTCTCCATGCAGCCTCACAAATGAAGACGTCTGGGGGCTTTTCTGCCATTTTATTTTACTCCCCCATTCGTTTTTAATGTCCCGTGCCGCAGCATCCCCGGCGAGGTTTGAAAGACCTTGTGTGATAAAAGGAGCATATAAAGGAGAGGAAGGACCCCACCCCGCGTAATGTTTCCATTCCCGGGGAATAAACATATCAAACAGCAATCGCTTCCAGTCGTAAAGGGAGGGGAACAAAAAAATTACATGCCCTCAGTTGCCAAATTACTTTTTTGCCTTGACATCTTAATTCTTAATCCTTGTGTGTGGTCAAATCAGCCTACTATAGACAACCAATCAAGCAATTATTCCTAAATTATATTTGCCCAGCTCACATTGATTGGTTATTCTTTTCTTATTGGGTAAGCTCATTAATTCCGAGCAGCTTGCTTATTATGCTTTCCACATCATTTTCCTTCGGAGCCTATCTACTCACACCAGCCTGCTGATGTTTCAAGATGCCACGCAGAAAAAAAAGGCCGAGTGATCTATTGCATTGTCTCTTCCAGCAATTACAATTCACATTGCTGATTAACTTTGATGTGAAAACTAATGAGATAAGGCAAGTTATCAAGGCGGACCTGATCGTCATCTCATTTATAGAGCATTTGCCATCAGTGAATGACAAAAACTAATGAAGATGTATCTGACAGCAGGCTGAGCCGCGGCCGAATTTCGTTTCTCATCAGCGAGTGCTCTGCTTCGAACTCATCAGTCTATCTGAAACATGTGGAAATTAGCTTAATAATGAAAACACTTCATCCAAATAGACAAATGTTTACATTAAAACAGCTACGTGATAAATAGATGTTAAAGATTTTATGCCTTCTTGAGTCTAAACAATGGAGCACAAAATATGTTCTCATATTCACTAAATCATGCCCATAAAAGCTCCTTCCCTCCCCACGTGCCGCCGCCGTACCTGCAGCGGGCTCCCCTCCCTGTTCCCTGTGGCTCACCGAGATTCCTGGGCTGCGGCTGGAATCGCTCGGGCTCTAACTCAGGGATGGATGGATGCCCGTGTTGGATGCCAGGGGGGCTGGCCCTGCCCACACCTGGGGCAAAACGCTCCCAAAAGCAGCTTTGTAAAGTGATTTTTTAACTTAGAGATGCTGACATTTACCCAAGGTAGAAAAGAGACCCGGTTGGCCCCCTCTGTACTTTACAGAGTGTAAAGCACAGGCATAATTCATGTAAATACAGCAGCGTTCCTCTCCTGAGCCGTCACCAAAAAGCTGCCCGCGGTATCAGCCCAGTTTAGAAATGTTGTGATAAAAGGGAGGCAAGGCAGAGCTGCTCCCATTTTTAATATTGTGGCTTTGGTATCTTTATTTATGAGAGACTATTTCATATTTGTCGGACACTATTTCACATGCCGCTGCTACGTCCAAACGTGTCCCCGAGACGTTTTTGCATCTGGAATAAAATATTCTTCCACAACGCTGGTATCAGAACAACGCTATTTTTAATAAAAAAGACAGGCATCTGCAAGGCAGAAGGGTGAAACTCTCGCTTTGAAAATTATTCTAAAAATTGCCATACTTCAATTAAAATAAAGAATTGGTAAAAGATTCTGTTCCTTTAATATGGTATTTCTCTCTCCCTGAAAAATCTATATGGACAGCCTATGAAGCATTGCCTCCTTTAGGAAAAAAAACAAACCTAAGCACGTTATCCCCAGTGCAAGAGAAACTTTAAATTTGATTTTTAAAAAAACAATTATCCAGGCGGATTGGGGAAAAAAATTAAAAAATATATTAAAAAAAGAACTAAAAAAAGAGAGAGCCTTTGCAGAAAAGGCACAGGAGCTGCTATAAATTCCGTGCAGCGGTGGCTCCGTGGAAAAGCCAGCGGGTCACGGTGTCCCCAGCCCGTTCCCTGCGCCCCGCACTCACCGCATCCCCGGCTCGGGCTGCCCTGCCCGGGCATTGTGCGGCTCAGATCAGCCCGCACAAAGGGCCCGCATCCCGGCCAAGTTAAAAGAAAAGCCTGCTATAGGAAGCGCCGGCGACAAATTACTACTTCAGCGCTGGATTAAACGTAAAAGCCCTTCACAGAGCCGCAGATAAATCCTGCGCGCTAGAAGGAACCATAAAAGTACTCGTTCAAGAGCTACAGGCACAAGAGGAAAATTGACCCCAAAGATTTTTTTTTTTTTTTTTTTTTTTTTTTTTTTAAAGTAGGCGAAGTTTATAAAATTTCTGCGGCCGCCGCAGGGAGAGGGTCGCACCGGAGCTGGACACGTCCGCGGCCACCGGAGCGAGCATTCCGTGAAATCCTAGCAAGGTTTGCTTGGTGCCTCGCTCGGAGGGCTTTTGCTTTGCGCGTCTCTTGTTTGTTTGGTTTGCGATTTGTCGGGGTTTTTTGGTCGGGTTTTGTTTGTTTGGTTTATTTCTTTTATTGCCCCTTTTTCCTCCTTTCTTTCAGCCAGCTAATGAAGCAGAATGGTTTCGCTTTCACCACCCGCGCACGGAGTGGGAAAGCACTGCAGCACTGCTCCCATCCTCATTTCCCCTTTTTCCCTACATCCCTGCCGTGCTACCCCCGCATCCCGCGGGATGCTCCGGACGCCGCCGCCGCGTCCCTGCCCAACACCACCGAACGTGTCACCCGGGCATGGTTTATCCCTCCGGCTGCACAGCCATCGTTTGACACGTCTCAGGTGCCATCCCGGGCCCTGCAGGCTGCCCGGGTGTGCATCTCCGTCCGTGTGTCCGCACGGACGGACGGGGAGACAGACACGGATGCTGCTCCTCCCTCCCCCTCCCCGGCCTTCATCCCGGCCGCCTATTTTAATAAATAATTACAGGCAGCTAAAGGATTTGTTCATTCCAAAAGGTCTCCCCTTCACATTTCTCGGAGGTTCAGCTCAAGGAGACACCATGATAATAAGGCTGACTCGGGATCCCTACTCCACAATGTCATTATGTTATACCATTTAAAATGGAAAAAAAAAGAAAAAAGTCTGTATATTATACCTAAAAGCATTACAAGGTTAGTGTCTCAGCTTGGGGAATATTTAATGCTGCTGGGAAAGCAGCACTGCTGCTCTGAGGAGGAGGAAAAGGGAGGAAAAAAAAACACAACGAGAGAAAAATCCTTTCTGATACACAAGCCTAGAAAAAAAGATGTTGGGAGCGAGCACGGAGATCATTTGCATTTCCAATGACTAGGACTAATCCTTCGCTACCACAGTTATATTTTCTTATTACTTTTCCTAATTGTCTCCTTTTTTTTTTTTTTCTTTTTTGCTTGTAGCTTTTCCTCCTGTCTCTTTTCCCAGCTCCTGTTATTGTCTGGCTCGGGGCTGGATCACCTGGCCCCTCCACACTGCCCAGGCCCCCCAGCTGGGAAAACCTGGGTGCCTCTCACACACACAGAGCCTGGGTGACCCACCAAGGAGCTTGGCTCTGTTAGGGATTGCTAAGAAACATTTCTGGGGGCAAGGAAAGGCTTTTTGTCAGGTGCCCAGGGCATGGCACAGGCAGAGAGCAGCCTCAGCAGTGTCCCACCCTGGCATGGGCACCTCAGGAACCCACCAAGCCCTGTCACCCCACAAAAGCCACCTGGGGCTGGCAGGGAGTGGAGAACAGACCAGCCTGAACCCCTCAGCAGACAGACAGCACCCACCCAGGGGGGTTGTTCCCAAAAATCCCAGGCTCCCTGGGCACGGAGCGTGGTGTAATCCCCAAATCCTGCTCCAGAGGCTCTCAGCTCCGAGCACTGCCTGAAACTGGGGCTGTGTCTCACCCCCAACTCACAGCCACTGTCTCTGCTGGGGAAATGACACAGCCAAATGCCTGCTCGAGACCAGCCACTAAACCGCTCCCACAGTATTATCCTAAAATTTGCTAATAGTGGCTCTTTCACATAAATTAAGTGATAATGAAAAAAAGCCTCCCTTTGAATTTATATATATTTCAGCAGAGAATAATGTTTTATTTAAAATAGTTACAGCGTGCCTTTTGATTTGGAGTTTAAAGTAAATAATATTTGTACATCTAAAACATACTCAAGACAAATGAAAAGCCTCTAGATGCTTTTGTATGAGATGCTGAAGAGCTCTACAAACTTAAAAGCACAACCTCAATTAAGCCCATCTTCATCTGGAAAAAAAATTAGCAACTGAAAGCTGAATATATTAGATAATGCACACTTGCAGGAGAGCATTCTCTTAGCAAAAAATTCTTGATAACCAACCTAACGCTGGCCTTCGAGTTGCTCAATGCTAATTTTGTTTGAAACTGTTTAACTAACTCTGAATAGATATCCATATTCAACAAAGACATAATTAATGGCAACCTTTTCTTCTGCTTAGAAGACATCATAACAAGCAGAAAAGTACAAAAAGATTTTTATAGTAACTAATTTAAGGACAAAGGGTTGACCTCTAGCATTTCATTAAATAAATGGAGCGAATGAAAGAAGAGTGACAGTATTCATCCTTGTTCAATTCAAGCAGCCAATTTCAAAATGCAAATCATAATCTGCAGATGTTGGAGCCTGATATATTTTTTTAAAATATCATTTGTTCAATTT
Organism: Ammodramus savannarum pratensis; assembly: GCA_020466415.1. Classification (NCBI taxonomy): domain Eukaryota; kingdom Metazoa; phylum Chordata; class Aves; order Passeriformes; family Passerellidae; genus Ammodramus; species Ammodramus savannarum. Next base: position 27,360,161 of record JAHXMQ010012337.1, read on the forward strand.
AAGAACATCAGACATTTGAATTTTAAATTAAAAAACAAACAAACAAACAAACAAAAAAAACCAAAAAAACCCCAAACCAATTCCCAGCTCCAGGTTTAGGCACAGCGTGACTGCGTGCTCGGAGCCAGGGTCTGCTGCCGGGGCTCTCCTCCCTCCCCACCTCCCCAGCCATTCATTTTAGACATTATTCTCAAAACCTTTTAATGGAGAAGTTCTGCTAAGCTGCACATTATTCCTGATTAGCACAGCTGGCCGGTGCTGCTGCCTCTGCAGCCCGGGGATGGCCGAGAGCAGCTCCGCGCGCAGCCCGGCCAGCGGCTCCAGCCTCCCTCCCTCCATCCCCACCTGTGGGCTCCCAGCGACCCAGGGGGATGGATCCTCCCTGGATGTGCTCCCATGGCACAGGCACAAGTGTCTTGGCTCTGGTCCCCATGGGTGGCAGAGCCCCAGGAGGTGACCAGAGCACAGGTGGGGACAACAACGGGCGGTGCGCTGACTCTGAATTTGGGAACACAGCCCCAAACCTCCAGAGCTGGGTTTTCTTCCAGGTGCCAAGGTGGGGAAGGAGGAGATTTTGGCTGGACCATGGATGATCTGCAGTCCTTCAGGAGGGGAGGGATGAAGTCTCAGTGTCTCACACCTGTTCCATGGGGCTCTGGGAAGTCAAACATGAGCCAAGGCACAGGGGGAGCAGCTCCAGGTCAGTGGGTATCACACACTGCACTGAGCACAGATCCACAGATCCATGGAGAGCTTCCTTCTTCATTCCCTTCAATCCCCTCATTCCCTTCAATCCCCTCATTCCCTTCAATCACCTTTCTCCCCGAGCTCAGTGGTGACATTAAGGGACATTTTTAATGTGCCCAAGGGGACCAAAGGATGCCCGGCCACGCCTGACACAACAGCAGCACAAGTTCATCCCTTCTCCTTTCTACACCAGCTCCCACAGCAGTTTCCAGGCTTGCAGGGATAAAATAGAGCTGGTACTGCTGAGCCTGGACACCTGTGGAGTTTGGTTTCTCCCAGGAAATGGCTTTAGGGTGTTTGGAAGTGTTTTTGGAGAAGCATGAGATTTTAACATTTATTTTGGCCATTGAAACACACAGAAGTTTCTGGCCTCACTGAACTGGGCACAGTGCACCAACACTGACATCTCCTCAGCAAGAGCAATTCCCTTCCTTCCTTCCTTCCTTCCTTAATAAATGGAAAAGATCCCACATTCTCACCAAAGGGCCCCTAGTTACTGCTAAGTTACAGTGAAGCACAACCTCTGCAGAGGCATGTATATTAATTAAATTGCTGCTGATTAGGACCCATCAGAGTGCATGGAGAGGGACTGAAATAAACACCCAGGAGCATCCCTGGGGAAAGGAAAGGAGAGCAGCAGAGAGGGACTGAAATAAATGCCCAGGAGCATCCCTGGGGAAAGGAAAGGAGAGCAAAAGTGCTGTGTTGTGACCTCACCCCGAGCAGAGCAGAGCCGAGCCATTTCTGAGAGCAGTTTTGTCCCTTCCCAAAGGCCACGAGCCCATCCTGGCCCCACTGGAGCTGGGCACGGGCAGGAAGAAGGGCAGGGCTTTGCCAGCCCTCCTACACAAACAGACCCTGCAGCTGTCGCAGGGCAAAATAAATGACTTCCGGAGGTTAGGGAGAATAAATGAATCCATTCAGGCATGAGTGAAGGAGACATTGTTTTCCCCCTCGAAAAAAAAAAAAATCCCTCCCCAACAACCTATATATTAAGGTATCGATGAACAACAAATTCATTCAGTTATGACACAGGAAATCTAAAGCAGAATGGGCTGCAAAACAAACTCGATTTATCTGCGCCACACACGCAAGAGGAAAAAATGCCTCTTGTTGGCTGCTCTGCCAGGGCTAGGGCTCCTCTCGAGGATTCCAGACACACACAGAGTGTTTTCTGCCACTGCCTTAGCTGTGGGTGTGAACTTCTGAGATTAAGATTGTTCCCTTAGGTTTATCCTCTTCAGGGACAACGTGTGCACAATACGCCTTTGGAACGCATTTAAAGCCAGGCTGCAGATGCACATAATCTCCATCCTCCTGCACCACAAACAGGAGATGTGGAGGTTTTGGTTTGTGGGTTTGTTTTCTTTTTCTAAAGGGAGGGGAATTACTCATTCAAAGAGAAACAGAGTTTTCACTGTGGAAACCTTCATTTTTATATTAGAGTAGAAGAGGCAAAAACTAAAACGCAGGCTTGAGCCAGGCCTGATTTCTCAAAAGAAGGCAGCAGCTCCCTCCTCTCCCAGCTCTCAGCAGCAGCCCTGAGCCCACCCAGGGGACCCCATCTGCTCCACTGCATGTCTGGGCACATGCTGGGCCTGAGGGGACATCCCCAACCTGCAGAAGGACAGAGGGACACTGCCCTTCCTACCCTTGGCATCGCCACGGACTCACTTCCCTGAGCCCACTCCCCTTTGCTGTCCAACACCACAAACCCGAAACGTGGCTGAGAAACAAAGCCCATCCTCCTCTTATTTCCAAAACATTTATGCTTAGCTGTTTTCCCCGAGTAACGTTAAAAAAAAAAATCTCTTAAAAAGAGAGTGCAGCGGGTCAATCCCGCTGTAGAAATGTAGAATTGGTACCCAGCTGCAAGGAGCACTCGGCGTGCAGGGGAATAATCCAAAAGGTTTTAATTAGGCAAAGCAGCAATAAATGAAGGAATACGAGCTTGGATGAGAACACTCAAACGGATAAATATCCGGGAAAGGCGGGATACGGGAATGGGAGATCTCGCTCCTGCCAGGGAGCCCCGAAACAAGGCAGGGCACGGACCCGGGGGCGCATCAATGCCGAGCACATCCCCGATGCCATGGGCAGAGCCAGCAGCCCAGCCCTTCCGTCAGCCGCTGGCTTCCTCCGCGTCCTGGACAGCTGTCCGTCCGTCTGTCTGGCCGCGGCTCCCCCGCTGCCCGCCGAGCCCGGCTCCGGAGGGCTCCCCACAAAGGCGGGATGCGCCGGGGCTCCCTCCCGGCCGCTCCTTAGCCAAGCAAGTCACGCTGCCGCCACAACTGCTCCTCTGTGCCTGTTTGAACTGTCCCTCCCAATTAGCAGTAATAAGGGACTCTGTAAAGATGAGCAAACACGGCGCATTCATTAGTCCCGGCGGCCCCCGCCCTCGCTGCCGGCAGCCCCGGGAGATCCCCAGGGCACCGCTCCCGAGGATGCCGAGCGCATTCCGCCCGGCCCCAAAGGCAAATTAATGACGAGCCGCTCCGAGAGTTTGCCCGAAATTATTTTATTCTGCCCGAGAATTGATTACTCCCCGCCTGGAAATATGTCCAAATCAATACGCCGAAGCTCAGGATGAAAAAAAAGACAGGCTCTAGCCCCATTTATTTATCCACTTTTTTGAGGAATGGCACATAATTTACTGGGTCGGAATTGCTAAGCCTTTCCAGAGCGAGGACTAATGACCAGCTGAAGGGAAGCAATGCCTCCCATCCATCTCCCAGGCAAGTCCCTACACGCTGATGGTGATGACCTTGGCAGTGGCCAAGACGCCCACGGTGACAGAATGCGCCTGAGGCCATTGTTAGGCAGGTGAATACAGAAGTGAGACATGTGGGTCGAGGCAGTCACCAAAGGAAATGCTTTTAAACCTCCCCAAAAGGATGATTGGTGCCCACGTGGGGGTCCCTGCACAGCCTGTTCCTGCCTGGCCAGCTGGAACCAGGCTGGGGCTGTCAGTCCTTCAGGGGTGAGCTGAAAGCGATGCTGAACATCCACCACAAACCCTGAAACTCTTTGGGTAACACCTGTGGCTGGGCCTCAGCACTGCCCAACAACAACCTGCCCTACCCAGGGCGTGTGGATTCAGCTCCCCAAAGCAAACGGCACGAGGGACACCAGGGGACAAGGACATTTTGCTGAGCCCCAGGCCTGGAGGAAGTGGCAGCAAAGGCTTTCCACTCTCTGGGTGACATGTACCTGCCAGAGTGCCCCAATTGCCAATGCTCTGCATGCTTCACGTGGTGCTGCATTTTCCAGGGCATTAAACGCTCCTATCCCCCCTGGAAAGCTCAGTGGCAGCTGTCACGCTGCTCGCGGGGGGTGGCTCCTGCTGCTCACCATCAGTGTCACTCGCGAGCTGCTGGTGGGTGAAGGACAAGGTGGCCCCAGTGGCCCCAGGAGCTGCCAGCACCAGCACTGAGGGGCAGCGACAGCAGCATGTCTGCATGGACACTCATAGGGCCTCCTGTGCGCGGCCACCCATGGAAAGGACACTCCTGACTGTGATAAAACAGGAGAACTCAAACCTTTCTGCCTACTGCGAGCCCTTCAGGCAAACATCTGCATGTAAAACAGAGATGTGAATCAACAGAGCACTGCAAAAATTCAAATCCAGGGCGTGTTGGCTTCCCCTTGAGCAAATCCCTTCCTAGCCAGGCTGCTGCAGACATCTCTGAGGGCATGGTGACCCCAGGCCTGGGCAGCCTTGGCCTGGAAGAGAATTCCCTTTGGCCCCATCTCACAGACGAGAGATGCCAGGGTGGGAGAAGGAAACCAAGGAAAGAGCAAAACACAGCAGGGATTGCAGCACAATTTGCTGAGCCCCAGCTCAGAGGCAGGGCAGGGACAAGAGTGGGTTTGCACCCAGAGAGCCCAGCCTGGCACTGCTGATGAGCCTGAGTCCCCCAGCCTGAGCCCATGGCCAGGGGCTGCAGGACACAGCCCAGCTCACACCCTGCTTCAGCTGCACTTGGCTCTGCTCACAGGGGATCCTTCTAGACTGAAACACTGCTGCTCCCCCATTCAGAATGGGAACATCTGTGAAAAGGGATCATTCATAATAAACTTGTGAGTGCTGGGTAGGGAAAAAAAAAAAATACTCGTCTCAGAAAACAACACAGCCTTTATTTCTCAGTGTGGCCGCCTGAGCCTGCAGCACCCTGGAGGGTAGGGCAGGGAGGGCTGAGGGGCTCAGCTCATCCCCCTGCACCCCCAGGCTGCACAGCTCCCCAAACACACCAGGACAGGACAGCAGGGACACACGGCAGGGCCCCATTCCTTCACTCGCCTCCCTCCCAGCCTAACAGGCACAAATCCCCCCATGTGGCAGCACAACACAAACGAGTTTTATTACTCAATAAAATATTTGGAACAAAATAAATGGTTTTGTCAAACACTATATCTCCTCAAATAATAATGATGCACCAGCTCACCGGGAAAAACAAGTGACATTCATATTCTGTGGCAAAGGTTCATTTCGCCTCCCCAAGGAGAGGGGAACGGGCATCTCAATTCGGAATTCAGACACTGTATGGGAATACAGTAACTATAGTTCTCAGAGGGTTTGTGCAAATGCCAGCAAAACAAACCCCAAATCAAATTTATTAGCTGGTGGAGATCTTTAACAATCTTACACAGTGACTGATGAAGCCGTCGGGGAATTCCTTTCAACATTTAGTGATTTAAAGCCCCTACAGAAACTTCATTGTCTGCTCCAAGACAGAAAGAGTTCCTTGGTGCCCAGTGCTGCTCCGACAGCGGCACTGGGGTGGGTGACATGGCCAACGTGTGCTTTCCTTCATCTGGAAACATTTCCAGGCATCCTAACATCCTGTGAAGCACCATAAAGGGAGGAAGCACAAATGAATTAAGAACGGCAGCCTGTGTCCTGAAGGGCCTGTGGTTTGATGGCAAGGTGGGGATGTTCACTTCTGCCTTGAGTGTGCTTCCAGAACCAATCTGGATGTCATTCCCCATATGGATTAGCCACTGCACACCCACAGTCTGCTCAGCAGGGACAGGGCAGAGCTGCAGGTTTTGAAAAGTGCTGGGTGCCAGAACTGGGCTGGCTGTGCCTCAGTGGGTCAGAGCTGCTCTCTGGGAAAGCACCAGGACTGGGAAAGCACCAGCCTCCCACTCCAGGTGAGGCAATGCCCTTCCTGAGGATGCCTGAGGGGAGGAAGGTGAAGCTGAAGGCACAGCTCTGCCCTCAGAGCACCCACACCAGGCCAGCTCCCCAGAGCTGCTTTTAAAAGCAAACCCAGAAATGCACAGCTCTAATTGCCAGGTTTTTTGTCATGCACGTTCATCACTGGGTCATTTGCATTTTATGCAAATTTTAGCATTGCTAAAATATCAAGGGGATGTTACTTAATCAATCACGGCAGCTCACTAAGTCCTAAGTGAGAGAATATTTTTGATTGTCTCTGCTTGTATCTAAACATCTCACAAACCCGCCAGCCAGTTCTTCATTTCAATTAGGGCAATGCTGATCGTTAGCTAACTAATAAGGACCAATTTTCTGTCACAACTATTTCCTAATTAAATTCAAAACAGAGATTTCTAACCCAGATGGTCAGCAATGCTACAGATTTGTTTAAATTTGGTATCACAGTAACAAACTACTAATTAGGGTTTGTAAATACGCCAATTCCCTTATGACTTAGTTGTTAGTAATGCATACAACCAGTTTATTAAAGCACTAATTGTGTCTGGCTTTACTTGGGCCTAACACATAATCCACTTATCACATACTGGTACCAACTCATTTTGAAGGGATTATGAATGAAATCATAAATGAGGTCTCGCATCCCTTTCCTGGTATGCTTAATAAAGGTTTGCTGTCATATTTAGATGGCATATTTAGATTTGCTGCCTCTGATGGAGAACGGCCCCGCAGTGACGCTGACGCTCCATCCTCCAAAGGCTGCTTGACAAGAAAAGTTTCTGCCCCAGCTCCATTGGGCAGCAAATTGTCCCAGCAGCCAAGCTACTCCAAAGCAGCTCTGGCATTTCCCAGAGAAAACACTGAATTGTTTATTTCCCACTGAAGTCAAGCTCAGCCCCTCCATGGGGCTGGGGGCTCTCAGAACCCTCGTCCCTTTGCCTCATGAGCCTGGACCACCTTTCTGTAGAGGGATGGAGGGCACCAAGTCCTCCTGGATTTGGAGGATTCCCTCCTGCCCTTGCAGAGGGACAGCTCTCTGGAAAGGACTCTGTTTTTGAAGGAAGGCTTTGTTCTGAGGAGCCCAAAGGGGTGACACCCCACAGCCAGGGCACTGATGCCCCTCGCCGCCGCGGCTTTATCAAGAGTGCACAAAGTAGGAAATAAATGATAGATAACTGTGAATTGCAAGGTTATGTAAACATGGAGGGGGTTCCAGAAGAATCCTATTAAAGCATAAAAGAAAAGCGTGGATGGTTTATCACATCACTAAGACCTAAGAATGCATTAATAAATAGAAGAATAGATAACGAACTGTGGAGTACAAGGCTAAACTATCCACTATTGTGAGGATCCTGTGACAGTAGAAACAATGAAGGGGAAGAAAAAAGCTTTGTTGGTCTGCCACCAGAACCTTGTAGTGTATCTTTTATAGCCCATTTTTAATGAATTCACAGCACCTATCAGTTATTCTCTGCCCAAATCCCTCATTTTGCTCCCTCTTGAATGCAAATTCCCATGCTGCACTCTGCCTTCACCATGACTTCCCCCGTTAAACTCGGGGGCTCTCTGGGTTTCAATGGCCTTTCAGCCACAACCAGAACAGGTTTCTCCTTTCATATTTCCAAAGGGTTTTCAGGATGGTAACAAAAGTGGGGCTCAATGCAAAGCAGGAGTACCTCTGAGCCTTGCTGCATCCTTTGCTTCTTCTGTGACAGGCGGGTGAATGCTCAGACAGGTCTGATTCAGCCCAGAGTGATGATGCCTAGACGTGCCTGCAAGGGAAAGAAAAAAACAAACACATGAAAGCTGCTGCTCCCCTTGCTGTTTTCCAGCCCTCTGCAAATAACACTGAGAATTGTTGGAGGGGACTTCATATTATTCCAAGAGATAGTACCCTCTTTGTGGACACTACTGAGACTCACTAACAGTTTATTTTCACTGCTCTGAAATGAGGGGGTTTTATCATGAGGGGGTTTTATCATTAAATAAGGACCTGGGATACATTTACTGTAGATTACTTTTACTTTTACTTACAGCATCGTTAGGTACAGAGCACTAAGGAGCCAGGGCTGACTATGACACACTCTGCAGTAAAACCCCACTGCCTCCAGCAGAATCCGAAATCCTGATGGACTTCCATGCAGAAAATCCCAAGGACTCTGTGCTGCTGTGCTGGCAGCTTGGTGAGCCACCAACATCTTGCAGGAGCTCAGCCTTGACAAGGCTGGCAGGGACAGAAGAGGGTCTGTGCTAAAGATGGGCACAGCACAATGGATGCCCCAAGCTTCAGAGTTCTTTTGGTGGCAAACCCCACCTGCTGCAGGTCCCCATGAGCCTGCACTGGGCCTCATTTGAGGCTTACACTGGTAACTCCTCCTGCCTCCTCACTCTTCACATCCCCAGAGGATGCTGCAGGTCGGCAGGAGAAGCCAGCTGCCTTTCCTCACTCTGAGGAAATGGAATTAAACAGAACTGACTGAGCCCCAAGCAGGAGGCAGAAATCTGGATTTGCCTTTTTCTGGACTGTGCCCACTTGAGATCCCAGCAGCTCTTGGTGCCTGTCCCACCAGCGCATCCCTGTGAGCTTCCAGTGAGTCCTGCAGGACAGCCACACCACAGGGAGGGTCCCTTGTCCCCAGAGACAGGACAGGGGGACACCTCTCCTCTCCTTCGCTGGGTGCCAGAGGCGAGGCACAGGCAGGGAGCAGGCTGCCCTCCCTCCCTCAGCCCAGAGCCTCTCCTCTGACCAGGAGGAGCAGGGAGCAGGCTGCTGCTCTCCCAGGCACACTTCAGGCCAGTGAGGAGTACAGCCGAGTGCTCAACAGGCTCTGGAAATAAGTGGAAGTCAAATAAGTTTGCCACTCTTTGTCCCCCTTTCAATATCTAGCTTTGATCAAAATCCTTGGATACTCAAGTGGTTGTTGACTTAATGTAGTAATGAGACATAGCCTTAAGTGAGGCCATTTCCGTGCCCATTCAGGCTCTCTGAGAGCAAGGGACGCAGGAGGAAAAGCCTCTCCTGGTCTCTGGGAGCTGCAGCAGAGCCCAGAGCAGAGGCAGCAGGAAGGCCTGGTGGCCACAGCTACACGAGGCACACTTTAACATTTAAAACTTCAACGTCCTTTTTGTGCAACACAGCCTCGGTGGCATGGCACAGGGTGACACCAAGAAATCCACTGAGAACACCTCCTCCAAAAGCTGCAGCAGGTGGCCAACTCCAGAACACCACTGTCACCATTGCCTCCTCCTGGAGAGCACTGGGGATCAGGGTGGCACCATCCCAAGGACGTGGACTGGATAATCCTAAAGGGATCATAAAGGGTTCTGCGATTCCCTGGGGCAGGCTATGGACCTGAGCGAGGCAGCAGGGAGGGAAGAGCCCAGGAGCCCTGAGAAAAGTTAAAAATTCTCCAGGTGACGGGGAGCAGCTCAGCCAATTAGGATTTTAATTCCCCTCGTTATGCATGGCCAGTCAATAAATTCTGCACCAAGCAGCTGCTCTAATTCTTAAGCCCATTAAGCCCTACATCTGATAGGCGGGCGGGAGGGGCTGCCAAGGGGCACAGACGGTGCTCCTCGAGATATGAAACATTTCCTCTTGTGCATCTGGGTCACCCCAGCCAGCCCCACTCTGAATGGGTATTTTATGGAGGCAGCTAGCAAGAATTTATAGAAATATCCTGCCGGAGACACACACACACACACCACATATGGAGAGAATAAAGAGGTGACTGCGTGAGATGCAGGGAGGGAGCGCTGGTGCTGTGATGGAGCAGGAGAGCAGAGTCTGGGATGGAGCAGCAGGATTTGGGTGTCTGGAAACAGAGGGAGATGGTCCCAAAGAGCTGGGCAAGCAGCCAAGAGGGAAGAAAAGCAGGATCAGAGATGCGAGGAAGAAAACTCCTGGAGCAGCATGGAGAGGGCTGGCTGCCCCTGGGGTGGGAGGAGGCCAGGAGCCACAACAACAATTCCTGGAGAGAAGGGGCAGATGGCTGCATCGGAGGTATTCCCCCCACTGCAGGGATGAAAGGCAGCAGAGAAAAGGGAATACACGGGGAGTGGAAAAGCCTTTGGCAGCCAAGACGGTTTTGCTTGTTAATTGGCAACAAGCGAACACATTAATTACAAGCTAACACATTAATTACAAAGTTACTGGATGGTCAGGAAAAACACTGGCAGTGGAGCAATTCACATTCCTCCGGAGACTGAGCAGAGCCTGCTCTAGGAACGCTGCCTCTGCCCACCCACATCCAGGATCTGAGCACCCCAAGGCCCCAGAGCCAGGCAGAACATGAGCAGGGATTAAAAACCACCCCACCTTCAGCTGAGACCTCGCTCGTCTCAGATTAGCATGAAAGATTAATTGCAGGACACGTGCAACTGGCCAAAATTTAATTTATTCTCTTTTCATCCCTTAGACACAAATTTGAAAATAAGCTGCCCACTGCACAGCAGGAAAACACCAGCCCTACAAGGCACTGCTCCCCCTGTCAGCTCCACGGGGCCCTGGATGAGAGAGCAGCCCTTAAGCCTTGATCAAGGCAAGGGGTACAAATGAAAGTTTGCCCTCCACTGATCTCAAATGGAAGAATATTTTGCTTTTCCCTGAACCTCCCAGCAGCTGGAAGGTTGGTGCACTTTGGTTTGGATTCAAAATCTTCTTCCTGGAAGGAGCTTATGGGTTCAAAAGCTCCATTATTAGGAAGAAATTCTTCCCTGTGAGGGTGGTGAGGCAGTGGTTGAGTTTTCCCAGAGAAGTTCCATGTGTTTATTGCAACTCCTGCAAACAGCACTAATAAGTTTGCTAATAATGGCACAGATCAGTGGCTGCTGCTGGTAAATTAATTAGGAACGGCATCACTGTGCTCTGATTAGTTGCCATCCTTCCACCTTGTAATTTTGTCACCAGCTCACATTTCAAACGCCACTAGAAGCCCACTCGAGCAAGCCCATCCAGAAGGGGGGACCTGCAGTGGGCACATGCTCAGAACTGAGAGAAAATGGCTTGAAAACCTTCAGAGCTTGTCAAGGCCAGTTTATTCAAGGTAATTAATCTGTCATTTTGAGAGCATTATGTATTTCCTGCACAAGCCCAGCTGACAACACGAAGCTGCTGCAGAAGCATCTCAGTGCAGCGGGCCCCAAGGAGCTCAGGGATCAGCCTTTCCCCTCCCAATTTCCAGCTTCAGCTGGAAATTCATGATTACGTGCATTGGCTTCTCTCCCTTGCCTGCTGGGGTTTGAACTCAAGGAATTAAGTGAAAGTTTTAATTCCAAAGCCCACTGAACACTCCAAATCCAAGGAATGCACCTCAAAGGCCGGAGGCTGCAGGGACAGGAGCCAATACTCCAGGTGTAGAACTGCAGCCCTCACCACCTCAGCTGTGGCAGCAACACAGATGGGGCCACAGAAATCTTTCTGTCACTTCTGAGTTAATATTCAGCAAGAAATGGGGATCCTGTGGGTCATTAGCATTAATTACTCTGCAATGCCTTGTCCCTGAGGAGAGACTGAGGACACTGTGACACACCCAGTACCACACTGATGTACCTGCCTGTCCACTGTCCACCTGCAGCAGAGAGAATTTTAATTGAGTGGAACCAGAACAGCCTTCTGAGGTTCTGGGGGAGCAGGCAGCAAACCCTGCCAGGGCCATTCGGATGCTCCATGGTGCAATCCCCGGGTGCTGCCACCGCAAATGGAGATCAAAAGCAACAATAGTCTGCAATCAAGGATATCTGCATAATAGTTTTCCTGAAGGATGTTTGCGCAGGTGAGTGAGGAGTAAAGCATTGTTTCATCAAATGGTAATTTCCTTGTATCGCAGAGAATGAATCCCACTCGCTCGCCGGGGTATAATTCAATTAAAGGGGAGAACCCTACGCCAGGCAATGAAATCTATCGGTTTGACTGCCATGCTGCAAATCACACCAAGCAAGAAAATGGCATTTGGTCCTGACATAATGATTTATTTCCTACTCAGTATCTTATAATTCTTACAAGATAAGCCACAACGAGAAATTATCACGTGCGCGTGGGGGTCGCGCCTGATCCTCTTTTATTTTCCCTTCCCAACTGCAGGACTGTGTGTTTCAGCCTTATCTTTGAAGAGGCCAGTAAAATAAATGGAAATATTTCACAGAGGCCAAGCAACCCTTGGTCTGCACCCATGGCTGGCTCGGGCATCTCCAACATCCAGATACATCCAGCATGGGACCAGAGAGCCCCACTGCTTCTCCTCCTCCAGCCCGCTCCCCTTTCCTCAGGAGGGTAGAAAGGAAGGAATGCTCTGCTCCATGGGGAACTCTCTCCTCTCTCCCTCCACAGGGAGAGTCCCCAGCAGCTTGGAAGGCTGTCAGCTGTCCGGGATGAGGCCCCAGCATGGAGCCCTGCCAAGGGGAGGCTCTCTGCCTGCCTGCCAGCCTAGGGACACTGCCCCTGCCCTGCTGTGCCCAGCCCACCTCGCCTGCCCACATTCTTCTCCCCTCCCTTGGCAGCTGCCCGTAAGGGCACCTCAGCTCATCTCCCTGGCTACCAGCAGGAATGCCCGGGCAGGGGGACGTGCTGTGGGGCTGCTGCCCTCCCCAGTGAGCGTGTCAGGAACCCTTTTCCATGGACAATCTGTGAATTCATTGTCCACCCAACGCAGATCAGCTCTTGGGCTGCCCATGTCAGAGCTGCCCTTTGCACAGCACTGGGGGAAGCTGTGGGCAGCATTTCCAGATACACTTGGCTTCCTTCAGAGAGACTTTTTACCTAATTTGACCCTCCTCCTCCTTATTTGCTTTCAGGATCTTAAAATCTTCCCCCTCTCACCATCAGGGAAGCATCTTTTCCTCTCCTTGCCCACACTCCAAATTCCTGAGCACAGGTACACAGACATTCATTCCAGCCTGTCAGCAGGCAAGGAAAGCTAATTAAAGCATCTGTAGCACTGCTGGATGGCACTGCAATCCTCTGCAACTGCATCAGAAAGCTGTCTGGCCAAAAATAGGCAGTATTTGAATTTATTGTATTTTTATTGTATGAAGTTTACTCCTTTACCATCACTCCCCATAACATCTCTATCAAAAAAAGGCCCCACTCCATGGAAATCTCCTCTCCCAGACCTTCCTGAAGGGCTGTGTGTCCACACAAACCTGTCTCCCGGTGAAGGCTGTTTTCTCCCAAGTGCCCTAAAAGCTGTGCTAACAATGGGGGCGAACAGGCAGGCTGGGGAAGCTGCAGCACAGGACAAGCCACCCCAGTGTGAGTCAGAGGAATAGATGGGTGACTGTCACCTTGTGCTTTGCACTTCACCTGTTACCTGCCCATGCTTTTCCCTCTGGGAGACGCGGCTGCACCGAGTCACTCCAAGTTCCACTCCGAAACCAAAAGTTAATCTGAGTTTGAGAACAAAAGCAGTGCTGTTTGTCCTTGCACACCAAGGACTACGACTATTGAAAGGGTTCCTCACTACAGGCTTGTCACTGTCCCTGCTTTAATTTCCTCCTCTCCTCTGCTCCCTGCCTCCCTCCCACTGCTCCAGAATTCTTGGCCAGGCCAGTGGGATGCTCTGGGTGAGCCCACGGCCCCCTCAGCTCCCTAACAAGATCATCACCTCCTGCCAGAGAAGAAACTCCCACCAAAAATAATTCTGATATCCAAACCCTGTTACAAACTGCTCTTTGACACAAATGGCCTTGGCAGCCTCAGCAGATCCATGCGCTGCTGCGGGTCAGATGTGTTGTGCCTCCAAAAACCTTTCTGGAATTCAGGTTTCCCTTTCCACAGAATTTATTGTGTTCATGTGCTGACAGAATGAGGCAAAACCCGCAAACAGCCATTTTTAAGACACCCAGAGCATTTCAGGAGCTGGGGCAGCGATGTCACACACATTAACAGCTGGTGACAGCACAGCGCTGTCACATTAGTCAGCGCTGCAGCAGACAAGCATTATTTGCCCATCAGCCTTGAAAGCTATCGCCACGACCTGGGAAAGAGACAGAGACAGGGAACACATGGCTTGGATGGAGTCACACAGAGCATCGTTATCGAAGTGAAAAACAGCTCGTTTTCTAAAGCTGTTGGCGGCGGAATTCTAGGTTATCCAGGTTATCTCCCGGCCTGCACAAGGAAATCGTGGTGCAGCCATTATCTGAGAGCAAATTGGTTCTGTAGTTTGCAAAATTAATAATATTTAGCCCGCTAGTTTCCGTAGTAACCAGCCCGCCATCCCTCCCTGGCTGCCCGTGGCAAGGTCTCTGAAGCATTTCACATAGTACTTATCCATTTTCTTGCTCTCACCTCGCTCTCACCTTTACTTTCAGCGCAGAACGCAACACAATCCACCGCCACTAAAGACTAGGCTGAGAGTCAGATTAAAATTATCCCTGTTTGCCCTGACCTCTTTTCTCTGCAGGTGAGAGTGTCCCCATTCAGCAGCTAAATGAAGCAGAAATGATGGAGTGTTTGTTTTCCCTGACTTTTCCTCAGCTTGCCAGTAAATTTACAGCCACGAATATGAAGTGTTAATTTAATGTTCCCACTGAGCATCTCATTGTCAACAAAGGCTTCAAACCCTACGAGAGGAAAAGGTTAGCTCATGCAGAAAATGACCCTTATGGCTTGATTGCCTTCTGGTCCAGACTCGCTGCGAGCAGAAAGCGGAGGGCTTTGACTCGCAGCTTAATGCATTTGATGGCGATAAATGGGAGCTCTCTGCTCGGCGCAGGGATGGAATCACCTGTAATGCTCACTTATTTGTCCGCACACACAATCTCCACAGCCCCAAAGGGAAGTGGCCTCCTCGTTGGGCCCCCCCATCCCCTCCTCTCCCTCCCCAAACTAATTTGACAGAACCGAAAAGTTAAACCCTTCATTATCCCCCCAACTTCAGCGGAAGGGGCTTGCTGGCTGCAGATTACAACAGGACAAATTAGTGGTGGCGTGAAGCATGAAATTGCTTTCTTCACTTGGCGCTGCAAAACTTTAAGGCCTTGGCTCTGGTGATGTGCAGGTAAAAAAAAAGTTCTTCCAGGGAGGAGAAAGAATGAAAGAAAGAAGGAAGAAAGGAAGGAGAGAAGGAAAGGAAAGGAAAGGAAAGGAAAGGAAAGGAA
>JAHXMQ010012337.1:27375285-27401624 GCA_020466415.1 Ammodramus savannarum pratensis
GAAAAGGAAAAGGAAAAGGAAAAGGAAAAGGAAAAAGGAAAGTGCCACCGCATGGTTTGTGCTACACTAACCCTGCTTGGGATCTCTAGGAGAAAAAAGAAACCCTGATTGCGGTGTGGAACAGGATACAACAATTCAAAATAGACTCAAATACCAGATTTTATTTTTTTACAGCTAAAACTAAACCTGGAAGCAAGACAGAGATTATGACACATGCTAACGCACACATGGCGGGACTATTCACTGAGAAATCAAGCAAAACCCTCTATTAGCAGCCAAAATGTTAAAAAAAATAAACACCCCAACCCCAGCCAGAAGCTATTGACTCAAAACCCACAAAAATGCCTTTTCCACAAGCTTTTCTGAAAGCCCAATACCAGAGAGGATTTATTTGGGTGAAACCCTTTTTTGCACTGCTGGCATTTGGACTTCCAAAGCCTATCTGGAGTCAGAGGTACAGGTAGAAGAAAATGTCACCACCTGGCCCAGCAGTTTGCAGCCCATGTCTCAGTGCTTCCCAAGGCAGACAGGGATTTCAGAGGTCACAGCTGAAGCGCTGGCATTTCATCAAGGACCTAAATTACACAAACGAGTCTCTAACTCATCCTGCTGGCTGTGCACCTGCTGGGAGGCAGCCCCTTGCATCCCACATGAACACACCACTGAAATCCCAGCCCCAGGAAAGCCAGGAGAAGCCAGGGGGGCTCACAGGGACATGGGAAGCATTCACAAATGCAGGAATTGAATTCCACAAGTGCCGTTTGAACAGCATTTCCTTCAGCAAGGAGCAGGCACAGGTCTGGCATGTCCCTGAGAGGAGCAGGAGTGTTTGCAGACACACAGCTGCTCCCAGGCCCCAATGTTTTATTCAGTGTGTGCCCAGCCACGCCAGGCTGGAGCTGCACAGGCTGCTCCCAGCCACGCCGCCTTTGGGAGCCATTTGCCGGTCACATTGTCAGTTAACAGGAATCATTTTGAAAGCAGCAATTCAGTCTCTACACTCCTTTCCTAACAGCATTTTCAGCCTGCAATTTGGATGATAGGAAAATTACAACCCTGCTGCACTATATTATGTGATATAAATGTTATTGCAATTAAGCCGATGAGGAGAAACCCCAGAAAACAAAGATGTGTCGTCGTTGCTTTCTCCGCGTTCTCTCCCCAGAAGCTGAGCAGTTATGGAAGGGCAGTGCAGGGGAAGAAGTGTTTCCATGAGCTGGAGGGGCTGCAGGACCATGGGAGCAGCACAAAGCCCCAGGGACACGCTGGGATTTCAGCCAACAAATTATTTCCTTATGCCACACACGAGGGAGAACTGCTCTGAGGAACAAGGAATGGCCAAAAGCAGTCCAGGCATCTTCTGGTGATGGAATAGGACACATCAGGGCACTCTGGAGGGGATTTTCCACCAACTATGCCACAGATCTTCATTCCTCATCTCCTCAGCACCCACCCAAAGTTTCCTTCTCCCAGCTCAAGCTCCAGAGGCCTCTGGAGCATTTTGATGTATCTGGGAGACATCACCCAGGTAGCACGGCATCACCTCCCTGTGCAGAGCAGGAAAATGGCATTACAGGATACCTGTGCTCTGGGTGAGCCAGCCCCAGCCCCAGTGTCACCTACAGGCAGTGCCTGGGGACAAAGCCTGTCCCAGACACCCAGCCAGCTCTGCAAAAACCTGGCACCTTCTGCCCAAACCTCAGCTGGGTGCTGAGCAAATGTTTACTGACAGGAGCAGCAGACATAGTAAATGACTTTGATTTCACTGTTTCTGGAGAGGGAAAAAAAAAAAAGCAAAAAAGGAGTCCTAGCACTCATCATTTACTCCAAGGTGCTGTAACCAGGTAGAAACTTGTCTTTTATATGCTGAACTGTGTCCATGAAAACACATTATCTTTAAGTGGGCACTGGAGGAACCACACTCAACATTGACTTCTTCATGCCATCGCTAACACTGGATACTTCAATCATTTGAAGGTTTAAGTGGAGATTAGCAGAGACCTCACCTGCATCTCTCTCTGGCAGTTCAGCATGTTTTGGGCATGCTCTGCAGCAGCAAAGCCCCGGGAAGGCAAAGCCCTGCAATCTGCAGAACAAGGTCTCTGTCACAAAATCAGAGCCTGGAGAGGCACGTGCCAGATCCTGCTGCTCATGCAGCTCCCAAAGGATGCCCAGCTCTTCCCAAGCCTGGCCAGCACCTCAGCAAAAATCCTGTTTCCTCAGCAGTGGATGAGCTCAAACGCTTTTGAGAAATATCCCAAGCAACTCTTACCATGCAAGAGGCCTGAGAAGCAAGACAGTTATTTCTTCCTTTTTATTCTTTTTTTTGGGCTGCCAGGCATGGACACAGGAAGATTCCAGAAACTGACAACCACATGTGGCTTCTTTGAACATCCCTTTGAACATCAGGAAGCTGTGGAAAGCACTGGTTCCCATTATTTTGGGTGGAAGATCTCCAGTCCTCCAGCAGACGGATCAAACCCCTTGCTGCAGGGAAGCCGGGGTGCCCAGAACAGGGCATGTCGCTCAGGCCCGGCAGGCTGGATGCTCCCCAGCCCTGTGGAAACCCTCCTGGTCCTGCCCCTGCCCTGGCAGCGAGGGGCCTGGCAGCCACAGGTCCCTAATGGCCGGCTGGGATGTGCTGCCACGTCCGGCTGATTAGCTGTGGGTGATCCGAAATGTCAAACCATTATGTGCGACAGCCAGCGCCACCAGCGCACAACGCCCTCCTAATCATGGCCTTGCTGCCTGTAAGTGGGAAAGGTGATGCTTAAAACACAGAGAGGAAATCAGCCTGAATTACTGAAACAAACCAGCAAAGCCCTTTGTTCCTGTCAGCCTTTCCTAGGCTGGCGGAGGGCTCGTGTCCTTGTAAGGCGATTTGCAATATTCTAACTAAGATTAAGGGCATGAAAAGCCTCCTGTCCCAGCCCTGCACCCAGGTACCTGCACACCTGCCCTGCTGTGGGTCCATAACTCTGCTCTGTGAATGCTCCCACCCCTGGATGGGAGGAAAATCCTGCTGAGGACAAGGGGGACAGGGCTGCTCAGAGCACCTACAGCCCATGGAATAAACACCCCCTTGGTGCAGGGCAGGACAGGGGCAATCGGCTCCTCCTCACATCATTTGCTTCCCAACACAGCTCCTGTCCACGTGAGCTCTCACCCCAGCACCCTGGAATAGGCAACCTGAAAACACTCCTGGCCAAAACCACACCCAAATGATGCTGCATTCAGCTACTGTCATGCTTGATACTTCTTATGATTTCTTGGGAAAATGTTAATTTGAAACATTTCTATACTCCACGCCAGTGCCACAGCAGGGAATAATGGTCCCATTTCAAGCTCAGAGCAAGGCTCAGATATAGGGAAAAATTAAACAAGGATAAGAGCAAGAAACCATTAAATGTCAAAAATATTTTACTGCCAGTTCAACAACAAAGTCTGGAGGAGATAAGTCTGTGTGTGTACTAATGTTATATAAAAAAGTGATTATTCAGCCCTGGGAACAGAGCTATTGATTCCAGTAACAAAGGGCACTATATACACTACAGTGGGTTTGCTCTTTTTAGCCTGGGAAAATTGATTTTCTTAAACTTTCCCTTGAACCTGCAGTAGGGTTTAATCTGAACCTAAAGGAGCCTTTTAAGAACTCCCATAAATTAAAATTATATCTCTTCATTTGGCACATTTTGGGTTCCTGCTGTTCCAGCAGAACCACGAGAAACGCTGGAGAAAGAGGTGGGAGGAAGTGATAAGGGCATTTTGTGACAGCTTCCCTGCCCACGTTTGTTTCCACACACTAGAAATAACATGTAAACATTGAGATGTTTGTTTCCATACATTAGGAACAACATGCAAACATTGAAAGTGACCATGGGTGAAGGTGTGAACACCCCACAACCCATCTCTATGACAATGGGTGATGGTGTGACCCGTCACACCCATCTCTGTGACCATGGGTGAAGGTGTGACCCCCTCTCACCCCATCTCTGTGACCATGGGTGAAGCTGTGACCCCTCACACCCCATCTCTGTGACCATGGGTGAAGGTGTGAGCACCCCACATACCCCCTCTCTGTATCACTGGATCCATGCAGATGTGACCCCTCCCAGAGCCCTTCTCTGTGTCCCTGGGCCCCGTGGAGGTGTCCCCCTGCCAGGTCACACCATGCCCAGCCCCACACCCGTGGTGTGCCCTGTTTACAGCTCCCACACACCGTCTCCTTTGTGGCCCCGCTGAAAACCCGCAGTGTGCAGCTCACCACTGTACATTTACGCTCTTGTTTTCCCCCCAGTGAGGCAGTAAATGACCTTTTATTCAAACAACAATTCCTAAAACAAAACCAAAAGCCAGCCCCTGGTCAGATGTGCGCGCGGCGAGGCAGGGTTTGTTATTTAAGCGGCAGCCAGACTGTGTGCTATGCAAACAAACCCCATGCTCTGTTCTCCCAACCTCCTGCTGACTTTGCAACTAATTTTGTTAGCGAGGAGAACACACTGAGCCTGACATCAATGCAGCAAAGAGCCCTGAGACGTTTGTTCATAACTTTGTAACAAACATTGATCAATCGATTTTTTTGCCGCGTGGGGAGGGAAAAGCCCACAAACAAAACAAAACACATATGAGGAGATTTTTTTCTTTAATGGCACAAAGGGCAATTAGGAACCCAACCTTCCAGTGAAATGAGATTCCTTACAGTCCTCTGTGCTTTTAAGTCTTCCCCTTATGCTCAATGGAAGCAAAATCTACTGCCAAGCCTACAAAGGAGGAAAAAAAATCAGCTGCAACCAAGAGATGGTCGGCGGGCCTGGCGCAGCATTTCCGAACGCGACAGAACAAAGACAGGTGAAGGCTCCTGGCAAAGTGAAGGACACCCCATCCCACGTGCACAGCCTTTAGCACCATGTATCAGATCAATGCAGAACCAGCAAAACACAGAAAACACTAATTAGCCATCCAAAATAACTGAGTGCTGTGCAAACAGGGCAACATGAGCGTGTTTATCCAAGCCCACTCCTCCAGCTCTGCACCACAGCAGCACACAGGGACCCTGGGGCTCCTCACCTGGCCAGGCAGGACAGGTAGCACAGGATCCATGGTGGCACAGCTGATCCAGCCTGCATTCCTTGTGGTGTCTGGCACAAGCTGCTCCTGAGCAGCCTCCCAGCCACTGGCACTGTGGCTCTGCTCAAAGGGAGCTCATGGGCACATTTGATCACAGATCTAGGCAAAACTTGATCTGAGTATGTTTCAGCCAAGCTCCAGCCCTCAGCCTGGACATTTCATCACCCTAGGCAGGCGCCCAGGATCCTGCCTGCCCTTTTCCCAAGGTGTTCCTCAGCACTGTGGGGTCAGCAGGCTCCCACCCCTCTCCTGCACAGCCCTGGGAAGTTGCAAAGACACAAACCCACCTGGAAAGGGAACTCTCACAGGAGGGACGCTGAGCCTGGAAAACCAAACAGCTCAGACACTGCAGGACCCAGGGAAAACACCCTCTGCATGCAAGAGGCCAGGGCTGCCAGACACAGCTCCGGGAAAACAGCATTGTGATTTCAGATACAACAGCAGTCAGTGGAGAAGAAAGATGAAGCACAGCTCCCAAAGTTTACTCTTGCAGCCTAACTAACAGCTCACAACAATACTTCCTTGGCAAGCAGCTGTGACCTTATTTTTCCTTTGGAAACAGCCCTGAGGTTTCACTGACACAGACATCACCTGCTCATTAGCAGGTCCCTGAGCAGGGAAATGCCACGGGGTGATTCCAGCACTGCCAGGCTGCTCCCGGGGAAGGAAGGTGGCTGCCCAGACTGTGTACCTCCTACAGCTGGTGACATTTAGCCGGTCCCTGGGAGCTGCTGAGCCACAGAGCCCCTGGCTGTCAATCTCCCATTCTGCATCCCTGGGGGCTGTAATGACAGCAGCACCCCCTCCCAGCCCTGCCCCTCTGGTTCCTCACAATCCACTGAGATCCTCTGCTCCAAGTCCATCCCTGCAGCCACTCTGCCTGGAGCTCCCTGAGAGCAGGTGGCACTGGGCAGGGAGAGCAGGATTTTAAAGCTGCCCCTGATAAAATTAGTTCTAATAGTTCTGAGTGCTTTTACACTTATAAATACTTAAATTTTTTTATAAAACAGCACAGCCTAAAAGATTTCTGGTGGTGGCTGACAAGAGAAAACAGGAATGTTTTCTACAGATTGACCAGATGAGCACTTGGGTCCTGCCATGCTCACAGGCTCAGGGGCTCAGCCCCAGTGAGGCAGCCTCTCTCTAGGGACTTCTGCTGGTCAAAGTGACCCTGAGATATATTAGAAAGTCTCTTTTCCTAGCCTAGCAGTTAAAGAAGGAGTCAGAACTCTTCAGTTTTCAGTCTCAAGGATGCTTTTTGTTTCTTATCTATAAAATTATTTCTCCTGGCCTGCCGAGGTCTGTTCAGCAGGTCAGACAGAGGCACACTGACCACCTTGGGGTGGTGTTATCTTTTTATACTAAAAACTACCTGTACTTTATTTACAATAACTTCCCAATACCTATCACCTATGTTAGACAGTGAGCTTCTACCTTAAACCAATCCAAAAGTGCCAGCATCATAGCAGAAGATGGAGGCCAAGAAGAAGAAGAAGGAGAAAGGCTGGACACGCCTAGATTCCTCCATCTTACCTCCTGAACCCCCAATCTAAAAACCCCCAAAAAATCTATTTTTCACCCCGTGACAAACTATTATTCTACTTAGACTTTCGTGGCTTGCAGACCCTCATATAAGGTTGATAATTTTTTCCATGGCCCATAATCAAAGTCACAGGTGTCTTGTGCTCTGTTCCAAGGTCTCTGAGCCCTCTGGCAGGGGGATGTCCTGAATTCCAACACCTCTCCCAGAGGCTGCTGTGGATCACACAGGCAGAGGAGCCAGTCAGGGGAGCACAGAGCACCACCATCCATGCTGGTTGAGGGTTTTGGAGCCCTGTCCCCTGCGTGCCCTGCTCGGGACAGAGGTGGCACAGGGACAGACATCGGCCCAGCCGGCGCTGCTGCCGCACAAGCTGCGCTCTGCCCTGCAGCTATTTACTCACAGCTACAGATGTTGACACAACAAAGAGCTACAGACAGACGGACAGAACAGCAGCAGTGTTGGGGCGCAGACACTGCGGGCTCTATTCTTCAGGGAAGCGCCTCTGGCTTCCCCACTCAGCCCTGTGATTCCTTTGGGAATCATCTGGCCTGGTGAAGCTCGCTTTCCTGTCGTAGGACAAAGCTGGTAGGAGAGAACATCAGCCTTGCTGTTTGTCCTTGTGCTGAACAGAGCCCTTATCAACCTACAGAAAAACCAATTGTTTCAAATCAAGGGGCTGGAAGCTTGGGGATGCACTGGCGGCGTGCAGCTTCTGCTCATCTCTCTGAGAAGCCACACAGGGAAAATCCTGGCTTTGCACTCTAGAGAGCCAAAATTAAAGGGATGACTTTTTCCACAGGAAAAAAAAAACCCTCACAAGGTGCTGTGTCCCTAAATACTTTTTGGGACACACCACCTTGCATTTGAAAGCCACTTAACTACACAAAAAACTGTTCAAACAGCAAAATGAAAAAATTTTGAAAAACACAAGAGAGTGGCCAGAGGGGCAGAAGGTGGCAGAGCTGGGTGTGGGAGATGTGCCAGCGAGGCTGTGCAGCACTGCCCAAACTCTGCACAGACTGCGCTCAGTCCTGCTCTCCTCCTGGCCAAGCTGTGCTGGGACGTCCTGAGAGCCCTGTGCTGCCAGTGACAGTGACACAGGCACTGCAGAGCCCCACTCTGAGCCCATCTGGGAAAGCCATAGCCCCACACCAAGCCCTGCAGCTCCAGGGCACTGCTGTGCTCACGGGCTGGCTGTGGGGACATGGCGCGTGAGGGTACGCGGCCTGCGAGGCTTCGGATGCCTCAAGCACCCTGCAAGCCGGGGAAGGGATTCAAGTTTTTAAACAGTTGCTTTTTTTAAGCTTCTGGTGTGAAGCAAAGTTCAGATCCTTCACAACTGGTAGGAAAAGATATTATTGCCTGGAACCATGCCCAGAAAAACTCAAAGCTGAGCTTCCTCCTGCCTGTGCTGGCTGCCAGCTCCCGGCACTCCACCATGATGCCATCTGGTGCCCACAGACAGAACGGCCAGAGAGCTTCTCCTGGGCAGATTTGGGAGATGATCGGGGGGAATCAACAGTGCCCAGGCAATAACTCACAGCATTTGTTCTGCTGGAAGATAAACACCACCCTTGCACTGCAGCAGTGTGTCTGAATGGCTCAGGCTGGGCTGCAAGGAGAACATGGGGTAACAGTCACTCCCAATTTTAAACATGGGGTAATAGTTACTCCAAATTTTGCTGTTGTCTCTCCTGGATGGGGATTTGCAGTGCTGCACTGCAGACATCCATCCCTGCTGCTGGAGAGCTGCCCTGGCACAGCATGCAGCCCCAGAGCAGCCGCCCACCCCACAGCCACACACCAGTGGTCCTGAAGGGGCTGTAAAGAGCCCTTCTGAAGAGCAAATAAATGAGTTGACTTCATAAAGAAAAGCAGGGAGCCAAGTAGCCTCCTTCCCTCAGAGAAATGAGACTGATTATGAGGTAGGTGGGCTTTGGAGGACCTGAGAGCAGCAGCTTTGTGCTGTGGCCGGTGGCCAACAGACCGTGTGCCAGGACAGTGGCCACAGGACAGATGCTCTGACTGTCCCTGTCACCCCCCAGGGTCCCAGCACCTCACAGATCCCTCCCCTGTACTGGGTGTTGCAGCAAATAGCTGGGGACATGCTAGTCCTAGGAGAACCCAGAATTCCCTTAAAATTAGCCCATTTTGCCATCTCCAAAGCAACACAACAGGAAATAAACTCGGCACCCTTTTGGAGGTCTTGCAGGATGCTGTTTCTCAGCATCCCTGGGGATCATCAAGATCTTGATTTACACTGGATCTGCCACTTGATTTACACAGGACAAAACCAGTTTGTCCCCATCACCAGTACACTGTTGCTTGGACAGCACACTGGTAGGTCCTGCTGTACCCCAGAAATGCACTCCTTCCTTCACCAGGCTCTGCAAACATTTCCCACCACAGGGCAGGGAAAGTGGGGGAGAGAATGGCTGGGTCAGAAGCTGGAGAGCTCCTGCCATGAGCACCAGCAACGCTGGATGCACTGAAACCAAAACAGATCCCCAGGGAGGAAAGGGGAAACACGAGTCGAGATGTTTTCCAAACAATCCCCAGGGAGCATCCGAGCCTGAAGCAAACACAAACTTACTGAGTATATCCACCAGCACAAAACAATGCAGGAGGAGGAGATGTTCAGCCCTACAGCTTTTTTTTATGAGTCCTGGGAAAACAAATGTACATTTTTTACAGGGAAAAAGTGCTCAAAATCCTGCCACAGCTCCTGTGGGAGGCCAAGTGTCCATCCAGCCGCATTTCAGGGCTGAGTGATTGATCCCTGAGAAGTGCCAGCTTTATTTCCTGGTGCACATTGCCACCTCGTGGCTTTCCTCCGACTTCCAAAAGAGGCTGCAGGAGTCAGAGCTGCACATGGGAAGTTGTTTGGAAATACTTCCATTTGTTCCATCACAACCTGCAGATGCAGAATGACCAGGCTCTGGAATATCACTGTTTATGGTTATAGAGCTCAGCCTCGGCAGCTTTAATTCCTTACCAATATTTTCCCCAGTTCCAGTTTGTATTGACTGACATCATGGTAGGAGATAGAATCAGGCAAGTAAAGAATTTCACACAGAAAAATTATAAATAATTAATTAAACCCCCCAGCAACTGCATCGTCTGCATTTCTCCTGTTCCTCTGCTAATTCCTGGGAAAGTTAAACAGGTATGTTAGCTGCATAATTATTTGTTTGCAGAGGAGGTTGACACTGGTTTACAGAGTACAGACAAGCATGTAATTCCTCTGTAGCTACATGGTAATTATTGCACTATTATAGAGTAATTAAACATGCAAATAAGCATTAAACCAAGGGGTCTCTATGGTTGCTGCCAACAACTGCAGGACAGAAAATCAATAGTAAATCAAATTACAGTGTACTATAGCAGTACCAGCTATAGCAGGTAGTTAAAGAGCATCATCTTTTACACAGCAATTTTTGTAGCTTTTCTGGCTGCACAAGTGTCCAGCCTAATGACCCAGGAGAGATCTAATTTTGCAAGTACTCTATATGGGTTAATCATTTTGTCATCCCATAATACCTTTCCTTTTCCTGAGGATGGGAACAAATCCATCACTGATCCTGAGACTGGTACAAACCCTCCAGAGAAGAGTTCTCCAGAGCTCTGTGACACACATGAGCTTGGCTTTGCCCCAGTTGGTTCCTTTAAGAGATAAATCTGAATATGAACATATCCCTGTCCAGCTGTGAGCTGGCTGCTCTAAACACAAAGTTCTTTGCTGCACACCAAAGCCAAAATGTTCACAACATCCCTCAAGCCAAAATGTTCACACCGAGACCTCAGACCCTGTGCAGGGGTAGGACCTGAAAAACTCAAATCTCATTTTTGCCCAGAGATTCTCCTCCTGCCTTTTTTAATTCTGCAAATGTTTGAGCACAATCTACCCCTAAAATTAGGGAGGGGGGGTATGAAAGAGAGATCACAACATACACTGGGACAGAGAAGCTTCCCCAAGTAAACCAGTTGTATTTTTACTCCAAGTTTGCACCCAAGCCTGTGAGCCAAGCAGGCTCAGAGGGACCTACATCCTTTCCTAGGGATCTCTGCCCTGTCATACTTACTGAAAGGGATATCTGCCCCAAAATAGCAGCTCCCTCCATTTAGTCAGCAACTTCCACTGCAGAAGCATCTCTGCTATGCCCTGGCTGTGAACAGTGACGTGGCTCTTGCACCAGCCCAAAATGCACAAAATCACACTTGGGGCAGGCTGGCATGAGCTGTGGCCACTGCATTTTCTGGAACTACCTGACACACATGCCACGCTTTTCCAGCTATGGCTCTTAACATGTGACAAAGAAAAATAAATACCATAAACCATTTACACATTTACACCTAGGGCCAAAATACTGCAGTTTCCATCTTATTTTGTCCCCTCCAGCGGGCTCTTCGCAGGGCTCAATCCCACACCTGCTGCAGTCCAGGGGAAGCTCTGCCTCCATCCCAGGGGAACCTGGATCAGGGCCTGATGTAAAGGCAGGAATTAATGAAAGCCATTTCCCTTGCATGTGTCTGCAATGAGCTGTTCCTCACAGCAGTTTCCCTTCCTGATGCTGTGCTGCCATTGCCAAGGCACAGACACTCAGTCAAACCTTGTTCAGGAGCCCTAGCACAATTTTAGATATTTATACACATTCATTCCCAGTGACCAGCTGAAACAGACAGATTTATTTCAACCACAGACAGACTTTGAGATACATACCAAGGCTCTTCTGACCCTTGGTTCCCTTACTCTGTTTCCAAACACAGAAATCCTGCATGGTTTAAAAGCAGGCTCTTGCTACCTTTAATGCATATATTTGTTAAGGCAGCAACCATAATCACAGCCACTGTTACCCTTCCCCTGCTCTGCCCCCTCACTTAGCAACCAGTCTGAGTGCTGCCAGAATTATTCTTGGCCTGCCAAGGAAACTATTTCTGTCCCCTGAATTTCATTTCCTAGCAGAGTTTAATTTATATTTTGATGCTTTCTGGTTGTCATGAAAACCCTCCTTCCCCTGCTAATGACAAGGAACTCTGCAGCCTCCTGCTCCCACTCCACAGATCCCAGCTTCTACCTCCTTCCCTGGGGCTGCACCCACAGCTTGCTGAGGATCACTCACTTGTCAGTATGTCTGCCAAAAATAACATCTTTTCGGATTTCATCCATTGGTAGCTCACAGGAGACTTCTCAGGAGAAAGGAGTTTTCCTGCCTCTACTCTGAGGATAAACCCATGCAGCTGGAGCTCCCTGCAGAGGGAGCAGGCTCTCCATCCCATCACAGCCAGGGATGGGAGTGGAAATCCCTTCTTCCAGATAAGCATCTGTCACCAAACTTACATGCAGTCCCTTGCCATCTCCATCAGGGCACCTTGCTCTCTGTGTGGGAACCAAACAGAATTCTTGACTCGGGCTCCAGGTTTCCTCACTCAGCACCACTGGCACACCTGCAGAAGGAAAATAACTTTCCCACACTGCTAAACTTTTCTAGAATATTGGCCAAGTAGTGCTGGAAGCAAGAGGTTTGGGCTGGAAACAAGAGCTTTGGGCCAAGGGACTTGGAGGGGGTCAGACCACCACATTTCTCCTCCCAGGGTGTCCTGCTGCAGCACATCCTGTCTCTTGTGGATACCCACAAGAAAGGAGGGAGCTCCTGAAGGCAGGGAGGTATTTTACCTCTCACACCCCAGCACAGAACCCCTGAGTCAGAGCAGTCCTGCAGGGACTCTCTCACCCTGCAGATGCCCATCAGCTCCACCTGCATCCTGCTCTCCACAGCTCACGGTGGGTCACTCCCAGGAAAAGAACAGGCCTTGCCAGTGGCATCATCAGTGATGCCTTCCTAGCTGCCAAGAAGAAGGAAACCCCTCTGTAATGTGAGCCCAGCATACTCCATGCACAAGCACTCGCAGCCAGCAGCACTGGGGTACACAGGCACATGGCAGGATCTGCTTGTACCAGGTCTTACCTGATTTTTGCACCAAAGCAGCTCCTCCACAGGCTCCTGAGGACCTGCTCCAGCACCCCAGGCTTTTTTACTGTTCCTTTGTGCCTTAGGGCCCTTCAGAGCACACCAAACCCAGCCCTGGGTTTTACCTCTTCTCCAGGTAACCAGGAATGCTGGCAAAGCCAGGGCAGAGCAGGGGAGAGCTGCAGCCTCTTCCCCTCAAACACAGCTTCCCCTAGCAGCTGGGCAGTGCATGAGAATAATTTGTCAAACAGTGAACTGGAACTGTGGATAAGAATCATGCTTTTTGTACAGAAAATTGAAAATGAAATAGTGCCTAGAACTGCAGCTATTACACGGCACATTATCTTGGAGGGCTTTGGTGTAATTTAGATAAAACACCATATCTCTGATTTCAGAAATGTCAACATCATTCTAAATGTACATGTGTTTTTCCATCCTTTTCCTCAGAACTCAGAACTCCACGAGCCCCTCTCTCTCTTGTTCTCTCCATTTTCTTTTTAAATTGGCAAATGAGTATTCCATCTTTCAAAATTTCAGGTACATTGTTATAGGTGGGAAAAGTGCATGTTCAGAGATGGCTCCATTATGGATCTCATCAGCTGTGACACGCTCTCTGAAATAAAATCCATGCATTTGGATGAAACAGAAAAAAATTAATACCAGAACAAGGATGAAATGTTTCACTTCCCTCCTATGCCCCTCATATTCATGTTGCACTTCATCCCTAATGCTCTGCACCTTTTCTTCAAACTTCCTGCAAAGAGGAAAACACAGAAAGTGCAACACAAAAAATCCCATTCAAGCATACAAATCCCCCTTTTTTTGGTGGCCCAGGTTATCTGCAGAGGCTGTGCAGGCTCCATCCTTGGATATATTCCAAAAGCCAACCAGGCACAGGCCTGAGCTCCCTGCTCTGGTTGTCACTTCCTGAGCTGATCTCAGAGGCACCTGCTGGCACCACCCACTCTGTGGGCTCCTGTTTCATTGTAAGTTCATTGGAAAATGTGCACAACCAACATGAATTTTATCTGCTTCTTGCCATCTCCAACCTCTGATCAGGTTTCAAGAGTGTCCTACAGTCTCCTGCTAATTGTCCTCCAATGGCTTCGCACTGTTCTCCTGGGAGAGGGGATAACAGGGCTGGCACAAAAAGCCACGGGGATTTGCATCCTGCAAATGCCAGAAAGCCAAGAAGGAGGAAGAGGAAGGGAGGGTCAGGCAAGGGGGCTTTGCGGCTGTGTCTGCTGCACTTCCAGCACACCAGCTTTGGCTCTGCTTGCCTTTACCCCAGCCAGCAGCTGGGCAAAAGGAACGGGGTTTTCCCCCCAGCACATTTACATTTTTATTTAACTCTCAGCAGTAAAACAAAACAAAACAAAACAAAACAAAACAAAACAAAACAAAATAAAATAAAATAAAATAAAATAAAATAACCCCATTTTATTTAACTCTCCTTTCCTGACCCGGGAGCTGGAGCACACAGGCCAGGCTGTGGGAAATCCTCACAGTCCTGACAGACTTATCCTGGTTAAAATGCCCTGGGAGTGGATAAAGGGGCAGATTCCCACCACATGGCAGTTTGCAGTGACACCTGAGTACCCCAAGCACTTCTGGTTGTCCACCACTCCCAACAGTGCACGACAGGAATAAATAAAGGTGTTCCTAATTAGACTAAGCTGATCAAAAATACACAATGGATTCCCATTCTTCTCTTTTACAAAGACAAACGTTTTGTGAGATGAGTGCATTGCCATCTAAAGCCTTCAGCTCAGCCTTCAGCAACTCCTTACATTAAACCTTGCCACTTCCAAAGTGCCATGGACAGCTCTGGGCACCTTTGCTCACTGCTCCTGCACACACACACACACACACACACAGAATCCACCCAGGGAATGTTTACAGGGATGCAAGTCTGCAGCTCCAATTTACAAGTTCATTAACAGTGTCCCTGCAAAGATCAGTTTTTTTTTTTTTCTGTTGGAGCCCTAATTAGCAATGAATTTTCATTATTTTTCATTGAAATCCCAAAGCAGCTTTGGCACATTCCCTTTGTTCTCTTGAAAACGGGGAAGTGGAGAAGAGTAAGGAAGATAAAGACACAGCTGATGATATACTGGGGTGGGGGGGTTGTTTTCTCCTTGAGCCATTCTTCCACTTTAATACACTTTGCAGCAATCTTCCTTACTATTTAAGATTTGAAGAAATATCTATTTCCATAAAGAAGCACTAACACCACTGTTGGCTGCCCCTCATCCTTCCCAGAAGGATGTGTCCCTAGGATAAGGTGCACCCTGTGATAAGGTTGGCTCTCCATTCTGTGCTCAGACAAAGCCTCCATCCATGTCCAGAGGCATTTTCCAAGTGTGGGGGGCACGAATCCAAACCGTGGCCATGAGAAAAAGCCTGAGAAACAGCCAAGCAGCCCCTGACTGCAGTGCAGCAGCAGCTCTGACAGGAATTGTTAATCAGGGGGAGAGCTCTGCCAAGGCTTTCATTAGCCCTGATGAGGTCAGGGCCTGGAGCAGGCAGCTGGCACTGCCACTGTCCCCTGGCAGCTCCAAGGACCAGGCAGAGGTGGCTCTGAAGGCTCTCAGAGGCTGCCTGCTCACTCTCATTCCTCCTGAGATGTAAATGCAAAATATCAATATCAATAAATCCAATTTTTCCTTGGGTTTGAGTCCTTTCGTGGCCCAAGCGCTTTGGAAGGGCCACAGCAGGAAAATCAGCAGTCCCAGTAAATTTGATCTCTCCTTTTAGCGCAGTTAATAAGCAAATAATGGAACACAGACATCAATTTTCCCCACAGAAGAGTAGTGCAGCACCTCTCCCTCATCCAGCCTGCTCTGCATCCACTCCTGGAGCCATGTGGCAGCACAGGGACATCTCCTGGCAGGGCACTGAGGAACACAGCAAGAAATGGGTGCCCTGTGCCCAACCTGGTGACAAGCAGAACTCAGGAAAGGACTCGGGCTGCTGGTGTCTGCTCCAAATCCACAGATGCTTTGGGCTCTTGGCAAATTCTGATTGTTTTTTGCCAGGGGGATGGATAATCATCACATTGTTTCCATAGTCGTTCTACAAATTATTTTGATAATAAGGGACCTCCTGTGACATTAAGTACATTTTAATTACAACATTGTCTGTAATGCATATATCTAATTGCAAATATTTATTTTATCATATTTTGTCTGTAGGCCTGTTAGATGCATCAGATATTATCTTCTGACTCAGTAGTACAGGTTAATTAAAATTTCTCTTTTAATACTGTTTCAAAGCCAACAACATAATTTCATCTGAACACCAGCTGTGTCAGTAAAAAATTATTTTTTGTTAGTTTTTTGTCATGCTTGTCCATGGAGGAAAACCCGAGCTGTTTCTGCAGGCTGTAATTACTGCACTGCTTTCTGCAGTTATTCATTTGCAAAGGAAGAAAAGAAGGAAGAATGTAAGGAACATCAGTGGCCAGTGGTTGCTTTGTGTGCTACTGCTTCATTTTGAAGGATTTTTTTTGTTCTCCTTCTCATGTACAAAAAAAAGCATTTGAGATCTTCTCTTCAGAAGGAGAATTGAAGATACCACACAGCCTGGTTTGTCAGAATAAACTGCACTAAGACAATCACATTGGTCATTCTGGGTGCTAACAAAGCCCAGCTTAAAGGTGATTCCAGTCAGAGTGATCATTCTGGGTGCTACCAAAGCCCAGCTTAAGGGTGATTCCAGTCAGAGTGGTCATTCTGGGGGCTAACAAAGCCCAGCTTAAGGGTGATCCCAGTCAGAGTGGTCATTCTGGGTGCTATAACAAAGCCCAGCTTAAAGGTGATCCCAGTCAGAGTGGTCATTCTGGGTGCTATAACAAAGCCCAGCTTAAAGGTGATCCCAGTCAGAGTGATCATTCTGGGGGCTAACAAAGCCCAGCTTAAAGGTGATCCCAGTCAGAGTGGTCATTCTGGGTGTTTACAAAGCCCAGTTTAAGGGTGATCCCAGCTAGAGTGGTCATTCTGAGTGCTATAACAAAGCCCAGCTTAAAGGTGATCCCAGTCAGAGTGATCATTCTGGGGGCTAACAAAGCCCAGCTTAAAGGTGATCCCAGTCAGAGTGGTCATTCTGGGTGTTTACAAAGCCCAGCTTGAGGGTGATCCCAGCTAGAGTGGTCATTCTGGGTGCTATAACAAAGCCCAGCTTAAGGGTGATCCCAGTCAGCTGCTTCCTCCCTCATTCATTTTTCCTCTGAGTGATAAAGATCCAATCCAAGATGAATGAAAAATGAAAGTATGAACATAATGTTCAGCCAAAGAAAAAAAGAGACCTCAGGTTAAATACACAGCAATGTAAACCCAAGAAAGCTGAGGAGGGGACAAGAGGACAACAAAAACTCTTTCTGCAGGTGGCAGGACCCTTCCTCTGTAACTTGGAGGAACAAGTGACTCTTATTTCCCCCTCTGAGCATCCTTTGCTGGGACCAGAAGTGTTTCTGCCCATCAGCCCTTCAGAGCAGTTTCAGACCCCACAGTCTGAGCCCATGTGCTCAGGGCTGGCAGGGACAGGGTTAACAGCGTCCCCAAAGGAGGGGACCGGGCTCTGCCTCACCCGGCCAGAGGTGAACGCTGCCAGGAGGAAATTGCTGCTGCAGCTCCAGCGAGATCACCAGTGACCTTTCCTCTTGGAGAGGGGTGAAGTAAACAACACTTATCTGGGATTTAATGCGCTGGAGACAAGCAGCGCTTTATCTCTGCTCCACACCGCAAGGAGCAGGGAGGCACAGGGATGATTTTCCTGTTTTTACCACATAAGCCATCTCTTAGGACAGCCCTCAAGTTGAGCTGAAACGTTTCCTCATGGAAAGATCTCTCTTGGAGCAGCAGTGGGTTATGGGCTTGCACCACGTGCCACACAAACTCCTTCGTGCAGTTCAACCTTTGGCAAAGGCACTCTGAGCTCTCCTTGGTGGGTTGATATTTTTACTCCATGAAATTTTCACTTCCTCCAGACTGTTTCCTTTAGGGACATGCAATCCCTGTTCTTTCTATTTCGGAATTTTTTCCATCAGTAGACATAAATCCTTCCCTTTTCCCCTCTGCACAGTTGGAGATTCTGGCAGAAGGAAATCTGACAGGGTTTTTTGACAGTGGATTTCTCCTGTCTGTCATTTTTACTATAAGAATGACATCTGACTGCCTCATAGGCTGCAATGGGTGGAAAATTTTCCACCAGGATTTTCCTAAATAAACCTCCACAGCCCAAGGGACAGTGGGAACTGCTTTGAGTGCCAAATGAGAAGGGCTGGAGGAGACCCTCAGTGAGGGTTAAATGGATGGGACACCTTTGCTTCCACAAAATCCAAACCTTTGCAGAGGCTGATCCATGGAAATCAGATCACAGGATCCAGATTTAGAAGAAATCATTTAGCAGAAATTAATCACTTTCTGTGTGGTTTGAGCCTGAAGCAGAACTTTGCAGAAGCAGGGATCCACGCCTGCATGCCCTACAGGAACACTGCTAGGATAATAACCCCTCAAACCCGGAGCCCACTGGAAAAGTCTTTTCCACAGGCTTAGTCATACCAGGGCAGAGAGGGCAGAGCCTCATTTCATTATGCAGCATGCTGGCACAGCACCAAAGCCCTGCTAAGCCCTGCACCTGAGCCAGGAAGCATCCAGGGAGCTGATTCCAATGCAAGGATAAGCAGCTCAGGCACCTTAATGGATGTGTTGGACCAAGGATATGCAAGAGGACACAAAACCAAATTTGAAATGCAATCTGAAGCGTTTGGTTCAAAGGACAGAAAGTCAGAACTGACATTCCATGCTTAGGAAACCATTACCTCACCTGTAGGTTGTGTCCTGTGTTTGCTTTTCCCCTACCTTTTCTCCTGGGCTCAGTATAAAGTGTTGTATTGACACAAGCAAGCGGAGGAGTTCCGTAATTTAATCTCTGCCATTAAAATTTCAGGCTCCACGGGAAAAGAAACCCTGCCTGTTCATCAGGTCCAGTGAAATTCAGGTGGCAGCCAGTGTCACATTTCCACAAACTCCACAAACCCTGCACACCAGGCTGCTTCCAGCATAGGGGGGAGGACGGAAGGGCATGAGCTGTGTAATTCAGGGAGAGCGTGCTGGCCTGCGGTGCAAACTCATATTAATAATTCAGGCCACTCTATTTTGGACTGGGAATGTGCTGCCCCTCACCTGTACTGCTCAAGGCAGTGCCTGAAATAGAAACTGCAGCAGGAGCAGCCCAGAGGGCAGTGCCAGCAGCCTGGCAGGGCAGTGCCAGCAGCCTGGCGGGGTGGGCACTGCAGGGCAGCCTCTGCAAGGTCAGCCCTTCCCCTTGGTCAGAGAGCCTTGGCTGAGCTGTGACAGCCCAGAACTCTCCCCCAGACTGATGGATGCTGCTCTGTCCTCCTGTGAGCCCAGCCAGGAGGCATGAGGAGGATTTTCCCAAGGAATACTGAACCCCTGCCCAGCGCTGCCATGCCTGTGCTGGCATTGTCACCTCCCTCAGGACACCACACGGTGCTGGGGCCTTTAACAATTTAATTCTGCCACAAGTGATCACTGCTCTGTTGCCTGAAGCGACTGCTTTTTATAGATTTTACCTCAGATCCTGAAAGCTGAATGACCAAATCTCTTTCAGGAAATTATTCTACCTTAAGCACTGGTTTTCGGAAATGCATCATCTGACTTTCTGGAAATTGCAAATGTTGCATTGTCAGAAAACACAAGTCACAAGTGGCTCTCCTGCACAGGCTGAAGTCACTGCTGCAGGTTTACTGGCATTCTCTGGCTTGTGCTGCCCTACACCAGCTCCTAAGTGAATAATCTGAAAAGTTGTATTTGATGTGGTTGAACTCAAAGGGAGAGCAAGGAGTGTCCCAGAGCACTGTCATTCCAGGCATGGCATCTCTGCTCCCTGGAGCTTTTCACAAGCAGAATTTCCAGCACACCTCAAACCACTGAGTGCCTAAAGCTATGCAGTTTGGTGCTAAGCACCAACACGATGCCCTGCTTATCACACAAGTTATCAGATATCAGAAGCACCACAATCCCTGAATCTGCAATGGCTCCTTTCTTAACAAAGCAGAACATGAAAAAAACGTGGAACAACCAGAAATTGCCAGAAGAGACAAATTGGAAGCTGTTAGTTTTGTAAATCAATTAAAATAAAAGGGAAGGAAAAAAAATAACAAGAACAAGCCAAGAGTTTAGTTATGTGCTTCCTCAGCCAACTGCAGAAATTGATTCGTGCCAATGGAAGGGGAGAGCCACAACAGCCCAATTCACTCTCTCAGGAAGATGCTGATGCTGAAATCACACCACATGACCCAAAAATTGAGACAATTGCTGGAGAGTGAGAACTGCTCCAGAAGGAGATGGTGTGTCATGGTGTGATGGGAAGGGTGTGCTACAGGAATTACTCCCAATGATGGGAAGGGTGTGCAATAGGAATCATCTGGGATGGGAAGGGTGTGCAAGAGGAATTATTCCCAATGATAGGAAGGTTGTGCAATAGAAATTACCTGGGATGGGAAGGGTGTGCAAGAGGAATTACCTGGGATGGGAAGGGTGTGAATAGGAATTATTCCCAATGATGGGAAGGGTGTGCAATAGGAATTATTCCCAATGATGGGAAGGGTGTGCAATAGGAATTACCTGGGATGGGAAGGGTGTGCAATAGGAATTATTTCCAGTGATGGGAAGGGTGTGCTATAGCAATTGTTCCCAATGATGGGAAGGGTGTGCAATAGGAATTACCTGGGACAGGAAGGGTGTGCAACAGGAATCACTGTAAGCCTGAGCCCAGCTCCAAGTCAAGGGACGATGTGAATTCTCTGACTCCAAGCACTCAGCCTTTCTGTGTAAGAAAAGCGATTAATCAGTTTTTTCATTTTCAACGCTGTGCATCATCACTACCCACCTTCCTGACTCCAGCAAGTGATTCCTCACTTCTTACCACAGGGTTTGGTGGCACAGCCAGCCCTTGCTCTGCCCCTTCCAGAACCCAGCTGTGCTGTGGAGGGGCAGAGTTGTGCCATGCTCAAAAGCAGGGCAAGCACTGCCTGCAGCCCCCTACTTCTTTATTTATGCTTTTTTTTTGTCCACTGCGACTTCCAAGCAGAGCCTGTCCCTGCTCCTGCATGCACAGGAGGAGCTGGGACTGCTCTGTCCCCAGGGGAATGTGTTTAGGGCTTGTTGACCTGTTGCTTCAGTGACCTCAGGCCTCTGCAGCAGAAATGATTGCTAAGAGGGCTCAGAGGAAGTGAGATTTCTGGTTCTAACAATAGTAATTCCTGTGACATTTTATTTTATACACCAATTCATGGCTGATAACACAATTTTAATATGATGTGTAAATTGATAATTTCATCATTTTGTTAAAAACTAACAAGCATATATGCAAGCCACTTCCCTGAAACTCCTTGTTTTCTTTTTTAGGACCACAGCCTGCTTTGAAACTCACTAGAGTTTACTTTTTAGCCCAGGAATTTTACTGGGGGCATCTGAGGGCCTTTAATTGAAACCCTGCTGGCTTCTGCTTCTGGGATGGATTGTGCTTTTGTTGTGTAACTATGAGCCTGCTCTTTTACCTTCCCTGGGTGTAAAGACAGGGAAGAAATTAATACAGAAATGAATAAGATGTCTTTACACAGAATATATGTAAAGACATATTATGTATGTACTTATATATTTATATACTTAGAGTGCAAGTGACTATTCAAAACCTGAATGTTTTCCAATGGAGATCTGCACTGAATATGGGGGAGAATTTTTTCCCTGTGAGGATGGGGTGGCACAGGATGCCCTAGAATCCCTGGAAGTGCCCAAGGCCAGGCTGGACGGGGCTTGGCGCACCCTGGGACAGTGGAAGCAGGAAGGGCTTTAAGCTCCTTCACACCCAAACCTGCGGTTCAGCGGTTCCGTGGCAAACCCAGAGCCTACCTAGGAGCCAGCTCCATTCCAGCTGCCCTGCCCGGGGCATTCCCGCGCCTCTCCCGGGATGCTCCGCTGCGCATCGCGGCGGTCCCTGGAGCCGCGCGGGGCCCCGCCGTGCCCGGGGGCTCCTCCCGGAGCTGCCCCCGGTAATTCCCGGTGGTTTCTCCCGGGGGTCCCGGTGCGCGGGCTCCCGCCGGCCGCCCCGGTGACGTCAGCGCCACGCCGCGGTGACGTCAGGAGCGGGGCGGGCGGCAGCTCCCGGCGCGCCCCGCGCAGGGCGGGGGGTGGGAGCGGCGGCGGCGGCGCGGGGAGCGCGCCCGGCGCTGCGCCTCCATCCGTGCCCGCCGTGCCGCCGGCATGTTCTCCAGGAAGAGCCACGCCGACGTCAGGAAATCCACGCAGAAGGCGCTGGACCCCAAGCGGGACGTGCTGACCCGCATGAAGCACCTCCGCGCTCTGCTGGGTGAGGGGGCGGTGGGTGCGGGGGGAGCCGGCCCCGGGGCCCTCAGACCCTCGAGGGGTGCCCGGACAGAGCCGCGGCCGCGAGCGGGTCTGCGAGCGCTGCTCGCCCTCCGCTGCCGTGTCCGGGGAGACAGCAGCGAGCTGTAGCAGCTCTCCGAGGGTAGCAGCTCCCCATGCTGTGGGCAGGGAGCCTCCTCAGCCAGCGCCGGGCTCTCACCGCCTCAGAGGCGGCCCCGATGCGCGCCCTCCGTGAGGCGCTGCCGGAGAAAGTTTGGGGTGCCCGGGGAAAGTCTCGTGTGCCGCTGTCCCGGGGCTCGCCTTGGGCTCGCTGTGGAGCCGCGGGGAAATGCCCAGCCCTGGTCAGTTTCGGAGACAAGCTCGCAGAAACTCCGCTCTTGTCAATATCATCAACTCGGGGCTCTTTGCTGGGTGTTTGAACTCTGAGAGAAGTCGCGCTGTGGCGTTCTGTGGTGACTCCATGCTTGGGGCGAGGCTGGACGGGTTCAGGGGCGCCTTGCAGGTGACGGCTTCCACCCTGATGGCCGTGGAAAGCCGCCGATGAGTTTCGGCTGTGATCCTGCTGCAGGTGGAAAGGCGCCGATGAGTTTCAGCTGCGAGCCGCGGTTCGGGAGGGTTTGTGTGGCCTCTGTTGGCTGTTCACACCCGGCCTGAGCAGGGTGTCCTGAGGGGAAGAGGCTGTGCTGGGTTGGTGCTGTACCCCGCTGGTTTCCAGGTGATGCCGGTTTGTTCCAGGTGCGGGTGCCGCACTTGTTCCTTGGGAGCTCCTTGAGGAGCTGGCTGGGCGCAGCCGCTGGGGGACAGAGCGTGGGGTAGATTTGGCCTGGATTTCTCAATTAAAGGTGTTTGTTGGCGCTGATTTCAGTTAAAGGATTTTGTGTGGCTGTGGTGTGTCCAGCTGCCCGGCTGGTCAGTGCAGGCACTGTCCCAGCAGCTCTGGGTATGCCCTGATGTTTCTGCTCTTAGCAATTCCGGTGTAAACATTTGAGGTAGCACGGGAGTGGCTTCTGGAAGATGCTCTCTTGATAGATACCCTCGCCTGGCTGTCTTCTTTTCAGCACAGAAAAAAAACTCCACACGTGGGAGTTGTTAAAAAAATCTCCAGCATGTAAAGCTTTTGGTATAAAGGCTCAAAAGTAGTTGGATTTCTTTTTTTTTTTTTTTCCTTCCCCCTAGATGTGTCTCTCCTTGCCCTGGCCAGGGGTAGGAATGTGTGTGTGTCTGCTTCTCCAACTGCTTCCCTTTGGGCCACAGTGCCACAGGTCCCCCAGATAGCTGTTCCTGCTCTCCTGTTTCCTTGGGAGATGCCAGCTCCTCTTCCTTTGTTAGTTGAAATCACGGGAATTTAATTGTAAACAAAATGTCAGTTACTCCTCTGTGATCCCACTGGAGCAGGAGGATACAGATCAGACGATCATAGGGGAGGGATGAGCAAAAGGAATGTGTGTTTCCATAAATAAGGGCTCATGTGAGCTTTGGATTGCTTCAGGTCCTTTAGTGGCACCTCTGTAACTTTGACCAGTGCCCAAAGTGAAAGAAAATATTCCAGTTAATTTGATGTTGGTTATGACACCTCTCAAGCCTCCAGTGGCCTTTAGGATCTGAGTTCCAGCTCTGTCCACATGGCAGGACAAAATGCTACCCAGATCAACAACAGGACTTAAAATTGGCTGTTCAGTTGTGTTTGAGAAATGACCAGAACACTTCCCTTATTTCTTTATTGCTATGGAGACATTCTCACGGCCAGAACTTCTGTTAACTTAGTAAAGTTCTAAATACAGTTTGTGGAAGTGCCTTCTAGTAGTGTGTAATAGTGTGGACTTCTTTTTTTTTTTTTTTTTTTTTTTTTTTTTTTTTTTAAGATAGATTTAAAAAGCAGTGGCCTGACAAAAAGTGGTGGGGATGTACAGATTTGGCTCTTCTCCACTGCCTGGCCATAAATGAAGCCTGTGGTCTTTCCCAGAGTGATTTCTGTGGACTTTGGTAGGACAAAACCGGATCACTGCTCCTCAAGAAGTTTTTCTGTGGCTCTTCTTCGGTAAAAATGTCATTTTTATATTGAAACTTCTCTTTCAAAAGTGTTTTCTCCTTGGGCACAGGAGTCAGGATGTGGGATGCTGCTTTGTCCAGCGCTTTCAATCTTTTCTCTGTGAGCAAACTCATGGGAGACACACAGAGTTAAGACTTAACGTGAAATTTGCAAGGTTACCAAGTGCAATCCTTAATTGCTGCCTTTAAACAGACCCATTAGGAAAGCCCATGCTTTCCATGAAGTGGCCTGATCAGAGATGGGATAACAAAGGAGAGTTATGGGGTTTTGGTTCTGCTTGGCCTCGTGGTTCTGCACAGCTGCAGGACCAGTGCTGGCTGGGCAGAAACTTCCATTTACTGGCAGTCAAAGGGGATGTGTGCAGACTTCCTGCTCAGTTCAGGGCTGGGATTGTTCTGTAGAGCTGCTGTGAAATTGGAGGTGTTAACATCATTAACATCATTTTGGAAGTTGCTCCAGTTGGAGGGGTGTTTTGGTAATGGGCTGTTTCATGGTGACATACTTTTCTTGAAGATAAGTGAGAATTGTGCATTATTTCTGGGGTGAGGCTGGTCATAAAGGTTTATCATTAACCAGGGTGTGGCTGCAAAATTCCCTTCATCTCCTTTAATTTTTCAAGTACTTGAGTATTAAGAGAGCTTTGAGAAAATAGCATGAAGTGACTTTGGAAGTTCATGGAATGAAGGGATGACTTCTAACAGGTGCCTGTGATAACATTCACCAGTTAAGAGAAAAATAAAAGGCAAGGTTGTGTGGTAGGGACATGCTTAAGTGTTCCCTCTGGGTTTTTTTTAGTATGAGGAAGAGCAATGAGAGTTTGGCAATAGACTCAGGCTCTTAAGTGGTGCCTGAGTGTTACCCTAAATTTTAAATTTAATAGTAAGGCAATTCAGTGTGACTGGCAGTTATTGGTGAGCCAACATGTCCTGTTTATAGAGAAGAAATAGGGTGTGACCCTGGTGAGTGTCTCACTGTTTCCTGAGTGTGCTGCAGCAGCTCCTGTCAGATGTTTGCTAAATTGTGAGCTTCTCCTGTGTGGGAAAGGGGGAAATTATTTGGGTTTGGGATGGCTGCTGCTGCTTGCCTGAGGGGTGAGTGCTGGGTGCCTGTGTGCAGCTGTGGTAACCTGGGAGATAATTCCATGAGCTTACTCTGGGAGTAAATCTAAAAATAAACCCAAATTCCTGCACTCCAGCTCCGAGCTTGCTGCCTCATTTCCTCGGGTGCTTCTCAACTCCTTCAGGCAGTGCTTTTCCCCAAAGTCAGGGTTTTATCTTGCTATTATCTCAAGTGATAAATGGCACAGGAAACTTTCCCTGATGTTTTCCATGTAAGAAGCAGGAATGAGCCCTGCTGGAAGTGAAGCACATCTGTGGGAAAGGGCTGTGGCTGAAGGGATGCAGCTCAAATCACACTCACCCCTGAGTCACCACCAAGATTCCACATTTAGAAAAAAGGAGGATTTGCTTTCTTGGTGAGGCAATTCCTTTCTCTTCCCATCGCAATTTAGAGGGAAAGTTTCCTTTTGTTTAGATTTTAATGACCTCATTCCCTCATATGAAATCCCTGTAAATGAAAGCCTTGTTTTCCCCTGGAGTTGTGTTTAACAGGATGCATTCATGGAGAGGAATAATTGCACTTAGCTTGCAAATTCAGAGCAGTAGTTTGCAGGAAACAAATATCATGTTAAAGAGTTTCCCTGCTCTAATTGTTTCCATAGTACAAGCAGCCAAGCAGAGCCTTACTGCTGGAAAGGTACTAATTTAAATAAAAATCAGGTTGTCCAGGGCAAAAGTTATTTTTTCTTCCCTAGTTGTGGGATATTATTGAGCCTTCTTGCTGGAATCAGCTTTATTTTGGGTAACAGATGGATTTCTTGCAAGGTGAGGCTTCAATGAGGATATTAATATTGATATTAATTTATTAATTTTGGCTCTTCATCTTCTTCTGGGGGAAATGACCCAACTTTCCTTGACCAAATCAGTTGCAGTAAGGACCAAAGGGAGGAAATTCATGTGTGTTTAGCAGGTGTCAGGCTTAGAAAACAGTGGACTTTTTTCTTTGTAGAAAATAAACTTATTTCAAATTTCAGACCCAAGTTAACACTTAGGAAAGTGCTATGTGTTCAACTTGCCATTATTCTAAGAAATGAATTGAGAATATGCTGTTTTCTGGTTTGATCTCCTTGCCAGATGAATGCAAGAGGTGAAATTGCATAAAAATTTTTTTTCTTTTCCCCC
>JAHXMQ010012337.1:27401724-27521004 GCA_020466415.1 Ammodramus savannarum pratensis
TTTTTCTTTTTTCTTTTTTCTTTTTTCTTTTTTTTTCTTTTTCCTCCTTTTTTCTTTTTCTTTTTTTTTCTTTTTCTTTTTCTTTTTTCTTTTTTTTTAAATTTATTTTTTAGTGGAAAGGAAATGAACCAAAGCCCCACTGCAGACTTTTGTAAATTCAGTGAAATCCTTTGCAAGGATGCACCAGGAGTTTAGTGCAGAATCCTCAGTCAACTCACTAAAATAGTTTTGTATTGCATTTATTTCATTCTCTTGTGCTAATTTTGCAGAATGCCTGAAATTCTTGTCTTTCTGCTCTTGTGTAATTGCTCTGTTCCTCTTTTCAGATATTGTGGATGGAAGTGACCTCAAGCAGTTTTTTGACAACAATTATTCTCAAATTTATTTTATATTCTATGAAAACTTCATAACACTGGAAAACAGCCTGAAACAAAAAGGTGAGTTTTGGAGTTGGTCAGTGTTCCATAGCTGTGCTCCAGGGCATTCCATTAAAGTCTGTCCAATGGCTGTCTAGTCCTCAGCTTTCTGTATTTACACTCATAGTTTCCTGCAGTACAGTGTGAGTGTTAATCACTTTAATTTTATGGTAGCAGGAGAGATGAGCATGGAAAATCACTCTCTGCAATGAGAGCAGCAGCTGATCACGTTGCTGGGTTCATGTCAGCACTTACATGCCCATCCTCTCAGCTTGCTCCAGGCTCCTGCAGCTCCCTCTGCTCAGCTGAGACCTGGCCAGGGCAGAGAGGGGCACTGCAGCCTGGGCACAGATCACTCTTGGGATCTTCATTTAATATGAGAAATAAATTGAGTGCCATCTTTGACTTTAGCTGAACAGCCATAGCCTCATTCTGCTGTCTTTTATTGGATGTTTATGGCAAGCAATGTTTTGTGTCTTGCAGGGAATAAATCACAAAGGGAGGAGCTGGACTCCATCCTCTTTCTTTTTGAAGTAAGTTTTCCATACCATGAAAACTAATTTGTGTTTTAAATCTCACTGTCATTCTGTGCTTTCCTAGAGCTTTGCAGTGAGGGGTGGAAGCAGGTATCGGTCACCTGAGTTAAGAGATGTTATCAAAATGCCCTGGAAATCCAGCAAGAACATCTCTGTCCCAAGGATCTGGGAGCGGATGCTCTGAAAACAAGCTAGGAGGAATTTGGGAGCACTACTGCAATCAGTATTTGCTTCTGTTTTAGCCTGAGGCTCTCAGGAAGTCTGCTTTCTGCTGTTTTTTTTCTGTTTTAACTAAACAAGAGTTTGCTCCTGTGTTTCATGGAGGGCCAGTTCAGAGAAGCAGCACTTTCCCTCTCCTCTGTGTTTGTTTTGCCTGTGTCCCAGCAGGAGGCTGGGCTCTGCTCCCCTCACTTGGAGGCATTGTTGTGATTGCAGTGTTGGGTCTTGCAGCTCGAGGGAAATAAAAGGACAGGAGTGGTCAGCTACTGCACATCAGCTTGATCTGAGTGTGTGAAATGCTGATTTGCTAATTTGGTTTTTTTTTGTTCACTATAACATCTTTCATTTCCATATCCTTCCCTCCTGCCCAGCACTGGCCACCAGAGCATTGGCAGTGTCTGGGGAAGAAGTGTTACCTAGTTAACTTTTGCATAATCAAATTAGGATTGCTTTAATTTAAGTGAGAATAGTCTGGGATAGATCATTTTCTAAGGTACCTCTTTGACTGGAGTTATTACCTAAATGTATTTGAATGTGGGAAGATATCACTGGACCAGGTGAAAGCCTGGCACATAAAAATATTGTTATAATGCACACTGAAATTCTCAGCTTGAGCTCTGCCTGTCTCTACTCAAAAAGCTCTGGCAGTTAATTAAGTAAATAATTGGCCAGATTTCTCTCTTATGGTTAAACACACATTATCTACTGATATCTTTCTCTTTTCTTCATTTCTTTCTCTGTTACTCCAGCTACTAACTTTTAACCTGAGTATTGCATCACATCATTTGTTTATATTTTGGGGTTTGTTTGGTGGGGAAAAGCCCTTCAAACTTTCAGTGGGACTCTAGAAATTGAACCTAAAGGTAAATTGTTGTCAACTCCTCTCACTCCCCATGAAACACCCTCCAGACCCTCAGAAGTATGTGGCTTCATGGTTTTGCATTAATGAGTAGTTTGTGGTTGAAATGGTATTTGTAGTGACAAGAAGAATGATGCTGTTTAGCCTAAAGGGCCTGTTGTGGGAAAAATGGCCATGAGAATGATGACATGGAATCCTGGGGCTTTGTAGCTTTGAATTCTCACTTTGCTGCCTCCCTTTTCCTCTTCTCCCTTATTTCCTCCTTCTGTGAGACCAGGTTTTCACCATCCAAGCTGTGCTTTCTGCTCCTTGTGGCATTAGCAGGGGTCTGCTCTGGGGTTGTACCCAAGGCAGTGGCAAAGAACACGAGTTCACAAATTTGCCAGGACTGTTTGGGGCAGGAGAAACTCTTCCTCCTCCTCCTCCTCCTCCTCAGTGCCCAGCCCACCAGAGAAGGTGTTGCTGTGTAGCTGAGCAAGGCTGTGCAGGTTTATGGAAGCTCGTTAATAGGCTGGGGCCTTGAATAAGGAATGACATTAAATAGGAAATAGCCGATGCTTGCTCATCTGGTGGAGGGGATAACTGAGCATTCCCAGGGCTTGGAGAGGGGTGGCCAATCACCAACCCTTAATACTCCTTAAAAGCAGTGGGAGAACTTGCTGTCTGAAGGAGAAGAAATGGATGGTTGTGTCTGAAGCAGGGGCTGCTTGGGGTCCCAGTGGAGGAGAGCTGTGCAGCAGCCTGGTCACCCTGGGGGAGAGGAGATGCTTTCAGTGTTTGTGTGGGATTCAGAGTGATTCCCTTCAGTGTTTGTGTGGGATTCACAGTGATTCCCTTCAGTGTTTGTATGGAATTCAGAGTGATTCCCTTCATGATGGGGATCTGCTAGATTCAATGTGCAGTCCGTGGATAGCTAACCCTGGGTGAGAACAGCCCAAGAGCCTCAGCAC
This sequence comes from Ammodramus savannarum pratensis, assembly GCA_020466415.1. NCBI lineage: Eukaryota > Metazoa > Chordata > Aves > Passeriformes > Passerellidae > Ammodramus > Ammodramus savannarum. The sequence continues at coordinate 27,404,705 of JAHXMQ010012337.1, forward strand.
AGGACAGGGAGTCAGAAATGCCAAGTGATGAAACATTCATACTCCAAGCCATAGGAAACAGAACTAATTGATTGTTAAGCTTTCCATATTTAGTGTGATGGCAGCAGGAGCCAGGGGAATGCTGCATTTTCTGCTAATTAGCTAAATGGGTAGTTACTTAGGATTAACAAATCCTGAGTCCCCATGCTGAGGGTCAACAGCTTAAAAATCAATAAAAATATTTATGAGGGAATTGCTGCCTTTGCCTTTCCTGGAGGTTTAGTGGGATTGTGCTGCTGTTGTGGAGTGACACCTAGTGTGTGTATTGGGCAGCAAAGCTTTTCCCACAAATCCTCTGGAAACTGACTTAGCTTGGTAGTAATTTATGGAAGTTCTAATTTTACACATAAGCTGCACAGCTTGACCACACAGCAACAACTTCGAACAGCATGGTACTCAAAAGAAGAAATCTTAACCAGCAGGGAGGAATGCCAAGGGTTAACTGTTGCAATTAATACTGCAAAATGCTTGGCTCTAACTCTATAAGGTGCCTTGGCCTTTTTCCAGATTGATATTTGTGAAGTGATATGGCAGCAGTACTGTTATTTTTCCCTGTTTCAGCTAAAAGCCCAGAATTATGTGACACACAATTTTTTTCTGTTGAGGCATGGCTCTCTCTATTTGCAGTGCATTTGCTGAACAGGTTGCTGTTGCTCCTTGTGTCCCTGTTCCCTTTTCAGGGAGCAGCTCAAAACCTCAGATTTGAGGGCAGCTCTGAGCCCTGTGTGTCACAGACCTGCCATGAAGTGCACTGTATTTATGCCCATTTTCTGGCACCAATAACAGTATTGTTAGTTATATATTGGTTATATATATATACATATATATGTATATCTGTTTGTGAAAGTTTGGGGATTTTTTAAAAATAATAAATTAAAAAAATACTGATTCCCCTGACACTGTGGTTTTTTAATCTCTAATTAAAGATTAGAGATTAAAAAGTAAAAGTAGATTGATGGTTTTGTGATACATAGATCAATTTCTTTCCACGCTCTATAATTTTTCTTCTTTAGTTAAGAACAGCTACATACATCTGTTTTGCTGATGGTGTCATAAAATTCTTTCCACTGATCCAACAAGTTCACTGGATGAAATGTTTTATGCTCAGAATTTTTTGGGTGTAGAAAAGCTTCCCCAAGTCCATGTTTTCTGTGGAGTTTGTGGTTTCTCGAGCCTGGTGCAGATGTGAATGCTGAGTGTCAAGCTCAGTAAAGTAACAAAGGGGCTTTTTTGTTTGTAAGAGTAAAAGTGCTTATAGCTCTACTTTTCTACACATAGAAAATTACTTTTGGAGCCATTTACAGTTTGTTCTGCCATAGTGCCAATAACATTGCTGCTATTCTTACAGCATTCTGTGGTAAATTCTAGGTATATGTTTTACATATTTTACTTCAGGGATCTTACTGTTTGTTGCTATGCTTGGGGCAGTGATAAGTGCCCTGTGTGCTTTGGGCAGACATTTTCCCTCAACAAATAACTGTAAATAATTTATTAATGCAATAAATGGAGTATCCCTCCATTGAGCTTGAGCTGCTGCAGGCACACTGACTGCATTGGCCTCTTGGCTTGTCTGAGTCTGCGAGTAGGAGATGGAAAATTCCTAAATTGAAGCTTTGGTAGTTGAGCACCCTGAAACCATCAGCAGCCCTTGAGCACAGAGGCCTGGGAGAGCTCTTATGCCTTGGCTTGAAGTAGATCCACCTGCCACTGACTCCTGGAAATTGTGAATCCATTCCCTCAGAGGGGACGTGATGCAGGCTGGGCACTGTCACTGCTGCTGGTTCTGCCTCTGAGAGTGGATTTACTCAGTGATGAGGGCACCTTGGGGGTGGCTGTCATTGATCCAAGGCCATCCTGGCAGCAGAACAGCAGTGCTCATTGTCCCCTGTGGCCATGGGGCTGGGAAACATCTTCTGGGATCCTGGGTGAGGCTTGGGCCAGCCTCAGCCTGCCCTGTGTCCTGCAGCAGGTGATGGGCACAGAGCTGCAGGATCTGTGCAGGAATCTGTGCAGAATCATGGCAGGATTCAACCAGGGGGGCAAAAGCAAAAGGGTTTGAAAAAGAAATAGCAGTTTTGGTTAAGTCAGAGGGAGTCTATTGATATATGAGCCTCAGTGGGTTTTGTTTTGCTTCAATAAAAGAGAGACACAGCTTTCAAAAAGCAGCATCCTGTGTAAACTAAGATTTAAACTTAACATTATTCCTAGTCATGCAGGAAGTCCAAACGAAAAAGAACTATGGATAATCAGTTAAAAGAACTGACAGATACCCTGATGTGTTGATCAGTAGTAATACCTAATTTCTATTTCAAGTGTGTTATAATGGATTACCATATAGATGCAGCAAAGCACTAAGCATTAAATAGATCTATGTGTTTTCTGAAAAAGCAATATTATTTTGCACTGTGGGGTTTCTTAAAATATTTCTTATTAGTGTAGTGTGAAACCAGGAACAAGATGTCAATAGCCAGCTCGGATTCACAGCGGTGTGGCTGACAGCCTGGGCTGGAGGGGAGGAAACTCTCATTTGTTACATAGCAATAGCAGTGCATGTTCTTTAGAGCACCAGGGGTGGGCAGGGTGTACAGAATGTTGCTGGAAATGTGAAGTTGCAAAGGGAACAGCTGGAGCTGGTTCATGATTTGTGCAGTCTCGTGTCATGCTGCAGCACCACCTCAGTCTGGGAGTGAAGGGCAAAAATCACCAGCTGGAAACTGTGCTGGTGGGACTGGGGCTTAGCTTGGAACCTTCAGAGTTTATATTTAATGATGCTGACTTTGCATGTGGGTGACTTCTTTTTGCATTGCAGGAGCAGAGGTGGGCTCTGCATTTGTATCATTTGGAGTGGTCCTGCTCTGCTGCAGAGCTGTGCTGTGTGCGGTGCAGGAGGGGGATGAGGTTGTTTTTTGAGAATGCCTTGCTGTGGTGCAGGACCATGCAGGTGATCCTTGCATTTGCTCAAAATGCATATATTTATTGTTTTCCTGGTTTTGAGATGCTGAAAAGGAGAACACAAGGGAAGTGACTTAAGTGCCCACATTTTTTTTGCTGTATGAAAAGACTTTGGGATGGGAGCTTTTCTCAGATGGAGACTTCTGTCCTCTTACTGATGATTTAAACCCTTGAATTGTTTGTGGTTCAGTCACCTGACAAGGGTGTTGGATTCTGTGCTGTGTAAAGAGAACAGAATGGTGAGCTTGTTGTTTTCTGCCCTGACCCCCCCACTTTCGTGCAGTTTGGAGTTTAAGCTTGTTTTTCCTGCTCGTGGTTGAACTGTGCAGCAGCATTTGTTTTTCTGCTTTTCTCTGGATACAACCTAAAGTTCTCTGAGACTTGGATGTGAAAATTGTTACCAAATTCTTTTTCAGATGTGTCTTTATTAGGGAGCTTTGCAGTTTTCCAGCCTATGCAGCTCCCACCTCGTCACAGCTCACTTTCTGAAAGGGAACTTCTTGTTCAAATTTAGATGAAACTGTGTAACAGACTAAAACAATGGAAACAAAATACTTGTGCCTTTGTCTGGTTTTCTATGATAAATGTGCCAATGTGTGAAGCTTCCTTCCTGCAGTGTGACACCTGAACCCAGCCCAGTTTTTGTGGCTGGTTTGCTGTAGGTTTTTGTTTCCTGGAGCTTTTGCTCGCACACCTCGGGCACACGGCTTGTGGTGAGCCTGGGCACAGACCCAGCTCCCATGCAGAGCTCCTGGGTCAGGCTGGGTTAGGAGTGCTCCTGGGTTAGCTTAGGACTCCCTTCTGCCCCATGCCAAGTTGAGTAATGATTAATGCCAGAAATGGTCTGGAGGAGTGGTGGGCTGCCAGTGTTTTAATGTTTAGGTAGATAACCATAACTCTTTGTCCGTGGATCCTGCAATCTGATTGGCAGAAGCCTGGTGCTTAACTAACAGGTAAAGCCCCGATGTGAGTCATGGCCTCATTTTTAGCCAGTCAGATCCTTCATCCCAAGCATTCCTGCTGCCCGCAGACAGGGAGCTTGACCTCTGGACCCTCTGCTCCTGGGGTCCTGCTGCCACGGTGTGTTGGGGAGGGAGCTGGGGGAGTGACACTGAAACAAAGTACAAGGAACATGGAAAGGACCTGCCTGGTTTGCATTTTTATTCTGGTTAACCTTTCAGAAATGCTATTTACTGTGTGGGGAGCACATGCTATGGTGGAGGTGTGGAGGAGGACCAGCCTGTCTGTGACCCGAGGTCTAGCTCCCTGTGTCCACGAACTTGTCATGACTGCCATCCTCTGCCGTGGAGAAAGGAATGTTCCATGTCCAACAAGACTGTTCTGAGTGTTGAATAGAGTTTCTGAAGCCCTTTATTGTCAAAATCAGGAGGTCTGTCCTGCTCCATGTCTCAAGCACACGCTCTGGCAGTGGTTGTGACTCTGTCACCCGGCTTCCAGGGGTGGCCCACAGTGCCAGCTGCTTTCTGGGCTGTGATGCTTTGTTTTTTCCTGTGAGCTTCTGTGTGCACAACGCCCTCAAATGTGTCACTGTTGCTTAGGTGACCTATCATCCATTTGCATCTTACATGTGATATTACTGAGAACTTAGAGGTGCTTTGTTGTGCAGAAACTCGTGCCAGTCTTTTTGTTTGATAATTGCAAGGAGCTCTGACTGTCAGTCACTTATAACATTGTTTAAATTCATTTGATTTCCAAACGGAACAGTGTTCAAAACTTGTTTCCTGTTTAAATATATCTTCCTCATTATTTCAATGGCTGTAAAGTTGTAAGTTGGAGACAATTTTTGTGTAGAACCTGTGTGAAGCTCTGTGTACTGCCAGACCTTTGTGAGGCAGCAGTAGGTGCTGCTGCCACACCCGTGGCCAAGGCCTAGTCCATGCTGCCAGTAGTTTAAAATAAACTCTGTATTTATTCCCATCTCATTTGTATGTTGTGTATCTGTTTCTCTGTATCCTCTGATGAACCAGTTTTATTACAGAAAATTTGACTAGTTTTGTTTCCTGCAGAAAATACTGCAGCTGCTACCAGAGAGGATTTTTTATCGATGGCATTTTCGCAGTATAGGTAAGAAGAAATTGTTTAAAAAATTTTTTTTGGACTTTTTAGTAGGTTTTTCAGATCAATTTTTCTTCTAATGAGCTATATATGAGTAGAGTTATGAATACATGGTATTTGTGCAAGTTTGGCCCCAGCTGTCTTTCCAAGATTCTCATGAAATGGAGGATTTCCCAGCATCCTGTTAGAATATGCCCTTGGCCATGACAGACACAAAATACTCATGGGTGGCTTCCTCAAACCAAGACTGTTCTTTCCCCATGCTCCAGTGCTATGGAAGCTTCTGGAAGAAGGGAGGGAATAGGAGGAGTCTTGCAGAGAGCAGCCTTGGGTGGCCAGAACACCTTGAAATCCACTGAAATGGTTTAACTTGATATTTTCCTCTGAATCAAATGCCTTGGATTAGTCAGTACTTTTCAAATTCTGCTTCCAAATGCCACCAGTGTGGCAACAATGGGTTTTTATGCTGCTTATTAAAATTTTATGGGGGTGTTCTATTCCTTCCAAGTAGGGCTTTTTGGTTGGGGTTGGTTTGCAGCATTGTCTGACCAGCTGCCATTTTTGTCATCAGAGGATGACAAAAATGCTTTTGCAGAGGAACAATGAGCAGAAGTTAAAGGTCCAGGGAAGGGCTGTTGTCACATTTCCACTCAGCACTGACAAAAACAAGAGGAGACATCTGCCTGGCCACTTCACAACGGTTCAGCTGCACTAGTCCAGACCAAATTGGTTCCACTTGGTTGCTCTGTAGCTGATACATTCTTTATGCTTCTACTGAGTGGTCTTAGTGGCAGAATTTTTTATCTGTGTCCAAAAAGTGATGTACAAAATTTGGCAGAGCATTTATTTATGCCTCTGCCTTGTGATTTTCTTTTGCTTAACATTTCATGTGCATTAATGTGAATTTCCTATATTTATTAATAATTTCTATATAATCTTGTGAAATGGCAAGATCTTGCCATTATACACATTCCTTAAATGGGAAGGAGCCCATTTAAGGAATGTGTATAATTCACAGATCTTACTATTAATGAAGATAATTTGAGACATGGTCCTCTGGAGAAAACCCAGAGGAAAGATTCATCACAGTTAATCTTGGGTGGTGGTGGTTGTAGCTACATTCAGTTGGGGGTTTTCCCTCATAGTTGTCCTAATACCCAGTGTAGTGGCCCCAGAATAAATTAATATAGGATTTCATGAAATATTTTTGAAAACATTGTGGTGGGATGTGTGTGATAATGTCTCCTTAATTTTCCTAATCCAGGGTCGATTCTGAAGAAGCTTTTGCACACTGGAAATTCTCTCAAGGTATTGTGTTGATGTTTTCATATTTCGCTTTTATTCCTATGAAGTATGCTACCTTGCAGCTTTCCAATAGCAGTGTTTTCCAGATTGTTAGGCTTTGTAATTTTTTCTTGCTCACCTTTTAATCTTAAGTTTTATTGTTGTGATCCTTGGCTACTTTAATATGTGTTTTCAGTCATCTCATGACCTTTGTGAAGTTACCTGGAGAAGGATATTGCTTAATACCTAATTTTGCTTAATACCTAGTTGCTTAATTAGGTATTGATATTGCTTAATACCTAGTTTTTTGAGCTTTCTCTGGCATTAGAGCTAGGATTGTATTAATAATGTGAATACCCTTGGTATGATGGCAAGACCTTGCAACACCTAGCGGGGATGAAGCTCTTGCCCTGCCTGCTGTGAGCCATTTACCCGTGTTACTGCGCTTACAGACCTGTGTCAGTGCCCTTTTTGCCCCCCTTGCAGCTCAGGTGTGAAGGCATCCGCCTGTTCCTGCTGTGGCTGCAAGCCCTGCAGACCAACTGTGGCGAGGAGCAGATCCTGATGTTCGCCTGCCTGGTGCCCGGCTTCCCCCCGCTGCCGTCCTCGCGCGGGCCCTGCACGCTGGAGAGCCTGGTCAGCCCCCCGGCCGCGCCCGACGGTGAGCCTGCTCTGGGGGGAGATTCAACCCCTGCTCCTCTGGGATTCATTCTCTGAACCTGAGAGAGAAGCAGAGAAAAGAGTGATCAAAACAATTCTTATCTCATCCGCTGCTCCTGTGTTGTGCCAGAGTGGAATGCAATATGGAGGTTGTTCACCCAAAGCGATGGTGTTTTGTTTCCTTGGCGTGTCCAGACTCTTGGTCAGGAGACAGAAGATTTTGTTCGGTTGAGTTCTTGTTCAGTTTCAGTTTAGATGTAGTATAATATAGTATAGAATAATAGTATCATAATTAATTAGCTTTCTGATAGCAATGGAGTCCTCCTCATCATTCCTCCCGCCAATCGGGCGAAATTTCAATGACAGGGTGAAATCCTCCAAGGACTGTGACGGTGTTCACAGGGGTCTTAGGATGAGGGAAGAGATGTAGATCTGACTCCATGTTTCAGAAGGCTTGATTTATTATTTTATGATGTATATTACATTAAAACTATACTAAAAGAATAGAAGAAAAGGTTTTATCAGAAGGCTAGCTAAGCTAAGAATAGAAAGGAATGATAGCAAAAGCAGCTGTCTCAGACTCTCTGTCTGAGCCAGCTGGGCTGTGATTGGCCATTAATTACAAACATCCAAGATGGGCCAGTCACAGATGCACCTGTTGCATTCCACAGCAGCAGTTAATCAATGTTTACATTTTGTTCCTGAGGCCTCTCGGCTTCTCAGGAGGAAAAATCCTAAGGAAAGGATTTTTCATAAAAAGATGTCTGCAACATAGGACCTCCAAATCCTCCAGGGGGACGTCCAGGTCCCCTTCCTGGAGGAGGGGACAATGGGTGCTGCCCATGAGCCTTCTCCTGGTGTGCCTCTCGTGGAGGAAGGGACAATGGGTGCTGCCAGCTGCCCCTGTGGGAATTCCAAGCTGGCCGCAGAGTGTGTCCGGCTGCTGGGCTGGTGTGGCTCTAGAGCTGCCCGCTCCTGTCCCTCAGGGTTTGCTCTTTGGCTCTTGAGTGGTTTTAATTCAGATGCAGCAGCAGTTAGGAGCATTTTACTGCCCCTCAAGCAGGTGTGGAGGTTTCCTCCTTGTTGGCTCACCACAACAGTTTTTCACAGAGGAAATTGCTGGTGTCAGCCCTTCCAAGCCACCAGGAATCTGGTGTCATCCTCACTGGGATGTGCCAGGACTTTGGGCATCCAAGCAGCTGCTGGACTTGCACAGCTTGGTAGTGCCCTAATGGGTATTTTCAAGTCAATCTTTTACAGAAAATAGCTTTTATTTCAGTATTTTAATGTGTTCTATGTTTAAAATATTTGATTTTAGCCAAGATATTTCCAGAAGAAATAACTCCGCTTTTGCCAGCTGTCTCTGGAGAGAAAATTGCAGAAGACCAGACCTGCTATTTTCTGCAGCTCCTGCTAAAATATATGGTAATTCAGGTGAGGAGGATGAATGTTTGGAACTGTTCATATTTGGAAGATGTATTTGTGGTAGAAATTAAGCCTGCACTGCATCTGTGCAGAGCTGGGTTTGCCCTTCCCCAGAACATTTTTTACTCTTAAGTGGAAAATCATCCCAAAGGTATTTCCTCGTGCCATTTTTGGTGAAAATAAGCAGTTTGTCACACTTCTGTGATAAGAGTTAATGAATGTTATCCAAACTTGCAGAATAACTGACTGTTTTATGTGCTCGTGGTTGCATTTAGAAAATTGATGTGGGGTAAAGATTCAGTTTGTTCTCTTTGGACACATACCTAGATGAAAAGGAATGTAAAGGACCACTGGAGGAAGAGATAAAGAGAGATGGCTTCTGTGATGTTTTTACAAGGATGCAAGTAACATGTACATAAAATTTAATTAGAAGTAGATCAGATGAATCTGTACAGGAAATAGATTAAGATAATGTATATATTTTAAAAGTACAAATTAAGCAACATTTTGAAATAAAGTGGAAGCTGTGCAGACAATGAACATTAAAGAGCCTTGTTATTAAAAAAAGATAAATTATAATTAAATACTTTGAGATACACTTTTTAGTATGAAAAGACAAGACCAAAATAATATTTGGAAAGGGTTTTGTCATCTTGAATAAATGCTTTATTTTAAAACGTGGCTGTATGAAATTATCAGCTTCCTCCACAGCACCCTTTGTTTTACATATCAGAGTCTCACAACACTTCAGTTAAAGACAAAAATGTCACTCTTCTTTTTGTACTCTTGTTACCTGTGTGGGGTCTAAACAAACCTGCTTACTCTACAAATCCCATTGCATAGTGGTTCCAGTGTTTGTTTATTTGTATTTATTCTGACAAAGAAAATATTAATGATAAAAGCAGAGCTCAAAGCGACTTTGTCAAAATGTAAGAAGCAAATTTATTGGGAGCAAAACAGGACAGTTGCTCTCCTCCTCTGGTTAGAACAGCTCAAATCCACTGGCTTCCAATGAGCTTGCTGGCTTTGGGGGGATGCTCTATTCCTACTTTCCATTCTTACTGCAGTTTGTAAAGGTAGTTTTGGGCCTGTGCTGCTTTTTCTTTTCTTGCTAAAGTGTAGTTGCTTGGGTTTTTTTTGTGTTCAGGGGGAAACAACTGTCAGTATAACACATTAACTTAAAGCTTTTTGTTTCTTTAACTCTCTGACAAAGGCTGCCAGCTTGGAGTGGAAGAACAAGGAGAACCAAGACACTGGGTTTAAGTTTCTCTTTACTTTGTTCAGAAAATACTATCTTCCTCACTTGTTCCCATCTTTTACCAAGCTAACCAACCTCTACAAGCCTGTGCTGGGTAAGTAGTGGGGTTTGCCTTTGAAGAAGAAAAAGTTACTGCTCTCAGCAGCATCTCTGTTCCCAGCTGGTGTATCGCTACAGCTCTGTGGGATGAGGAGCTTTTTCTCCCTGATTTTGTGTAAAACTAACTTATATTGTAGCAGGGCTGGTTCTTTGTTTCAGCTTTTGCCCTTCTTTTTGCAGCCCTTTTCTTTTGCTTTCCTCTGTTTTGAGTGATAAAATTGATAACCTCAGGAAGGAGCTGTGCTGTTACGTTCTCTTGAGGAGCGATAAACTTAGGATAGAATACAAGCATTAATAAAATAAAAACAATCAGTCATTGCATCTGTTACTTTTTTGGTGATATGTTCAGTACATTTAGCTAGAGTTGGGAAGCAATTACTAAGATTCCACTTTGTTTCTCTGTTCCTTTTTGTCCCCCCCTCAGACATCCCTGATATCAGGCCAAGGCCGGTGTATGTCACCGCGACACGGAACAATGAAAGTGTCTACTGCACCAAAATCCCCTACATGGCAGCTCGGGTGGTTTTTATCAAGTGGCTCGTTACCTTCTTCCTTGAAAAGAAGTATTTAACTGCTGTTCAGAATACAAAAAATGGAGGAGAAATGCTCCCTAAAATTATTCAGGTGGGCTTTAAAGTTGACCTCTCTTTTTGCATGTGTGCTAACCTTGCAGGTGATCTCACTGTACTGACAGCTGAAGCACAAAGAAATGCTACTCCATAGTGAATAAATGATGTAGCTGTTTTTTGATTTTCTTTTTCTTTGATGGAGGAGGGAATCTCCAAGCAAAACCCTTCAGTAATTCACTATAAGTTTTTTTTCCTTCATAATTTGTTTCATTACCAGCTTCAGCAGTATTATATTTAGACTTTTGGAATTTACTCTGTAAACTGTCATACTTGGCGGTTCCATGGAGCATTTCCCAGTGACATCAAAGGCTGCTTTGTTTTCCTCTCAGTTATAGCAGCAGTTTACCATGAGATATTAGAGAAATATTTCATTTATAAACTCATGGTTGAGACTCCTCTGGCGTTAGATGCCTCACAATGAATTTTATAAATCAATGTTTTTGACAGACTCTCCAGCTTCTGTCAAGAATTTAGAATCAATCTCAGCTTACATTTGGTCTTGAAACATAGGTGAGTCTCAGCTGTGGGCTTAGCAGAGAAGCAACACAGTTTTAAGTAATAATAGTGTTCTTGAGCCAGGTTTCATAAGCTCTTGGAGGTCTGTTACTCACCCAAGATAGTTCAGCTACCTTTGGAGGCATAAAATCAACATGGTAGCTTCTGTTGTAGTGTTGGAAACAAAAAGGTTTCATAAAAGGCAAAATAACAAACAGAGAAAAACTGAGCCAATTACAAGAGGTTCTTGCTCTTGGTAAAACACCTCACAAAAGTGATTAATTTCTTTGTTTTCTTCTTTTCCTTGTAAATTGCTCAAGCAAGATTTTTAGCTTCTGTCTAATTAGCTATCCTTAAGTTTGAAGTGAAGTCTCCAAAGTCTTATGAAGTATCTTTTTCACTTAATTGAAGAGAGAAACTTCTGAGCTCCTTTCCTCTTTGAGAAGATAAAAGATAATTTTGTCACTTCATCAACAGAGAGCACATTCCTATAGTTTGAGAGGTTGCAAAACGCAGGCAATGCCAGAGCAAAACCTGGCAAAAAGGTTTTGGGCTTTATAATGTGTAGTGCTATAATCCGTCTTTTCCCCATGGTAAGGGGACTTGGGGATTCCTCTCCACTGTGCCTTCCTTTACACTCTTAGTGTGGCATGGACAATTCAATTGTTGTGTGCCATCAGGAAGTGTCCAGTTTGTTGGACAAAGACCAAATTCCTTCTTGGATGGGGTGGCAGACTGAAATCTGTTGTGCCTGAGTGTTGTGCCAGACAGGCTATCCTGAGCTCTCCATGAGGATCCCCGAGTGTGGTGGGTGCTGCTGCAGGGGGTGACAAAAATCACATTTTTGACCACAAAAATCCACTGCAATGTTACAAGCTGAGGACAGTGTTCAGGCAGAAAGGGATGATGGTTGACAGCCAGTTTAATACGAGCCAGCAGTGTGCCCTGGTGGCCAAGAAGGCCAGTGGCATCCTGGCCTGAGTTAGGAATGGTGTGGCCAGCAGGAGCAGGGAGATCATTCTGCCCCTGTACTCGGTGCTGGTGGGGCCACACCTTGAGTGCTGTGTCCAGTTCTGACCCCTCAGTTTGGGAAGCATGTTGAGATGCTTGAGCCCATCCAGAGGAGGGCAGCAAGGCTGGTGAGGGGCTTGGAACACAAACCCTGTGAGGAACATTTGAAAGAACTGGGGCTGTTTAGCCTGGAGAAGAGGAGGCTTAGAGGTGACCTTATTGCTCTCTACAACTTCCTGAAGGGAGGTTGTAGACTGCTGAGGGTCAGTCTCTGACACAATAAGAGGACACAGTCTCAAGCTATGGCAGGAAAGGGATAGGTTGGATATTAGGAAAAAAATTTTTACCAAAAGAATAACAAAGTACTGGAATGCTCTTCCCAGGGAGGTGGTAGAATCACCATCTTCTGGATGTGTTTAAAAAAAGACTCTGGCACTTGGTACTAGAGTCTAGTTGAGGTGTCAGGGCATAGGTTGGACTCGATGATCTTAGAGGTCTCTTCCAATTCTGTGATTCTGTGATGCTGTGCTGTGCCTGCAGACGGTCGCCGCAGGCCAGGAGAAGAGCGCGGAGCTGGAGGCGGGCGCCGCGGTGCCGGCGGGTGAGCAGGAGCGCGGCCACTCCGGCAGCAGCAGCAGCAGCCTGTCGGACAGGAGGCTCAGCAGCTGCAGCCTGTGCAGCGTGGAGGAGCAGCACCGTGGTGTCTACGAGATGGTGCAGGGCATCCTGCTCTCCACGCGCGGATACGTCAACTTCGTCAACGAGGTGTTCCGCCAGGTCTGCCCGCGGCCGCTCGCTGCCCTGCTTCTTGTCTCTGTGTGAGACACACCCTGGGCAAACTTGGTGCTGGTCTGTCACTGTCATGTTTTCTGAAAAATCCTCTTTGCCCAGGGTTCTTCTCCTGGGATTCTCTCTTTTCATTTCTTAGACAGAAATGAAAACAATAATTATCTGATTGCTTCTCCTGTTTTGCTGCTTTGCAATACAGTCTGGAGATTGTTTGATTGGTTTCATGTGAATTGTTTTAACTTCATGACCAGTCACAGTCGAGCTGTGTCGGGACTCTGGAAGCAGTTATGAGTTTTCATTGTCATTCTTTGTAGCCTTCTGTCTGTATCCTTTCTCTATTCTTTAGCATAGTTTTAGTACAGCACTCTATAATATACCATATAATATATAATATCATATAATATCATAATAAATTAGCTTTCTAAGAACATGGAGTCAGCTTCATCAATTCCTCACTCACCAGCAAATACCACGCTGGTCACAACAGCAGCCTTTGAGGTCAGGCTCCTTCCTGAGTCTAGTTTAACAGCCAGATTATGGAATTTTTGAGGGAACTGAAGCTTGCTGCTTAAAATGGCAGTGTGGGTGGTGGTGTGTGTGTATGTCTGTATGCACCTCATCTGTGCGGGGTGAAATCTGTGAACCTTCCTTTTCAGGCTTTTTTGTTGCCGCCTTCTGATATCTCCGCAACACGGAAGGTGGTGAAAGTGTACCAGAAGTGGATACTGCAGGAGAAACCTGTGTTCATGGAGGAGCCAGACAAGAAGGAGGACAGCCAGGATGCTGTTGCTCCCTTGGAAGACTCCTCAGTGCAAACAGACGGTAAACATGTATGGTATCCCTGTTCCTTACTTTGTCCGCTGCAATATGGGGCTTTTCACCTCACTCTGTAGAGGAGTAACATTTTAAAGTGTGGGGGAAATAGGGGTTAAAAAATGCTTTTAGTTAAGGACTCACAGTTGAAATAATTACTGGATAGCACTTTGAGTACAGGGAGAGGGCTGCAACTGGTTTGAGAAACATCATTTATGGTTATTCCCTGCATGTGTAAATATGACAGCGGGAAATTCATGGAAGAAACACTGATGGATTTTTTTGCAGTGCTAAAATTGACTGTCTGCTGGCCTAAGGCATGGAGAACTATTTCATTTTGGTGGTGCTTAAAAACTTGACAATAAGTATTAATTTCTGTATATTACAACTGGACACCTTAATCTGGAAAATTTACCTGTAGATACAGTTCCTGTGCATCATCTTTTAATATCCTGTTTTGAACCATCAGTAAAAGTTCTTTGACACTGTTTAAAGGGAAGTTCGCTAGTACTGAGTAAGAGGTTTGATTTGTAAAACAGTGAGAATTACAGGGTTTTTATTTTGTTTTGTATTTATAGTTTTGCTACACTTAAATTCACGTGTTACTACAATCAGTGACTATGAAAAATGGTGAAAAATATTTTAAGTAACATACCTTCTAAAACTTTTATGAGCCTTCAAATTCCATGTGCAGAAATGAAGAAATAATAGCCAGGAATTCCCTGTGGAAATGAGTGCATGCCATGCCAGTTCCCCTGCTTTTGCTACTGACCTCAGGGATGGTTTTGTTTGAGTTGTGGTGTGTTCCTCTGTGCCCTGCCTCTAACCAGGCTGTGTTTGGCAGTTCTCCTCGGAGCCCTGCAGGCACAAGCGCTCCTCCAGCTGGGGCAGGACCTACTCCTTCACCAGCGCCGTCAGCAGGGGCTGCGTGCTGGAGGATGAGGACAGGGACGTGAAGGCTGGAGCTCAGGCAGCACTGCAGGTGAGCTGGTGGGAGGGGGACACGTGGGGCTGTGACCTGCCTGGCCACAGAACTTGCACTGGAAATGCAGGAGGAAAAGAACTACCAGGGCTTGATTGGTTCTGTAAGACACAATTTGGACTTCGTGTGTCACTCTGAAACGTGTGTATTAAACCACATGACCATGTCTTAAGGCCATAGATCTGTGTTTTAGCACAGAAGGGTAATTTTTTTTCATCCTGTGAGTACTAGGAATTAATCAGAACCATGCATTTCCTTTTTCTGAACTTGATTTATTGAATGTACTGGTGGCTGTTTAAGCATATGATGGCAGTAGGAATGTCCTCTTGCCTGCCCAAGCAGAGGAGACACCCACAAACCACATACCGAGCCTTGGTGGGTGTGTGATGGGAGCCACCTGGCTCTTTGCTGGAATAACAGAAAAATAAAGTGATGGGTAAAACATGAAGCTTCCTCTAAGGAAAGGGGAAGGTTTAACTGAAGGAGAACAGGTGTTTTGTTGTAAGTCTTGCCTGTTTTCATTCTTAACACTGTGCAAATGGACTGTCAATGCCAGGTATTCCTGACAAACTCTGCGAACGTTTTCCTGCTGGAGCCATGCACTGAGGTCCCTTTGCTGCTGAAGGAGCAGGTGGATGCCTGCAAAGCTGTTCTCAGCATCTTCAGGCGCATGATAATGGAGCTGTCCATGAACAGAAAGACATGGTAAGGTTAACACACTGTCATTTAAGAGAAAAAGTTGTTACAGCCCACAACCAACCAAGCCATTTTACAAATGATCTGTGAAGTCTGAAGTGTGACTGCATTCTCAATAAGTAAGGCTTTGCTGCAGGAGTAATGAGCAGGTACAACTAATGCAACACAATATTTTGTTTTGGAATCAGGGAACAGATGCTGCAGATACTCCTCAGAATAACAGAAGCTGTGATGCAGAAGCCAAAGGAGAACCAGACAAAGGACACGTTTGCTCAGAGCATGGCAGGGCTGCTGTTCCGAGTGAGTGAGTGGGGCTGGTTGGTTTGCTCTGTCACACTGCCCACAGTTTAAGTTGAGTGCTATGAAACCTACTTGTATTACTGTGAAAGAGGGGTTGCTCATGTTTTGCTAGTAATTATTTTTTAAACTTACTAATGGAGGGAGAGTTGGGTTCGCTCTGTTCTTCAGGGCTGTGTTACAAACTGTGGTAGCACAGATGGGATATTTTCAGTGAGTGTCTCTAAAGTGTAAGAATCAAGTAACTGTTTTCCTAAAAGTCCAGCTGGCAAGTCAAAACTGAGTCACACTGAGTGAAAGAGACATTTATGCTTCCTACTATACTTCCAGCCTGGATAGTGTATCTGGGTGTGTAGTGCTGCCCCAGGGCTCGGTCGTTCTGTGGGTGTAGGACAGTAATTCATTCTGCTGTTATTATACAGTGTCTTATTTCAGTTTGCCAGACAACATTTAGCCTGATTTTTTTTTTTTTTTTAAATTTCCTTCATCAGTAATTTTCCTCATTATTTCTGGGAGTGTTTTATGAGGGAAAATGGTGAGGCACAACTGATGTGCAGCACCAAGAGCCCATGCTGATGTGCAGATCGGAGTTGTGGGATGGGCTTGGTGTGCTGAACTCATCTTGTCAGCCCTGCCTGAGCTGCCACTGGTGTCTCTTCCCTCAGACCCTCATTGTGGCTTGGATCAGAGCCAACCTGAGCGTTTACATCTCCCGGGAGCTGTGGGATGAGCTGCTCAGCGTCCTGTCCTCCCTGACGGACTGGGAGGAGCTCATCAACGAGTGGGCCAACATCATGGACTCCCTGACAGCAGTGCTGGCCAGGACTGTGTATGGTGTGGAGATGACAAACCTGCCCCTGGACAAGCTCAGTGAGCAGAAGGAAAAAAAGCAGAGAGGCAAAGGTTCGTCTTTGTGCTTCAGTGCTTTTTTGTATCAAAGCACTTAAATATTGTAGCTTAATCTTAAAAATTAATTTAATGTTAAACACTGCTTAATCTGGTGTAAGAACCTGTTTAACCAAATGTGAAGCACTTGGGGTTTGTGTGTTGTCATCCTTCACTGGGAAGGGCAGGTAGCTGGGGAGAGGCTGAGGTCTGCATCTACAGTCAGGGTTTTTTGGATGGCAGAGATTAAATGTGGTTTCCTGTGCTGTTGGCTGGCACTAGCAACTTTGTAAAAATTCCTTTCTGTGTATTTTTAGTAAAGTTTCTAATTTACAATATTTTAGCTGCATTTGCATGCCACCTTGAGATCAATGCACATAGTTTGAAATGCCAGTTGGTTTTGATTAATAGTAAAAGTTCACCTGTGTTGTGTAAAGTATTAATATTTGTCATGTCTGAGTCCATTCATACGTCAGCAAAAATACATGCCAAAGCATCCAGTGCCCGAAAATTCTGTGTTCTTTGTCCTAAGGTGGTGTTTTAGAGCCTCAGAAGACAGCTGTAGTAGGAAGATCTTTTTCCTTAAGCTGGAAAAGTCACCCTGAAGTTGTGGAGCCAATGAGATTCAGAAGTGCCACAACCTCTGGGGCTCCAGGAGTGGAGAAAGCAAGAAACATTGTCCGTCAGAGAGCCACAGGTTAGACCTCAGCTGAGTGCTTTGGTACCCAGGCACTCAGTCACACTCAGGTTTTACATCTCCCTCTAAGGGGTGGCTGCTGCCAAAAGCAACTCAATAATTTACTGCCCCAGCAGAGAGTTTGCATGTCCATGATGTCTTGGCCAGTGTGAATCACAAAGTATTTTGGGAAATTCTCTGTGTAAGCTTTTAGTTACAGGACATTGAAGTGTGAGTTAAACATGTTCACTTTAGGGGTTTTTCTAGAGGTACATGGCTATTTTTATCAGTTCCTAAGAGAGCATTTAGTACTGACAGGCAGATAGCAGATATTGATACAACTGTTTTCTGGGAGCACAAGGTAAACCAGGTATTTAATAAATAATATTATCCTTTGATAGTTGCTTTATGTGCTCTCTTTTTCTTAGCATGATGAGGTTTTCCTCTCATGTTTACTTCTGCAAAGAGGAAAGCAGGAGGGAGACTGGGGAATGTTGGTACCCCAACATTCTGAGACCATGACTGAGACCCCAGACATGGAACAGATCTCAGTCTGTTCAAGCTTTTCAGCAGCCTGAACCCGGCCTTTCTTTATGTCATGTCAGCGTCTTTCCATGTGCTGCTTTGCTGGGGCAGACTCCTGTGGAAGCCCCCTGCTTTGAGCAGGAGCTGCTGGGCTGCACAGCTCCCTCCCCAGTTCCTTACCAGGAGAGCTGGAAGGAGGGAGAGCACTCGGGGTGGTTTGTGGCTCCATGGCTGAGCCATGGCCTCCAGCCTGGATCACTGAGTGCTTTGGCAGTAGAGCCAGTTCAGACTCAAGTTTTATTTCTAAACTCAGTGAGTCCCTGTTTGTGCTCCAGTGAAGGGTTCTCTCTACTGCTGCAGCATTTTTCCCTTTGACACCCTGCCAGAGCTGTAGGGAGAACCTGGAAGTGTTGATCCATGGCTTTTCTTGTTTGTGTGTGTTCAAATAAAAAGCACTTCCACAGTTGCTGTGGATCAGAAATCCCTGATTATTACCCTTTCAATATGATGGTGTTGCACAATATTAACTTACATCTCAGGGGAGAAGCCCCTGGACTTACTGCTGAAAAGCTTTATCCCAAAACTCGGGGTTTTGTTGTGTTGTGACACTCAGAACTGCAATATTTCACTGTGTTCCTGATATAATTATTGCTCTATTTTTTCCTGTAAGCTAAGCGAAGCCAGTCTATCAGCAACTGTGTCCATCTTTATGAGGCTTTGCCAGCCACTAAAAGTGTACCTCTTCTGCTTCACACTGTGAGCTCTCTCTTCCCTGGTATCTCTTACACTTCTTGCTCTCACAGACTGTCAGGTACTGTACTTTAAAGTCATCTTTGATATCAATGTTCTTTATGTTTTTAAACTGCTCACTGTCTGTTCCCTTTCTGTCCAGTTGGTTCTTCTCAGAATGTTTGCAGCACTGCAAGCAAAGCAATTTTTGTTCATGTTGATATTAAAGACTGACATAAATTGCAATTAGATCTAGATTGCCTTGTAACTAAAGTACAAGTTCCCATGTTTTGCTTCCTGGGAGGGATTTGTGACTCCTGAGTCCTGCCCAGACTCATTACCTGCAGTAGCAATAGAAAGGAGAGTTCTGTACATGATGCTTTATGGCCCTGTGGGGATTCCTGCTCAGTGAAACATCTTTGGTGTGTTTTCATCCCAAGTTATTTTGGGGGAAACACTAAAATTGTTCCAGTTGGTGAATTGCATTGAATGTTTTATTTTATTGCTTTTTGTAAGACATTGAAGGTCAGCTGAAGTCAGTCCATACCAGAAATGTTGGTTTTTGTGCGCGGGCCTTCTGAGATAACTTTCTGAAATACCTACAGTGTTTATTAAGTAGTAAAGCAATATTGAAACTTGCACACTGCAGGATGGAAACACTGGAGTGTTACTAGCTTTTTTTTGGGTTTTTTTTTTCCCAAATGCTAAGAGAAATGAATTTCTCAAAATGCTGTGTTGCTCTGCGATCTCAAGAGTTCCTGTTGCTCCTTATGTCAGTTTATTTTCTCTTGAAAATTTTCATGCCTCTCTCTCCTCCTTTTGTTTCTCATTTGCAGTTACAGCCAAACCAAAAGTTTCCTGGTTGGATTTGTCCTCACAAGCTAAACCCAAGTTATGTGTAGCTCAGAGCTTTTTTACACTTAAGTTTTTGCCTTTTTTTGTTCCTCCTCCCTTTCCCTCTTTCTGGAGGCACTCAGGGAGCACAGCCAGCTTCCCCCCACACTGCATTTAAGGGAGTTCTGTTACCTCTGCTCTTTCTGTCTTGAGAATGAACAGGGCCCAGTTGGGGTCTCCAGCACTGAAAACCCAGCTTTGTTCTTGGGACCTGCTCCTCTTTCTTGACTCCCAAAATCAGTTCTCTCCTTTTCTAGACCTTTTATGCTGATCATGCATCTCTAAACTTTACAGTTTTCTAAGGATATTTTAGAGAACTTAAGTTATAATTTGTAAATTTTATCTTGGGAATTTTTACATATTTGCAAGGGTCATTTTTTTGTTGAGCTTAGGTGAGGAGTTCACAGATGTACATATGAGCTCCTGAAAATATTTTGTGTTGTAATTAAATCAACAGAAGTTGAAGAATCTCAGCAGCTGGAAAATTCAGAAGGAACAGAAGCTGCAGGCCTATTTGCAGACCAAGAGCAGCAGCTAACTCGAAGCAGCAGCACTTCAGATATTGCAGATCAGATTCCATCTGATTTTTTCCAAGGTAATGCTAATCAAGTGCAGCAATACTGTGTTTTTAAAGGAAAAGATTTGAGACTAGTTCAGCCTCACAAATGCTCTTAATTACTTTGGTTTCCAGCTCTCCTCTAAGATGTGTTTTTAGCTCATTTTCTTAGTTGCTGCATAGTTGGTAAGTTGTTGAAAGAACTTTTTTAAAGGAGTTAGAGACTGTCAGTGCAGGATGTGACCTTTTGTAAAGCAGGGAGGCCAAAAATGAAACTTGAATGTGTGTGCACTTTGTATGTAACTCTTTGACTTTTCACCTGACTTGCATTTGAATTTTGTGTATTCAAGCTGCTTTTGGAGTTCACTTCCTCTCCTGTAAGTATGTTATGCTTCTGAAGGATTTTTCAAAGCTTCTTGTATCCCATTTAAGTGTTGTATGGCCCTTAACTATAAATATGAGACATGTAAACGTAGCTGAAATTTACATGAGACCTCTTGTATGTCTTGGTCCTGCAAATGTTTATAGTTGTTGTTTCCTTTCTGAAACTTCTAGGTAAAAAGGCTGGAAATTCACCTTCAGACTCCAAATCAGTTCCGGAAAAGAAGGGATATGTAAAGGAGCATGAAGCTGAGCAAGTAAGGCAAACTCAAAAATAATGTCTGTGTGGGTCCTAGCAGTATTTTCTTTCTAATCAGAAGCCTTTTAGCATTCAGAAACTCTAGGAGGTGAAAGTGTGAAAAGTGATTAATCCCATTTCTGGTGTGGCATCTGGAAGTGAGCCCTGTAGCAGGTTATTCTCCTGCTGGCTGTGATCAATTTGTGCCTCCTGAGCTCATAAGCTGCTTCTGCAGTTGCATCTCTGCTCTAGTCTCACACAAGGCTTTGGTCTTTTTTTGAAATATCAACAAGAAGTTTGTAACTTTTAAAAGATAAATAATTCATGGCTATTACAGAGCTACAGTACACTGGAATAAATGTTTGATGGTTTAAAGCACTGATGAAAAGGCTTCTGTTCAGCACAGCTCCTATCACCAGCCGTGCATGGCAGATGTTAGTGTGAGTTGACATCAGCACAGGCAAACTTCATACATTTTTAATGGCAACTTTTGACTGAACAGTTGAAACAATAAATGACTCAGCCTGATCATCTCTGTGAAATATGAAGGCTGAAAGATTTTTTTTTTTATACCTTTACAAATTGTTTGGAAAACATAGGTTAAAAAATCCTGCATGTTGATGTGAAAACTGAGGTTGTGAAAGGGAGGATAAAGAATGAAATGGAAAGCCTGAAGAACACTGACAAACACTTGAGTACTCTGAATATTCATGAGACTGTCTTGACGGGGTTGTGGCTAATTTCTAATGACTGTGTGAGTGTGAAATTTGCTGGAGTGTGGTGTAGTGCTCAGAGCCGTATAAGCTGAGATGGATTCTTTCCCTGCAGGTGCTAATGCAGAGGAGCAGCAGTACAGCTGAGTTGGATCTGAAAGCAGACTTGCAGCAATCTCACGGGTATTACAGAGAGAGGGAGAAAAGTGAGTGCCCCTTTTGCCAAGGGCAGCACCTGCAATCTGCTGTAGTTTTGGTGCAGCCAGCCGAGACGGTTCTGTGGGGCGCTCTGCTGCTGCAGGTGTGAGCAGCACCGTGCTGTTTGCAGGTGAGAGCGTGAGCAGTGACATGTCCCTGGGCTGTGCAGCCGACGTGGACATCGCCCTGGTGGCCTGGCAGGCGGCTGAGGATGAGCCCGAGGCGGGGCCGGCCGCGGGAGTGGGCGGGGATCCTGCGGCACCGCGCTGGCTCCAGCTCAGCCCCTCACAGGAGCCCGCCAACCTCACAGGTACCATGGGCCCACACTGGGGGTGAGCTCACACTGTGCCCCACAGAATCACAGAGTAATGAGGTTGGAAGAGACCTCTAAGGTCATCGAGTCCAAGCGATGCCCTAACACCTCAACCAGACCGTAGCGCCAAGTGCCATGTCCAGTCTTTTTTTAAATACATCCAGAGATGGTGATTCTACCACCTCCCTGGGAAGAGCATTCCAGTACATTGTTATTCTTTCAGTGAAAAGTTTCTTCTTAATATCCAACCTATACCTTCCCTGACATAGCTTGAGACTGTGTCCTCTGAAGAGGAGTTGTGCCACTCGCTTGATTATGTGGCACAGGGCACCAAGGACCCTTCATTGTGCTTGCTCAGAGTGGAAGGGGTTTGGATCATCCATTGATTTGCCAGTAAATGACGATCCAGAAAGCCACTGCCCACCCAGCTGAAAATAACTGGGCTTCTTACAGTGCCCAGCCAGGCTGTGGTAGCTAGGCACTCGTGGGCCTGCCCATTAGCACACTGATACATGTTTCAAGTGAACAGGTTTTATTTCATAGCAGTGTGGTCTGAGGAAGTGTCTTACTGTATTTTTTGACTGGTTCATTCTTTGCCATTTGTAAATGTACCCTTCATCTGGTAGTGCGAGTCAGGTATTAGGTCAGGAGCTAATGCAGTAGTGTAGGGATGTCTTACAGGCTGCCTTCCTAATGGATGCACAATTTCAAGGGTACTTTTTCATGCTGACTTTTCCTTTGAAATATCTGTGCTTTAATGAACCAGCACACCTAGTCCAGCTGCTGGGCCTGCTGCTGTACAAAAAGGTGATACTGCCCATGGTAAGAACGATCGTGTATGATAAATTCACTGTTGGTGTGGTGCAAGAATTGCTCCTTTGGGGGTACAAAGAGGAAGAACCACATGTAGCAACCTGGCAGGTAATGTGGAGTGAAAGGAGAAGTGGGTAACAGATGTGTCATTGCCCAGAGAGCCAAAGTGCTCTTGACTGCATTCCTGCCTTAGCCAAGTCACAGCTTGCTCTGCTGTGGAAACCTGATAGGGCAAGGCAGAACAACACTGCCACTGCCACTGGGCAGCAGAGATGCCACTTCCCTGAGCACAGATCTGTAGGAGGGTGTTCTAATGTGTTGAATAAATAACATGTGGTTTAGCACTTTGGGACTTTGTAATGCTACAAAACAAAAGGGAGGAAAAATCCCCAAAGTTGTTTTTTAAATATATTCAAACATAAAAGCATAAGGCACCTAAAATGCCTTTTATTTCACTGACCTTCCTTGAGTCCTCAGAGGACATGAGTTATTTCCTTCTGCCTGTGTAGAGGTTTCCTGCAACTTCCTTCCATGCCTTGGTTGCTGCAGGTGTGCTTGGAGCAGCATGGCTGTGCTGCTGCCTGTGACAGGAGAGCAGCTACCAGCTCTTGTCATTAAAATGTGCACTTCAGTGTGGATTTGTACTGTTTAAGAGCATAAATCCCATTACAAATCCCTGACAGCCTTCTCCAGGCTCTGCTGTCTCAGGAGCTGCCTCTGTATCAGTGGGGATGCCTGAGCACATTCCTCAAGACTCTTCAGCCATGTGTTTTTTATTCCTTTGTCCAGTTACATTGCCAGGTCTTGACACACTGTGTGATCTTAAAAACAAAAGGACCTTTATAAATATAGGAATACTACCTGTAAGAGTGAGTTATTGATTGAATACATCCCTCAGGTACCTGAATATTGCATTTAGCTGCATTTGCCTCCCTGCTGAAAAGCCCTCTGGGGTGGGGACAGTGTGGAGTGGCAGTGCTGTGCCCTGTGGTGCTGTCACCTGTGAGCCCTTTTGCTGTCATGTTTTTCTTTGACTCAAAAGCA
Source organism: Ammodramus savannarum pratensis (assembly GCA_020466415.1). Lineage (NCBI taxonomy): Eukaryota > Metazoa > Chordata > Aves > Passeriformes > Passerellidae > Ammodramus > Ammodramus savannarum. Next base: position 27,428,175 of record JAHXMQ010012337.1, read on the forward strand.
GCTCCAGCAATAAAAGAGAGATTTGGGATGAGAGAATTCTTGTGAGATGGAAGATGGTTAGGAGGAGTAAAGACCAGATTTTGTTGACCAAGTTCATGCTTAGGCTGCATTTCTAACTTGTGGAAATGGCACACTTTAAATTTACAGACAGCAGTGAGTTCCTGGCTGATGATTGCAGTATAATTGCTGGTGGAAGCCTTATTGGTTGGCATCCTGATTCTGCTGCTGTGCTGTGGAGGAGAATCCTGGGAATTCTTGGAGATGTGAACAACATACAGTCACCTAAAATCCATGCAAAAGTTTTTGGCTACCTTTATGAGCTGTGGTTTAAACTTGCAAAGGTATGTGATACTTACAGCTAATGATAATGACACGTTTCTTTTGTTGTGGAAATTATTATTAAATGGGATTTAGTGTTGGCAGCTGGAGCATAAACATGGCATGAGAGGGCTCTGTCGTAAAGGAAGCTTTGTCTTGTTTGGTTTCCAGCTGAGAATCCTGTCCAATGACAAGAGAATTTAAATGGGGTAAGGAAACAGTAGCAAAGAAACAAGAAGTACAGAGATTGGTATTTGTGTAAAGGCCCACAGTGTGACTCAAACTGGCAATGTTGCTTTGGCCAGGGAGCAGCAGCAGCGTAGACCAAGCTTTCCTGGTGGCTTTGGCTGAAGTGGGAGCTCTGTATAGCCCCAGGTGTAGTACCTGAATGTAAATAGAGTAAAAGTAAAACATAATAATGCAAAAAAAAAGAATGGTAGAAGATATATTGGTTTTGTTAACGCTGTTCTTTAAAAACCATCAGATCCGGGACAACCTCGCTATCAGTGTTGACAATCAGTCAACTCCCTCTCCTCCCGTCCTGATCCCTCCTCTCAGAATATTTGCATCATGGCTGTTCAAGGTCAGTTCTGAAGTTCTCACAAAGGAGTATTTTCTTCTATATCAGAGCTGAATTGGGTGTGCCTTTAGTTGCCTTATTTTTAACTTCCACCATCACTGCTGGCCAAGACAGCACGTGGCCTACAAAGGCTCTTTGGAGCTGAGCTAGTGCTTTGTGGGAGGGCTGCTGGGCACGCATGGCATGGGCTGGCTGGTGGGGGAGGCAGGGAGTGATGCAGGGTTTGTTGCTGTTGCAGGCAGCCATGCTGCCCAGTGAGTACAAGGAGGGCAAGCTGCAGGCGTTCCGGCTGCTCTGCGCCATGATGAGCCGGCGCCAGGACCTGCTGCCCAACTCGGACTTCCTGGTGCACTTCTACTTCGTCATGCGCCTGGGGCTTACCAGCCAGGACCAGGTATGAGCTCTGCTTCCTGTGCCACTGCTGAACCATGCCAGGGCTGCAGGAGATGCTGCCAAAACCTGCTGCTGCTGCTGTGGGCACAGCGGTTGTTCCGGGTCTCCCTGTCCTCAGGAATAAAACGTTCAGTGCGAGGTGAGGGACAGACTTAGTCAGGGTGTTCAATGATGGTTGTCTCACAGAAACAGCTCAGTGCTCATGGAAACTCTAAGAAATATTCTTTGGACAAAATAAAGACTGTCTAAGAGCACTTGAATGTTGTTATAGCTGTAGGAATAGGTCTTGCAGCTCTGCTGGGATTGGCAGCAAAGGGCACAGGGACCGCTCAGGAAATCCTGGGAGTTACTGATTGTGCCTTTAGGAAACCAGACAGGTTGGATTGTTTCTGAGATGATAGAGGGAAAGAAGGAATTGTTACCAGATTCTTGCCCCTTAGTTTCCCTCCTGAAAAGTTAGAACATTTGGAAAACACTCCTTTTAAATAGATAAGAATAGAGAGACAGGGGTTTTCTCCTCGCAAATCCTACAAGTCCTGCTGCAGCTGCCCATCACTCCAGGGTTCCCCAGGTATTTTGTATCCCCCACACTGCCCATCACTCCATGTTTTCCCTGGATATTTTGCAGCCCCACACTGCAATCCTTCCATGGTTTCCCTGGCTGTTTTGCTGGCTGCTGCTGCTCTTTGTTCTTGCTCCCCACTCTTGTGGCTGCATTTGCCTCTTGGTGGCACACTTGACCACAGGTTGGCTGCTCTGTTTGTGTGTCCTTCCCACCTGTTTTCCTTAGCTGTGGAACTGGATGAGGTGTTAACTGGTGGTGCCTTGGAGCAAGGTGTTGATGGGAAGCAGGATCCTTATTCTTGCTCCTGTATTTCCAGGGCATTTGGGTGCTCGGAGAGTGGGAGCCTCTTTATCAGAGAGTGTGTGGGATCACTGGAACAGGGATCCTAGCATGCTTTCCAGGATTTCAGAAATAAAGTAAACTTGGAGTGGCCTTTTTAACACAGAGTGGGTTTGTCTGCTAAGCACAGGCATAAATTTCTCCCTAGTAAGGAACATTCACAGAAGGAAGGGTAGGAGGTGTCTCATGTAGGAATTTTCTTTCGGTATGGATCACTAGTGCAACTTTCAGCATTTGTGTGGGAAAGCCACAGAAAAACACCCCAGCTCCAGGCAATCACCTCGGCTACTTCAGAAGAGCTTTTTTTAGGTGGTTACATAATTAAAAGTATTACAGTCAGGAACCTCTTTGACCTGAATGGTTTTCAATATTTTTGTTTGCATGACAAATGTTTTTTTGAACTGTATGTCTCTTTTTTCTCCTCACTCACTTAAGGATGCGAAAATAGGAAATGGCTGTTATGTTGTGTAGCTTTTGGTGCTGCTAGAAAAACAAAATAATCCAATTTTGAATATGCTGTAAATGGGTACAGTGTTATTCCAGCAAGTGCAGTTCAGCTTTGCAGCCTGCTCTTGGGGGGTGCATAAAAGAGCAGTGTGAGGAGGGTGTGTTTTATAGGAGGCTCCCTTGGCTCTCCGAGCCCGGGATGTAGCAATTAGCTCAGCAGAGGAGACAGCAGGGTAATGAGCTGCAGCTAATTTGTCCATGTGGAAGTGTCTAACAACAAACATCCCTGGAGAAGTGAACAACTCTGTGCAAGAATTGCATCACCTCTCCAGGTGGGAGAAGCCGGCTGCAGGGAGCGAGCCGCAGTCAGGGAGCGCAGGAGGGGCCCAGGGTCAAGGGCCAAGTGACCATCTGTGGGGTGCCTCCCTCCTGAACTGCTCCAGCCTGTGGCACTGCTCTGCTGCTGGACTAATCTGGGCTTTTTTCCTGTTTTTTTTATGAATGATATTCATTTAGGCTCACAGCCTTCCCTCCCTGGCCTCTGGCGTGAAGGAAAGAGAACTGGGATGTTCACTACCACACTGGGGGCTAGGGAAGGTACTTTACCTATGGTTAGGGGGTTGAAAATCAGGAAATGTTCCTGGGGAATGGCTGGTGGGGATGCTGTGGGATAGCCTGCTGCAGTTTGGGTGGGCATAGCTGCCTTCTGCTGCCAGGTGAGCCGGATGGTCAGAAAGCTCCTGTTGGAGCAGCTGCAACCAGGTGTGTCCTTTGGTTTGGGTAATAAATGCAGCTTTGTTAATCAGCCCAAAATTTGACACTGCAATGCACAGGTTTTGCAAATACCTGAATCAGGAATAGAAATGTATTTTATTATTGCTGTTATATTACTGTTGCTGGCTGCTCACTATAACAGTACTTTTCCTTCATTCACCTGAAGAAGTTGATAAGCGTCTCCTTGCTCCACAGCTTCCTCCTTTTTGCTGAATAACAGAAGGACCAAAACACAGTCCCAGTAAGCTACCAACTCTTCTCAGAAAATCAACTGTTGACATAATTGGGATTCTTCAGCTGAGGTCTTTTTGGCACTTAAATAATCCTTTGAGGTTGCTGGTGATTGTCTCCTGAGAATTCTGTGGACTTTTGTGTTGCCGTTTCTTATTTCTGTCTAAATTTCTGCTCGTAGAGAGAAAAAGGAAGTGCAGGTGAGGTTCTTACCTTGTAGGCACACTGTAAAAAGAGGCAGGTTTTCAATCCTCTTTCAGGTTTCAACCCTCTGCTCTCAGTGTCATTTTTTATCCAGTCTCACCCTATTACCATGGTGAGCATCAGTTACTGTGCCTGGTGCCACTTGTCACCAATGCTGAGGTGTCACCTGGCACTCAGAGGTTACCTGCAAAGCAAGCAAGGGGGTCACTTGTATTCCTGACTTTAGGAGTGAGATTAACAAATAAATTTGAATTATAGTCATGCTTACTTGCCAGAGGACCTCTGGAGTAGGACACTTATGTTTTTGGAGAACATAATCAAAGGTAGAGACTTCAGAGGTTCTGTGTGGAAAGGACAATGGATGGCCAAAGGAGGAGACTCTGCTGGTGGCTTTTTCAGTTCAGTGATATGAGGAGCAGAACAAACTTTAAATATGGAATAAGAGGAAAATCGCCACAGTCCAGCCAAGCTGGCAGATGTCTTGGGTGATTAAATGTCAGCACAAGCAGCAGGCCTGGCTGTGGAGCACAGCCTGGCTGCAGCCAGGGCACTCAGCAGCTTTGTTTTAGTTCAGTTCCTTTTATCACTGCAAGGATGCTGTGGGTGAGAAGCCTTGTCAGTAGAGGTGCTGAGGTACCAGTGCCCATTGTCCCAAAGTTGTCCAAAGCCTCTTTATTTGTTCCAAAGGCACTGTAGGTGATGAGGGAAGGGAAGCTGCAGCAGCAGCTCTAAGCTTCTGTAGAAACACCCACTGGAGCTCTCTGTGTGGAAAATGGCTAATTTGTAATAGGAAGCATTTCTCAGCAGAGCTGCTACCAGAGAAGGCATTAATTACCTGTTTGTATTAACATTGGTCTGACATTTAAAAAAACAAACACCCCAGCATTTATGGGCTTTTATATCTTTCTGCCTGCTGGTGGAGGTACAGCTGAGAGCAGAGAAGGCTTCAAGCATCAGCACTTTCTTGTTCTTCAGTAGAACCTTTCATACCTTCATCTTACCTGCATTACACCTGTGTGCCCTCTGCTCCCTTTGGTGTTTGGTCAGTGCACCTGGGCACTCCATGGCTCATTGCTGTCAGTGCTGCTCACCTCTTTTCACAGCTGTGCCCATTGGGGATGGGGCTGGGCTGCAGCCCCACTCCCCATCACCACAAACTGAGTGCCTGCATCTGCCCAGGTGTCACTCAGCAGCCAGGAGCAGGAGCAGCTGTGTAAAGGTGCAATAAGTAGCAAGCAGCTTTGCTTTTGTCCCCTGTGGAACGGGTGCTCCTTGCCTGGGTTTCTGCCTGATGGTGTTGTACAGAAACCATCATGCTGTTTAGATTCTTTAAACTGCCATTTAAAATGAAATAACCTTAATGCAGTCTATTAAGGCTTAGATTCCCCTGTTTTAGCTTCTCGAGACTTCTTTCCAATGGATGCCATGATTTTCTCCCTCTTTTAATCCACCCCTTATCTCATTTCCTGTGGAAAATTTGCCTGTGTGCTCCCATTATGTGCTTTGAGTGCTTTGAAACAAGTGTTAACAGACAGCATGTTTCCAGTAGGGACAAACAAAAGTCCAAATGCCAGGGTCTCATAGGAACTCTCACATCCCCCTCTGCTTGCCCAGACCAGGCTGAGTGGGAAGTGCTGCATAAAAAAGCTGCAAGATTGACTGGAAGCAGGGGGGAGCCAGGTCCTGCCAACTGCAGGATCTGTGTACTCTGGAGTGATTTTGGTAGTTTTGTTCTTTTCTGTTTATTTTGCTGTAATTCATTTGTCCTTCCTAAGCTTCCATCCCACCCAAATTCTGCTCTTGTGGTCTGTCAGAGTGTGGAGCAGTGCTGCCACAGGCACTTGGGAGTGATGTGTGTAGGGACACAAAGCCACCTCCACCTTCCAGGCAGTGCCATGGCTTGGCACCCACACCCTTGTACCTGTATCCACTGGGTGCTCTATGTGTGCACAAACCAAAACATTTATTCTAGTCTTTGTCCTATTGCTCTCCCCACTTGTGAAAGTATCAGACATGCTCCAAAATGGGAGAAATTAAAAAAAACTCCCTCTGTTATATTCCAGCCTTGAGGGACTTGGGGTATAAAATGTAAGTGTTTTGGGGTTTGGTTTTACCTGGCACCTTGAAATTTCTGATAAATTAATCCTGGGTCTCCTGAGGTTGTCAAAATACTTAATAAATTTGTGTTGCAGCTTAATTTTTGACAAGTTAACTCTTACCTGAATCTTTATAGTAGGTAGGAAAACTTGGCTAAGTAAATGGAAATATTTGTTCCTTTAAGGTAGAAAAGGGAAGTCTTAAGCCTTCTGTGAATTAATGATCCTTCCCGTGCCGTAGATCTCAGCTGCCAGTGAGGTGTCTGTCGGTAAGGAACAGAGTGAACTTTCAGTGAAAAATCCATGTTGTTCCTGTGGAGGGACAATTGGAAACATGAGGAAGGCAGCTGGCAGGCTATTTGGTTACACCTGTGATCTGCAAAATCTTGAACAAAAATTAGGTGAAGAATATTTTTGCAATTGACCTTTCAGTGAACTTGCATATATTTATTTCGCATACTCAGTGGATGTTTACAACCTTATAATTTAAATTACTAGATTAACCTACACTGAAATATGATGCCACTTATAGGGTTAATGCATTTGAGAAGGACATGCATGCAATTGCCCCCTCCTCTTCCCTCTTCCCCAGCTTTAACACCACAGAGCATCATTCTGAATTGAAATAGTCCATAATGGTCCTCTTTTTCACTTTTCTTTAACAACATGAACACTAAATTATAGTTGTGCAATTATGTAAACAATGGAAATGCTTCCAGAATGAATACTTCCTTTTAAATTTTCATTTTGTGTAATTGCTGAAAGGTTTGGAGCCATAATAAACCAAAATTATTTTACACATTTATCGTTCTAAAGGTCAATTATGAAAGAAGTAAAGCAACAACACTGTGCAGAATGAGTAAACCAATTTCCACGGCCATCACCATATGTTTTTCTTATGGCTTGTGTTTTCCAGTTGCTGTGTACATAGCATTCAATTAAAGTGATTCATTGACCAGCCTGGGAGCTGCTACCCGGAGTTTACGTTTGCAGGGAGGGAAGGGAGCCCGGCTCTGTTTGAATTACCTGATTTTGCCCTATCACTGATAGCACAGATGTCCTGGCTCCCTCGCCCTCTCACAAGCCTCTCTCTGCTGATAAGCTCCCTGAGCCTCCAGATTGATGCCCCAAATCCTGTGGTGCTGTGAGCTGGGCTCTCTGCTCACTGGGAGAGGGGACAAACCTGGCAGGTTACCTGTGAGTGCTGTCCTGGGCTGGGGCTGGCCCTCCCCAGGCAGGGAACAGCCTGCCTGGCCCCAGCTGAAGTGCAGTGACCCAAAATGCCTGGGGTGATGTGCTCAGTGCCTGGGGTGAGCCTGGCTGAGCAGGTTTGTGTCACTGCACTGGGAATTTGAAGGGAAGCTGAGGACAGCTTCAAGAGCTTTGCAAAGGGAATTTTTGAAAGTTTTTCTCAATGGAAAATGATTTATTTTTAGCAGCACTAGATCTCATAACCGACTAGTAAATCCCTGTAGCCTTTTTCCTGTCACAGGATTCGTGTGTGACAGTAATGTTTTGTGGTTCTCCTTGCCCCACTCTGGGGCCTGTTGTGTGCAGGGATCCATGCCCTGGTGTGTGACAGATGGGAGCTCTGGGGTGAGGACAGGAGTTAATGCAGTTGTTTGGAGCAGCTCCCTGTGCCGCCACCTCCCCGGTCAGGTTAGCCCGGGCTCTTTTATTGTGGCACATGTCAGCAGCAGCCTGCTCCCATCTGCTGCCCTGCTCAGGGCCAGCCCAGCCTTACCTGGCCCTGCTGTACAGGTGTGCTGTGCTGGAGCAGCACAGAGCGTTAATCAGCTCTTAATTATAACAAGGTATGTCCTTTGTTCTGCGCCGACCGAGAGTTTATCACCCGCTTTATGAGCGCCTGCATCCATCTGCTCTGCTTCTCAATGTTTGCATTGACCCATATTGACTTAAAATGTATCAAAGGAAGTGATTAAAACAAGTTTAAACATTAACTTGAGTGGCATTTTATCTTATTCAGGAAAGTGAAAGTATTATCTGCTACTATGTTAAAAACTAATACTGTTTATTTGAATATATAGCAGTTTCTTCATAGGATACTGGTGTTGCAAACACTTAGTGGAACACTAAGTAGAAGCTGTGCAGGTGTTTAGAGGGCTTTGAGAAAATAGTGGTGATGTTCAAGCATCTCTCTGTGAAGAGAAAATGGGGTTTGTCATCTTTAGCTTCCTCATGTGGAGATTGAGCATGTGTTTGTCAGCTTTAGCTTCTGCATGAGATTGAGAGGACCTTTTGGGCATCTCTAGCTCAGGCTGTCTTTGACACATCATGAAACCAGTGAGGATGGACATGGAAAAGGGTTTTCCTTTGCAACTTTTCAAAATTTTATTGAGTGGAAAAATAATTGTCTAGTCAGTATAGAAATAGCTTGATGTAGCTCTTCAGCAAATACAGTGTCACAGGTAAAGGATTACATAGATTTTATGCCTAATTTTAAAACTGCTGAAAGCTTGCAGGGAAGAAATCTTAACTCAAATATAGGAACTTTGCTCTGTTTTGGAGAGACTGTGAAGACTTAAAATGTGGAAGAATTAGAGGTGAAACGCTTATCTGGAATGTGTTCTGCACCACAGGGTGATGGCGAGCAAAGCTGGGGCTGCTGCTCCGTTCCTTCAGGGCACCTGAAGCAGGGAGCAGGCCTGGAGGGGCAGCTCGTCTTCTTGTGGCATGGAATTCTGAGAGATTTGAGGAACTCACTCCTCTGGACTGCTGCAGTGCTTCATCTTATGTCCATTCAGTGTTTGGATGCTTGACTCTGAAGTCTTGTTTAACAGAATGGTTTTGTTTAGGCATGGAGGGACATGAATAGCGGTGTGGGCTTTGAACAGGAATTTAGAGGTACAAATGTTTCCAAAATACCAAATGCACTTTGGCTACTTCACACCCGTGAAGTGGAAGGTGATGATTATGTGGAGGTCAGTTTGCACACAGTGCTCTGGGAATTTGTACCTCAGTCAGTGTGGGACTAGGGAATCTCAACGTTAAATCTTCTCAAACCTCAAAGTTAAACCTTCTGCCACTCTCCCTTTTGCTTTTGGGCTTCCTGGCTTTTCTCACAATGCCTTCTCTTGCAGGACATCCTGAACACTGTCATAAAGCACTGCCTGCCATGGTTTTTCTTCCTGGGGCTGCCTGGCTTCACGATGCTGATCGGGGACTTCCTTGGAGCAGCGGCGCGCGTGCTGAGCGCAGACACACTGGAGGTGAGCGCAGCTGGCTCGGCACAGCCACGCTGACTGGGACAGCTGAGCTGGGAAATCCTGGGAGAAGGCAACACACTGCTGCTACAGAGATGTTTGATCCAAAGGCTGAAGCATGAGGAAAGCGTATCCTGCATGCCTGTAGAGCCCTGTGAGCGCGACTGCAGCGAGCAGACGCTGAGAGAGAGCGGGGAACTCTTGGGGTGAGGCAGCATCTCAGACTAAATATCAGCACTAACAGAAATGTGACTCTAAACGATTAAATTATCGAAGGATAAGTAAAATAGCAAGTCAACGAGGGGCTGCCAAAATAAAGGTAAAGGTCTGGCTGTCCTGGGAGAGACAGGAGAGCTCTGTTGCATGTGAAGCACCAGCTCACAGGAGACCTTTTGTTCTGTTCTGGCTCAGGGCTTTTGCTGCTGCTCTTGACATTTGTGTGGCTGAGCAGGTGGCCCTGTGCAGGGCCACAGCCCTCTCCTGTTACAGCAGAGCTGGAATGGTTATCCAGCCACACTTCTTCCATCAACTCTTAAATAGCTTGGTCAGCCTTCCTGTTGATCCAAAGCTTAAATGCTAATAAGAAATGGATACTAAGTTTTCCAGGGAAAAGCCATAAACCAAAACACCCTCTTCATTTCTCCTGTGTGCATAAAACTGGGTGTGCATTGCATTTTTAACATATACACAGTAGTTAATGTGTTTGTAGCTCGTGCTGTGGTGCTTTTGATGGCTCTGTTGGAGCAGGGATCTCTCTGCACATTGATATCACCTATTTTTTTGTGACTATTTCTGCCTGCTTGCCCTTCGCCAGGCTCCCCGCTCTGAAGCTCACACCATCCTTGGTGCCCTTGTGTGCTTTCCCAACACCTACCAAGGAATCCCACAGTTGGGACCCATCTCAGAAGCTGGTGAGAGCATCACAGGAAGTGCAGATTTGAAGGTAAAGCCACATTTATTGTAAATCCTTAGGTAGCCTAACCTGATTTCCCTATGCAGTGACTTCATTCCTGCCCAAGTGGTTGCCCTCACACAAACCTCTGTTGCTTTTGATAAATGTGAGGCATCACAGTGATCCACTGCTCAAAATTAGAGATGGCTGGGGAGGAATCTCTGAGTTCCTCATGTGTGGCCTGAGCAGGCAGAACCAAAGGGAATGCAGAAATCCCTTCACATGCTTGGCTCCTGTTCTTGCTTCTTCATCAGGCCTTGGAGAGTCGCTGGAGGTGTCTTACTTCTAAAATTAAGACAGCTTTGTGTACTAAATAATACACTAAATTTTTCATGACATATTCTGGTTAGAGCCTGAACACTACAGTTTGTATGGAGTGACCACCACTAGTTGTTTGTAACTGCTCCTTGACACTGTAAATGAATTGATTTCCTCTTGCTGCCTGTACATTAGTTGTAAGCTGATTTGATTTGTCCTCAAGGACCTGTATGTTTGAGTTGTAATCAATGTTTCTCCCTTGACAAAACACAACTGGCATGAGGTAAAGATGCTTTAGCAGCAGATGGGGAATTATAGTCACTTCACCTGTAACTATATCAAAATTAAACAACTTTAAAGTAGATGTATGGAAAAGATGCTTATTCTAGTTTATTTTGTTGTTTTAGTGTTGCCTCATAAATATTTTATTGAAGAATGCCACAGAGGAGCCATGTGAAGCTGCAAGGTAAAATACTGAGTAAAGGAAATGGGAAAATATCATAGAATTGGTTAGGTTGGAAAAGACATTTAACATTATCAAGTCCAACCATTTATCACTTGGAAAAGTCTTTCTTGCTGCTTATCTTCTGCTGCTGCCTAGTGGTTTGGTCCTCTGAGGTTGAGCCTTACTCTGCACCATGAAAGTGCTGGCGTGTCATGCTGGAGGGGAAAGAGATATCTTGTCTTTGTGCATTTTTTTTCTTTTTTTTTTTTCCCTAAATATTGCTCTAAATCTCCTGCCCAGCTCTCTTTTCCTTTTCCCAAAGATGCATAGCCATCTGTGGCCTCGGCGTGTGGATCTGCGAGGAGCTCACGCAGTGCATGAGCCACCCCCACGTGAAGAAAGCCATCAATGTCATAGGTGTGACACTGAAGGTATTGCTGTAGTAGGCTCTGATCAGCATGCTTTGGGAAAAAAGGCATTTCCACTTTGCAAATAATCACTGATAATCTGAGGCACAGGCTGCTGCTGTGGTGTCCTGTGCAAGTGTGCAGAATATTTGCAAAATAGCCTGTGTGCCTATAGACTACTTTCCCAGCAAACTCAAATAAAAGATCACATAGTGTCATACCTGCTGGTTCCTAATGCTGACCATGGAATCTCACAACATTAACATTTTTTATTCTTTACAAAGATACAAAATAATGAAATGTAGAAAATCTGAACGCAGTGTGTTGTACCTGAATATTTTATTTGGCTTTTAATCACCTTTTTTCTTCCAGTTTTCCAACAAGCTGGTAGCTCAGGTAGCCTGTGATGTCCTTCAGCTGCTGGTGTCTTACTGGCAGAAGCTTCAGGAGTACGAATCCTCCCTGTGCCGGAAAATTACGGAAGTACGTCAGATTCTTTAAAATGTTTGTATGGAAATCATATGCAAAGTTGTCTTAATCCCTTCCTTGGGCTGCTGTGATTTTAACTCTTTTTTTTAAATTGTGAGGGTGGTACTTCCTACACTCCCTGGACCAGTGTAGGTCTCTTGTTTGTAGTGACTTCTTTGCAAAGTGCTCAGTAAAATGTTCTCATTGATTGGCACGGGCAGTTGGGTGCTCCTAGGAGAACTTAACCTGTTCCACACCCTGTGGAACTGTCTTCCACGCCCTGTGGAAGGCCTGTCTCTGCAGAGGAAGAAGCTGAGTGCCTTTCTGACACTTGTTTGTTTGACTGCAGATCCTGGTGGCCACCATCGCGTTCCTCCTGCCCGGTGCTGAATACTCCTCCATGGAAGCAGATAAGAAGGTGTGTCACTGAAAAGAGCTGTTTGAGGGGGGATTTAAATGAGGTTGCTCTGAACCAGAGCTGAATTTTGAACTTTCCAATTCATACCCTAAGGTCTGGGTGAATTTATTGGAGTGTACCTAAGCAACGTGTTCTGTGTTCTTGTTCAGTTCATAGTTTCACTGCTGCTTTGCTTGCTGGACTGGTGCATGGCACTGCCCATGAAAATGCTGCTGGAGCCTGTGTCTGCTGGTGCTGTGGAGGATCAACATGCATCCAGAGCTCCTTTGCTGGATTATATTTACAGAGTGAGTAGGGGAAAAGAAGGTGATTTGCTCTGCCTGGCTGTTTAAAGATGCCTTTCACACACCCAGAAGGCAGAGAAGCAGCTTTGTCAAGCACTAGAAAATTATGTCATCCAGGTGATAGGTTACAAATGGAAAATGTTAAGAAGATAAGATTAGAGATGTAGAACAGACAGGGGATGGTGAAGACAAAGGTAAAATGCTTAAAACAACAAGCCAGGCAAAATAATCTTTGCAGTAGTATTTGGATTATTTGAAGTGGGCTGTTAAAATACAGAACAAGCCCTGAAGCAAGCTGTTAAAAGCACTGAATCAGTGCAGATGGAGACTGTTAATTTAGAAATGCTGAATTTGGACACGGGTGGGTTGTGTAGTGTGTCAGAACTGGGGGTCCTGCTCGCTGGGTGTGTTGGGGACTGTCCCAGGTTGTCACTGGCTCCGTGTCCCCGCAGGTCCTGCACTGCTGCATCAATGGCTCCAGCACCTACATGCAGCAAAGCCACTATGTGCTGAGCCTGGCCGACCTCTCCTCCTCTGACTACGACCCCTTCCTGCCCCTGGGGAACGTCAAGAGCTCCTCAGAGCTGGCCCAGTGCCCCTCCTCCACCGATTTGGGCAACCTGCTCACCGTGGCTGAAGGTAAGGGCGTGCCCAGAGTGTGGGCTGGGCCAGCATGTGTGTGCAGCAGTGGGAAACAGTGTTCCAGGCTCCATCTCTGCCTTGGAAACGTGCTTCTCCTTACTGCACGTAGCAGCTGTTATTTCAAAATTGGGCACAGCTCTCTCTGAATGAATTCCAGTTGCCTCTGTGATAGGATGTTTGAGTTTTTTGCCAACACTGCTCCTTAGAAGAAATTTATGTCTAGAAGGTGTAAAGGGAAGGAGAAACACTGTAAACCACAAATAGTTTTACACTGAATATGAAAAAACCTAGAAATGAGGAGGTTTCTGGCTATAAAAGGAGTAACATTCCCATGGGAGAAGTGGAAGCACAGCAGTAGCTCAGAGCACAGTCACTTTATAAAATAACTGATGGATGTGCCTGTGCTGAGGGGACCATGTGAGCCCCCAGGAGTCTCTCCCTGCCTCACTTTTCCACCTGCCAGGGATGGAGGAGCATTGCTTTGCAGTGACATCTCTGGTTTGCCTTGACTTTTCTGCTGTGCCACCCTCCTGTTCTGATGGCTGTGGGGATGTGGTGAACTGAAATAAAATTGTGGAATAGGTAGGATTTCTTGGAAAGCTGTAGGAAATATTTCCTTGAACAGAAAGGATCAGCAGGTCACATAGGGCAAGCTGCTGCAACGTGGCAGAAATCTGCAGGTGCTCCTTTTGTGTTGCCTCTAGCTGCTCTTACTGATCCATTGTGTTTTCCTTGCTGGTTTCAGAGAAGAGGAGGAGGAATCTGGAGCTGATCCCTCTCACAGCGAGGATGGTCATGACTCACCTGGTGAATCACCTGAGCCACTACCCGCTCAGCGGGGGCCCTGCCATCCTCCACAGCCTCCTGAGCGAGAACCACGACAATTCCTACGTGGAGTCCTCCGAGCTGTGCTCGGAAGTGTTCCGCAGCCCCAACCTGCAGCTCTTCGTGTTCAACGACAGCACCCTCATCTCCTACCTCCAGATCCCCGCCAAGAAGAAGGTGGGAGCCGAGCCGGCATCGGCGCCGCCGTCGGACGTGCGGGTGATCGTGCGGGATATCTCAGGGAAGTACTCCTGGGATGGCCGGGTCCTGTACGGGCCTCTGGAGGGCTGCCTGCCCCAGCGCAGCACAGCCACCGCCTTCGCCATCTCCAGAGACCGGCAGCAGCAGCAGGGCCTTTCCCAGAGCGATGGCTCCCAGGTGGAGGAGGGAGAGGATGCCCTGGACCAGCTGCTGGAGAGGATCGGGAGCAGCAGCCCCGAGTGCCTCCTGCACCCGCAGCGCAAGCTGAACGAGCCGGCGCCGCCGCCCTGCGGCATGAGCGCCGAGCAGGAGCGCGCCATCACCGAGGCCCTGCTGCAACAGAGTGCCCAGGAAAGGGAGTTCATCCTGAAATGCAGCTCGGACTGCAGCATGAGCGTGGCCCGCCAGGAGCCACCGCCACCTGCCCAGCCCCAGGCTTCCTTTTATTTCTGTCGGCTGCTGCTGAACGACTTGGGAATGAACTCCTGGGACAGAAGGTAGGAAGGGAGGATCCGGAACGTTCTTAGGGTACTATCCTCACTTTTTACCCCTGACACACTTAAGAAAATGAGGATCATATAGCTGGGGGTAAGAGCAGAGTTTTGAACTTCAGTGATGATTTGAAATACACACCAATAGATTGTGTATAACACTCATTCTAAGAAATCATACAATGTTAATTCTCTTAGCTATTTGGATGATGAAATACTGTGCCTCCATTGTGTTGCATTTGCCTTCAAACTTTTCCTATTTTTTTTCAGAAAAAGCTTTCATCTGCTGAAGAAAAATTCAAAGTTGCTGCGAGAACTGAAAAATCTGGATTCCCGCCAATGGTAGGTGATGTGTTCTGAACACACCAGTGATAAGGTTCGTGTTTCCCAAGGAAGAATGAGTCACCAGAACCAAAACTTCATTCCTATTGAATCCAAATATTGGTATGAAAATTGGACTGTTTGTTTCTCCAGAGTTCTGTAGCCTGAATGGAGAAGCCACCTGTAGCCTGAATGGAGAATGTATTGACACATTCTCTGTGTACAGAATACTCCAAATCAATGGCAGAGAATAAGAGGTTTTTTTCAAGTTTGTTTTAGCTGAGAGGGGAGGGAATCAAATTGATTGTGATCTGGGTACAGCTGATACAAAACAGTATTTTGTACAGGGTGATCCCTGTGTCAGGAGCAATGCTTTGAGGGATGATCCACCCAGAACTGCTACCCAGCCAGGAAGGGGCAGAATGAATTTCTCAATGTTACAGGTTTTTTTTTTCATTACTTGTCATAGAGCTGTTTGAAAAACATCTGCAGCATTGCAGAGTTCTGAGTTTCCTATATCCCAACAGTTTCCACATCAAATGCACTTTGCATGTTTCCAGATAAGCCAACTGTCCCTGTTGGCTTATTTGTAAAACTTTTCCCAAGGTCTGAAAGTCAATAATGCCTCTTCTGCCTTGTATGTCATCACCCTGTAATTAAAATTCTGTAGGTCAAATTATGCTCCCATTAACACCTGTGCCACCTCCTCTGTCTCTGCAGTGCTGCACAGATCTGAGTCATTAACCCTGTAATTAGAATTTGGCCACCAGTTCTGTGGCTGATGTACAAGAAGACCAGGCTTGACTCTGCTCTCAGAACTGGGGTGTCTCTGCAGTGAGATTTTGGTGGCAAAAAAGGGGAGGAAATCTGAAAGTGACTGATGTATTTGTGTGCGTAAAAGAAATCGACACACGGAGCTAACTGTGGGTCATATGGGCACCTGGTCATAAGTTTGGAGTGGTGGGGGATCTGAAAAATAATTTTGAGTTGAAGCTTGTTTAATTTTGATTTCTTTTTCCATCCCATGGCAGTCGTGAGACTCACAAGATCGCCGTGTTCTACATCGCTGAGGGACAGGAGGACAAGTGTTCTATCCTGGCCAACGCCAGGGGAAGCCAGGCCTACGAAGATTTTGTGGCTGGGCTGGGCTGGGAGGTAACAGCCATAATTTAGACAAGCTACCTTGTTGCTGGGGGCACTTATGCAGTTTTTAATTCCAAAAACAAAAGAGAAATGTGCTGCACACTGATGCTTAGCTGCTTTCAGCTCTTGCCATGGTCAGAGCACACTCAGCACAGGAGTTCTTTATGACATGTGTGGGTTTAGTTTGCTTTGTCAAAATGGTGTGTCATAATCTAAATGCCACGGACATTTTGGTGTTTGGGAAATCCAGAGTAGTTGCATTTCACATTTAATGATCCAGGTGCCACAGCGAGATGCAGCATCCTCAGGCTGGTGCTGATGGGAAAACAGACAAGCCTTTGGACTCAGACTTGACTTCAGAGAGGTGTTTCTTCTGAATGAACTTCTGGAATAATTTATTCTAAGGGTGTTTTTTTCTGTACAATTTTTTTTCAATTTCTTCTTCAGTTTTTTCAGTTTCTTCTGGGTTTTTTCTGTTTTTTTCTCTCTTCCTTTTGTGATGCTCCTAGCAGTGGGAGCTGCCAGCCCCACTGAGCCCTTAGCCAGCAGTCTGTGGCAGAATGCTGTTGTTTGCTTGCTGCTGTTTGCTGGAGGAAGGTAAAATAGCTGGGTAGATAATGACTCAGAACCTAGTTCAGAGAGATTTACTTTCAGTAAATGTCAAATACCGGCACGGGAAAGACAAATCTAACGGAAAGATCGCAGAGCTGTAGGGGAAGACTTCTTTTTGTCTGGGATGGAAAGACTTCTTTTTGTCTGGCTACAGAAACCTAGGGTGGTGATTTCATTAACCTTGATAGAGAAGCAAATCCTGGTGATGTGTCAGTGCTTTCAGGTGGCTGCTGTTTGTCTGTTTGTGCCTTTGGCTCCCTCAGGTCGACCTGTCCACGCATGGCGGGTTCATGGGCGGCCTGCAGCGCAACGGCAGCACGGGGCAGACTGCGCCCTACTACGCCACCTCCACCGTGGAGATCATCTTCCACGTGTCCACCAGGATGCCCTCCGACTCAGATGACTCACTGACCAAAAAGGTAAAGGCTTTGCAGTGTGTTTCCATCAAAATCTGAGCTGGAAGCGGCCTTAGCTGACTGGTCCTGGCAGGCTGTGCCTGCGTTGCCACGTGGTGCTTCTGCAGCTGGGCTGGCTGAATTAAATGGCATCTAAATTCTGGGTTCTGAAACACAATTAACATTTCCATGGTAGCCTCAAATGCCACCGTGGGTAATAATATTAGCAATAATTTCATTTGTACATTGTCTGCCTGCCAAAACTGCTGTAGGTTGGTAGAACAAAGCAACCAAATGCAGCATCATCAAACCGTCCTGTGGGGAACAGCGAAGGGAAAGAGGACTGACAGACTCAGGAGCCCAAGCAGCCAGCTCAGAGTTCAAGGCAGCAGCCAGTTAGGCACAAGTCTGACAAGCAGCCTCTGCTTCAGACAGCCAGAACCCAGCCCAAAATTCTATTGGTATTGGTACTTAATTGTTCATCTTTCCTAGCGAGGAGCGGTTTCAGGTTATGCTGTTTGCCAGCTGCTGCTTAGACTCAAAGATTTTTTGGGGCAAATGAAATCTCTGCCTTTTTAATTAGGATTGGTAACTTGTCCTGCAGAGGTTGTTAGCATTCATCAGTACTGCTGCAGCAGCCATCCAGTTGGTTTCAGAATGATGTGTGTTTTAATTTGAAATACAAAGGTGGAATCTCTGATTACTGGTTCTGAAAAATTGCCCAGTGTTTTGTACTGAAGTCAGACCTTATCTTTTTTATTCTGGTATCTGTCACTAAAAAAAGGAAAATCAGCAAAATGACATGTTCTTCTTCATGGATGCAAGGCTATGGAGAAAAGTACTCTGAGTGCTTCAGGATGGAGAAGGGGGTAGTGGTGTGTAGGACAGGGCTGTATAGTCTCTGTGACCATACCAGTGTAGGACTGTTTGTATTTTTATTATTCCTGACCAGTATTTGTCCAGCTGCTAGACCAAAACTCCAGTTTTGAGTGATTTACAGTTGCCCTAGGCAACATATTCCATATTCCTGTGCTCCACTTCTTGTACCACAGAAAAATCTCTGGCAGTGCCTACTTTGCTTCAATTTAAGCCCGTTGATTCTTATCCTGTTTCACATGGATATGAAGGGCAGATTATTTTGCAGCACATTTATGCATATCTGAGAACTGCTGCCATGTCTTTCCCAGACTTAGTTTTCCTACACAAGCTGTGGCCATTTGTTTAGTCTAACCTTCCCTTGCAAGTCCTGGGTTTTGTGGAAGCCTGGCAAAGACAGGGATATGGTCTGGCTGTTGAGTAGTTCATCACCTGGGAGAGGAGAGCACAGTGTGGCTGAGCTATCACAAGGGGAAAAATGGGATTTAGCTGCAAACACTCCACTTATTCTCCTTATTTTCATCTATGTTACGGGTTATCACAGACACTGAAGGTCTCGTTATTCTCTTTGTCTTCCCTGTGTTTGCTCTGAGAGAATTCCTTCTCTGTGAGAAACAGAAACCAAAAGCATTTAGTAGCTGTCAGTCTCCAAGTTTTGTAGTGCCAGGAAACCAGTCCAGCTCCAGCACATGGTGTCTGCAGAAAATAACTGCAAAGGAATTGCTCTGGGACCTTTTCAGAAAACCTGAGATCTGCTCTAGGAATGGAACCCTGCAGGGATCAGACTGGGAATTCCAGAGAAGGACAAATCTCTGAGCAGGCTCATGGACCTGAGGAGCTGCAAGGAGAGGCTCAGGCCAGATGACTTCCAGAGGGCTTTTCAGTGTGTACTCATCCATGGTTCCACTCACAACAGTTTCATTCAGTTTGTCACAGCTTCTGTTGTGAGCACACATGCAGTTCTGTGCAGATGAGTAAGGATTGTTGACAGATTTTGCAGACCTGCAGCTGTGAGTGGAGAAAGGTACATTTCAGAAACACTGCACTTTCTGGAAGGTGAGCAACTCTCTGGGCTTAGGTCCTTGCCTCCATTGTTGGGGCAGAATGTCCAGGTTAAAAAGATAATTTCTTACTTCATATTTATTACTTCTTGCCATTAGTGCTTTTGTTTTATGGGAGTGTGGGAGAGAAAGATGGAAGCCCATGGCATTAGTTCAGTTCCTGCTCCTACAGCTGAACTGTACCTGGTGATACAGGACGGTGGTGCTGGGAGGAGAAAAGTTCATCAGCATGTAATGGGAGCCACAGCTTCTTTTTTCTTGCCCTCCCTCTGGGATCTAAGGTCCCCCTAGTCTCTGAAATCTTTGTGATGGCTGGGGTTTCTTCTCTGCTTATTTTGCCTCAGACCAAGAGAGGCTTCATCCCTGTCAGCACGCTCCCAGCTGAACAGAAGGACTGACCACCTGCTGCCCTGGGGAGCCACAGCCAGGCCATAAATTCTGGGGACTGGGGAATTCAGCAGATGTAGTAATTTTACTTAAATATGTTATTGTGGTCTTTTATTTTTACTGAATCAAGGATAAATTAAGTTCTGGTATGAATTTCCCAGAATAAGTGCATTTCCAGTGGGGATGAGCTTGGCCCCTTGTTTTTGTGCAGCAGAACTGTGATTTGCAGTCTGCATTTTTTTATTTGAGGTATATGCTGATATTATAGTGCTAATTCAGGAAGGAAGAAAGAAAAAAAAAAGAAGAAAAAAAAACACCTCTCCAAATAAGTCTTGGCCCTGACAGAAATCTTTCCTAGTGGAGTAAACAAAATTCAGCTGATCTCTTTTGCTGCTGTAGGGTTCAGCATCATTGGTTCCAAACTTTATCTGCCTGTCTTGTGGCAAGAGTGAAAATCAATCCCAGGAATGGCATCCTACAGTCCCTGTCTCATTCTGCTCAAATTGTGCTTAACGCTTTAAAGATGTGCTGCCGAATTTCCCAGTGATTTATTTCATCTTCTCCATTGTCAGAGCAGAACTTTTTCAATTCAGAAATCTGGTTGCAACCCCATACTGAACTCTTGCTCCTTTGCTGCAGAAATTTGTTAGCTGGGGCTAGATTAGATTTTTAGCAGCTAATCTGACTGCTGTAGGGGTTTGCAGAGTGGGGACAGAGCTGTGCTATTGGATTTGTCCAATTCATTTGACTCCAGGACTATAATTGCACTTATGTCTTACAAGGCTTTTATGGCCTCGGGCTGGCGAGCAGCAGAAAAACAAATTGGCAGTGATACAGTGAGAGTGAAAGGGAATGAAAGGCACACATTATCAGTCTCCAGGCAGCCCTGCTCTGGCAGGAAGTTTCTTGCTTAATTTACAAATAAAACTTAGATTTTAGGATGGGCACACAGTCAGCCAGACAATGGGGATGTCAGGCCCCACTGTTACTTAGCAAAAGTAGCAGCCATGCCTCCCCAAAAGCAGGAATTCTTCAGTCAAACAGACGACTCCTCTCTGGAGCCAGCTGGCTGTGTAATGCAATTAGGAGGGAAAGGAGGTCATGCCGGAGGTGTGCACCGTGACCAGTGTCACCCACAGGGCCCAGGGCCCGAGATGGAGCTGGGGCTGCCCTCCTGGGGCTGGGGATGGAGCTGCCCCTGCCCTCCCAGGGCTGGAGAGTGCAGCCCCGGGCAGGAACAGCAGGGCTGACCCATGCCTGGGGCTGGGGCTGTGTCCCAGCACCCCATTAGCCAAACCAGGGCCAATTCCTGTGCCCACTGAAAATTCCTGTGCACTGGGGAGGACACACTGCCAGTGCCACACTGCCTTCCCTCACTGTGCACATCACTCCACACTGCTGTCAGGGTTTACTTCGAAAAGCAATCTGATTTCATGTCTCCTTTGGGATTTTTTTTAATGTAGCTTTTCTTTTTATTCCCCCCACCCCTAAACTGGGTGGGCAGCACAGCCTGGAGCTCTGGCTCCGCACCCATCGGCTGTGGGGCTTTGGACATTTCAGCACAACTTGCTGAAGTCCTTCAGGGCACTGAGTTTGCCCCACAGCTGCTGTTTTGAATAAACAACCCAGGAAAATAGCATCTGGCTTATTGTCACTGATGAGATTATTGTAACGGCTTTTTATCAATGGAGTTACCTCTCAGTAACAAATATTTTTGATTAATGCCAATTTTTTCCTTGTAACATTATAACTTGTAACTGTGGAGCTTAAGGATGTGTGGCTTCAAAACAAGGGCAGTAAGTCAAGCTCTAAAACAAGTTGCTGGCACACACTGGGGATTGTGGCAGAATCATGAGCACAGCAAGTGTTGGTTCAGCTAAGTTCCCTTCTTCACTGAATTTTGTTCTGAAGGGTGCAATATCAGTACAATATCAGTAAAAACTGTTTATTATCAGAACAATTCATTGGAATTTTAAAAAGGGTCCCATAACCAGTATTTGGACATATTTTGATGACTTTTTATAGCAGTATGTGCTATTTCTCAGCCCAGAAGCCATAGGAGGCACAGCAGCACAGAGCCTTTTCTTCAGAAGAGCTGAGCTGGGTTTGTGAGCTGCTCCCCACACCTGGGTAACAAAATTGCCTTATGGAATTTATTCCATGTCTATTTCTTGGGCTTCCCTCAGCAGAGGAAGGTTTGCTGGGTGCCACCATTGTAGGCTCTCTGTGCAGGGGAGCCAGTGCCAGAGCTGGCTTGGGCTCAGCCTGGCAAACGTGGGCACTTCCAAATCCCTGGCGGAAGTTCCCTGAGCTCAGCTGGGCTGAGCTGGGGCCGTCCTGGAGCGGGACAGCCGGGCCAGGCATCCTCAGCATCTGGGACCTGCTGTGCACAAGGTCTGCTCACCCAGATGGGTTTTGGGGTGTATCTGACTAATCCTGACATCTCCCTTCTGATCACTTTGGAGGTGACCTGGCTGCAGCTGGTCACAGAGAGTGAGATCAGGGTTTTGTCCTGTGGGTGAATTCCTGCTGCCTTTGGTACATGTCAGTTTGTGACATTCCCAATGTGAATTTTTTCTTGTGTGTTGCTTTGTTTTTACTAAGCTTCTGCACAGATATCAAGGTGACCACAAGAACAGCAATTTCTACTTGCTTTGTACACATAGGAAGCTCTAGTAATAGTATTGTTCGTGTTCCCATGTTTTTCCAAGATAAAAATGGTTCATGTTTTCTTCAACAGAGCTAAAATTACCTACCTTTATTCATGGATGTAAATAAAACAGAATTATTATCTTCCGTTTAATTTAAAATAAACTGAGAATCTCAGTCCTTCTGGGAACTGAGCATTACTTCATTCTGCTGGAGCATGAACTGTAAGCCAAGTTCACAGTTGTAACTTTATAAAATTTTTCACAGTGTGTTGGTTTTGCCACGTTTCTCTCGTGACTGAGGGGTCCAGTTTGTCACCAATATGTAGGAGTGAAAGTTTTCCCTTCTAAAGGCTCTGCCTGGCTCTGAATAGGGAAGCCTCATCAGCACAGTGTGGGCTGATCCAAAGCGTGTTGGGGTTAGTTGTTATTTACCAGTGAAAATCACCACCTTCTTTTCCCTTTTTTCTCTCCCCCTACACAGAGTGAAGTAGCAGAGCTTCGTTTTGGCTTCTTTGTTCGCTCTGTTGTGCACATTGTTCCGGGGGTAGCACCAAATTGGAGGGGGGGGAGTGTCTTTTAAGCTTTAAGTGGGACTTAAAGTCTCTTTATGCTTGGAGCTGGCATTGTGTGTGTGGATTACATTTTAACTTTAAAGCTTACAGTTGAAACCATTGTGTGAGGCTTGTACGTGATTGCCAAATAGTTTTTGCCATCTGTTAGATCACCTCCAGCTCCTCCAGCAGCAGAGCAAACACACACACACAGAGGCTCTCAGAGGCTTTCTGTGTATGTCATGTTTAAATTTTATCCGTATTTCATGCAGCTCTGCTCCAAATGAAAAGGTGTAACTCCCACAGTTTTTCCCCGTTCTCCTGTACTTCACACTGCCCAGATATTTTGCTGACGTTTCAGGCATGAGACCCCTCCAGACAGAATCAGTGAGGAGATGTTTGTGGATAATAAATTCAGTTGTAGTGGTTCATGACAGGCAGTTTCTTGACATTCTGAGTCAAGGCATTTTCATATTTCTGTGACAGCTGCCTTATTTTAGCTGGAATACAATGCTCCATTGGTTAATGCTTTGTTCCAGTAATTCAGTTTTCCATCTTAAATCACTGTAGGTAATGTACATTTACATATCATGCTAATGGCTAGTTTGATAATGACTTAATTAAGCCATCAGACAACAATGAGTTCTAAATGAAGCAAATTATTGAGCCGATGCTTTCATGAGCAACTGGAGAAAAACAATATTTTAACTTTTCCGTAATGAAATATTCCTGCTATCGAGCATTGTAATTCAATTTGTGAGCCGTGACCCCTGGTGCAGCGTGGTTATCACAGGGATTAATAAAGAGCCAGTTTGCTGTTGCAGCTCCGTCACTTGGGGAATGACGAGGTGCACATCGTGTGGTCCGAGCACACCCGCAACTACCGCAGGGGCATCATCCCCACCGACTTCGGCGACGTCCTCATCGTCATCTACCCCATGAAGAACCACATGTTCTTCATTGAGATCATGAAGAAACCCGAGGTACGTTCTGGGTGCCTTTCTGGCCCTGCTGTGCTCTGCCACTGAGCAGCAGTTCTGCTGCTTTCAGCAGGGCTCAGTGGTTTAGAGTTTGGGGGCTGTTTTCTCCCAAATCAGTCTGTCCATGTCAGGTGAAGGATAAGCTGAGCAAGGTGCCTTGCTGACTCTACTGTGCCACTGAGCAGCAGTTCTGCTGCTTTCAGCAGGGCTCAGGGTTTAGAGTTTGAGAACTGCTTTCTCCCAAATCAGCCTGTCCATGTCAGGTGAAGGATAAGCTGAGCAATGAGCTGACTTTAACACTGGATTTACTCACGGTGATCGGAGTGACTGTTCATTCGTTTTATAGCCATACTTAGTGCTGAGTGAAACACTCCAGAATACTCAACCCACAGAAGTTACTGGGCAAAGATCAGTATTTAGGCCATTGTGAATGGTTTGCTTTCACTGCTTCAGAGGACATTTATGATTCCTTATGTGGTGTTGGGTCACTGCTGTACACACGACACCAAGCAAAACCTCGCACATCTGTGAGACTGTCATTGTCACCTGACTGGGTGGGATGATGCAGACTTTGGGCATCCTGTCATCAAACAAAGTATGGGAGGTTCACAGCTGAGACGTTTTTTGGAAAAAATGCATTTTTTTGCAAAATGTCAGAGGTGTGTGTATGTACATCTGTGCATGTGTGTGAAAAAGCCACTGCAGTAAATGCTCGTCTGGTACATTGTGGATGCAAAAATATGCGTAAAATATACTTTGTGAAAGTAGTCATTGTGATAAATACCCTTTGCCTTAGAGGAGGGACAATATTAGTCCAAAGGAGTAGCCAACTGTGGTAAATGCCTCCATCATATCCCATATTAACCAGGTGTAGGCACTATTTTTTGAGTTGTGCATGATGGAGTTGTTGGATACTGACAACCAGTGCTTTGTCAGTAGACATTTAAAACTTGAAAATTTTCTAGTAGTGGGTTGTTGGGGTTTTTTTTTACATTTGGTGTTGAGCTGTGCAGTTTAGTTTTCAAGCATTTTAGCTTTTAGATTTTTTTAATGTTCCATCAAGGAAATGAGAATTTAGCGTTAGGAACACGCTTGAGACTTCTCTGGAGCGATGGAGAAAAGCTGTGTCATCTTACATATTAGTCAAAACCACCCAACGGGCAGCCAGAATAAGAGCTAACTGGAAATTTAGTGTTATCCCTACATTTAAAGTACAAACCATTACAATGTAATAAAATTAATCCAGACATTTCCAGGGCAAGTGTGGCTGACCTTTTGTTCACCAGCTACTGACCCCAGGGTGAATGAACGAGCCTTGCAGAGAGAAATGTCTGTTGTTTGGCTTCAGTCCCTGGCATTTAAATTGCATTCCCTAATCGAATGAAAAGGCTGTCCTCTCTATCAGGTTACAGAATCCATGGCAACATTTGGCCTTTTATATCCATAATGTTAGCCTTTTTGTTTGCAGCCAAGTAGAGACACCTGGAGCAATGTTAACATTAACCGCTTTAGCATTAATAGCTTCATTATAGAAGAATTTCTGATCAGATAGCTGTTACTTTTGTTATATTGCTTCAGCTTGTATTGTTTTCATTTTTGATCTCCCTGCTTGGCAACCCGGCAATGATTTGCAAATTTTTTTGTCTTGATTAATTAAGCAATATAATTATCAGGAACTGTGCTGCAGTCTTTGCCCGACAAAGCTTGGGAGGGAAGACAATAGTAAGTCTGTTAGTGTGAATGCATTCCACGCGTCACAGATGCACGAGGATATTGGGAACAATGAGAGGAAAAGCTGCCTGTGAGAGGGGACAAAGCATGCCAGGCAAGCTCCGCACTGCACATACCGCCAGGGACATGCTGCGGGTTCCCTGGGACACAGATGCCTCGTTAGATTGCAGCTCATCATCAGAGATTAATTCTCAGCCATTTGGTACAATAATTTACCCATTCCCCACTCTTTTAACTAGTGTTCCTTGCTGTAGAGGGGAAGTCTTTGTGCTCAGAAGGTTTATTTAACCTTGCCTACTTTTACTGCGGGCAACAGAAATAATGATTTTGCTGTTGGAAATTGGAACAAAGCAGGTGTTTGCAGTGGGCTGAATATTAATTTTTGCTTCACGGATAACTTACAGTGACATTTGGAGTACTCACAGAAGGGGATCTTTCCCTCTTTTTTTTTTTTAATTGATTCCTGTCAAAGCAGGCTGTTTGTTTGTCGTGGCCACTGAAGCCCTGCTTTCCTGGCAGGGTGTTGGGTGCCAGGCTCGGAGCGGAGCCGAGCGAGGAGCGCGCCCCGCACGTTCCACTGCCCCCCCCCCCAGCCCTTGTTAGGGCAGGGCCCCCGTGCAGATGGAAGCTGAGGAGATGCAGCTCCAGTGACTTTAATGACCCTTGGTGAGGCCACTGTGTGTGCCGGGGAATGAATAATTCCGAGCCCTGCGCACACCCGGCTCAGATCGAGGTGGGCTCCAAAGCCCTCGGCTCTGCTGCTTCTCTCCCTGGCCAGGATACACTCACCCTGTCCCTGGGTTACAGCTGTAAATTCTGTGGTGCAGTGGTGAGAGAGTCTGCCCTGCTCCCTAGCTCCTGGTGAGTGTGAAACCGTGAGTGCAAGTGCTGTAAGCAAAACCTACTTGTCCAAAAAGCCCAGCAGGGAATTTCCCTGCCCCAGTAGCATCTGCTGATCTGACTTTACATATCTGGTATTTGTGTGCTGGTATCACTTCAATACTAGTATGTACTTAACCTCCTTATCTGTACTTTTGCATTCTTTTCTCTTGCTGTCAATGCTTCTAGACAGTACATGGGATAAAAATTTCACTTAAAAACATTACTGCCTAGAGAGGCAAAACTTGATGCTCCATAAGGTTATCATTTTGGTGGCATTGATTTTCCTCTGTCCCCTTCCCTTCCAACTGCCTGGATAGTCATGCCAGCAGTAAATTTAAAAAATTGAAAAAAAGGCAGAACCACTATGGAAACATTTTAGACTTTTTTGTTTTCTTGGGGGGTGGGTAATTATTTTGAGTAAAGGAATGACAGAATAAGTGTGCGCAAAGACAGCTGTCATTTCCAGATGTTACATTAAACCAAAATTTCTTCTGTAATTCATTGCCACTTCTAATTAGAGGAATTCCCTTGATGCAGGGGATTTATATTATTCCCTTTGTCCATTTATTGAATGACTGTCACAGTCACCCACAAGCAGTTGGAGAAGAATAATAGAGGGTATTTATTTATGTGATAAGCCTCTGTACAGATGGAAAAAATCCGTAGCTTAAATATTGATAATTGTTGCTGGCTTCTGTCTAGGGCTTTGGTTGGGGGGTTGTTTTTTTCATTTTGAGTCTCTGAGAGGGAAATGAATTTGAGTACTTGCAAGTACTGAAAGTTGTGCATTTAAACATGAAAATGTTCTGGGTTGGGCAGGCTCAGGTCTGTTTTGTCTGCAGATCTGGACAGGGTTTATTTTTAGAAAGCATCTCTTGTTTGTAGTGTGGTCTTTATCTGCCGAGCCTCAGGTCACCAGAGGATGTCACACAGGGGCTTCCTGTGGAGGTGGCCTTGAAGGAGCTGCATTTGGGCACCTTGATCCACTGGGCCCGTTTGTGCCTGTCCCCACCCTATGTCCTGCTCTTGAGAGAGCCCCTACTCTGCCATCTCCTCTGCCTTCCACACACCTCCTGATCTTGGACCAGCTCAAGGTTTTTTTTTCTCTTCTATGAAGTCCATGGAAAGAGTTTATAGAGGATTATCTGAAATAAATACGTCTTCACAAATCTTCCTGCCAATGTTGGAGTCAGCCAGTGAATCAGGGTCTCCTGTTGGGATCCCAGATGGAAAACAGCTCCTAATATTCACTGCCAAAGGCATATTGATTTCAAATTCATAGATGGCCCCAGTTTCTGTGTGTACCAAGCTCATGCTTAGCCAGCAGAATGTTCTGAGACCTGTGTGTGTCTGTGTGGTGTGCTGAGGGCAGTCACGGGGAATTTAAACCCTCACCAGCTTGGGAGATGAATGTCACACTGCAAGTCTCAGTGTGGAAAACAATGTGGTCAGGCAGTTTTTGTGGCAAAATGCTGTGTCAGTCTCCTGCAGTGGTTCTGAAGCCTGCTTTTCTCTTTTGGGGTGCCCAGGTGCCGTTTTTCGGTCCCCTCTTTGACGGCGCCATCGTGACGGCAAAGCTGCTGCCCAGCCTGATCTGTGCCACGTGCATCAACGCCAGCAGAGCCGTCAAGTCCCTCATCCCTCTCTACCAGAGCTTGTATCCTTTTCCATGGGGCAAGGCTGCCCTTGCTAGGGTTCTCACTTGGAGCATCATCCTGCAGAGAGGTAGGTTGGGATGAAAATCCTCCCTGTTTGATTTTATTGGGAAAGGTCAGAGCTTTCTTTGCATGCAGCTGGATGTTCTCAATGGCTCACACTCAGCTGCCATCCAGTGTTTTCCAAATTGGAATGGTAACAGCACAGGAGTCTCTCACCAGCAGCTTCCACCTCACTGCTGGTGGGCTTGGGCTTTGATCTGTGAGAAATGGTAACTCCCAGCTTGCTTTCACACTGATAGAAGCTGTGGATTGTGTATGTCAGGCTGGTAGCCAGAGCTCAGCCATGCTCTTATCCTCTCCAATTAACTGTACTTGGACTCGTTACATTAATAAGGCAGGTGGGATTTGTCCTCTGATACAGATGTTTCAGGTCCCAAATTCCAGTTTCTTTCCAGTCACGCCTGTTTTTGGGCATTTTCAGAGCCTGTTTTCCACCAGTGGCTGGAAGGTAGCTGGAGATGTGCCTCTCTGGGACAGGAGTTGTGACACAGACTGTGGTTCTTGGGTGCTACACAGACCCACAGTGTTAGCACTGGTGTGGACCCATGCTGGGGTCTTCTCCTGATGCCATCATACATTTCATAGCTTGTTTTGCTAATCACATCACTTACCTCAGGACAAACACTCACTGCACTTTGCTTTCTCCAGAGAGCATTCGATTTGAGTATTTTTCTAATCACATGACTTTGAGAAAGAGTTTGTGAAATGTTTTGATCTTTGAAAGAACCTTGAGGAATTAGTTTAAGATGCACATTTTTTAAACATGGAATATCCTCAAAGTACTTGCTAGGGTTTTGTTTTAAAAAATTAAACTAAAATAAATTTTATCCAATGTGCTTTGCAAAAGTCATCAGAAATTAAAAGTATCATTGCAGTTAAGTATATTTGTGTTAATAACTAATTGTTTACTCATTGTAAAGCAAATGGTGGTGGTTGTGCAAACTGTGGCAATGCTTGACAGGTGAGTCAAGGCTTGCTGTGTTTTCTTCTGTTTCTTGAGAGAAATCTAACAAATTCTTGAAACTGTGCAGAATTTATCTTAATCTGTTTCTCAGTATTTAATAGTAAAGTAACAGTGTATTAAAATGGACATCAGTAGCAGCAGTTATAAGAAGGAAGCTGTCCCATCCCCTCACTCCCAGCTGGAGTCCTCCCGTGTTTTGGCACTGAGCATTTTGTGAGTGAGCAGCACTCACCAGCTGGCCGTGCTCCTGCTGTCCAAGGGGGTGTCCCTGAGGGTCGCTGTGCATCCCTGGGGGGACAGAGCTGCACAGACCCTGCAGCACAGGGCACTGCTCTGCACAGGTCTGAGGCAGCATCTGTCCCCACATTCTCTTCCGCCTTTTTCTGCGTCTGCTTTTGCACCTGTGCTGTCCATAGTGAATCAACCGCCACTTGTCTGTCTGATAAATGGAAGTGGATTGAGAAACTCCTGAAATGGCACAAAGGGGATGTGGTGGGCAGGTCCCTCTGGGGCCATACTGGAGCAGGAGAGAAAGCTATCTGTAATTCATTCCCCAGATACTGCAGACTCCGAGATGCACTACAGCCAGCAGCTGGAATGTGAGTGTGTGTAGATGTGTAAAGGTGATGTTGGGCCTGTCCAATGCAGCTCCCAAAGGGTGAGTGACCACTGTTTGCTCTGCTAGCTGCTGTGAGCAGGACACGAGGCAAGCAGACCCAGCAGTGCAAACAGTAAATGGAAGTGCCATTATCAGATTGGAGATGGAAAAAACTCAAAAAATGTCAGTGAGAGGGAGAAATAGAAAACAATGTCCCTGGTAAAGTGAGGGATGATGTTTGGCACACACCAGTCATACTTGCAGGCTGGAGTGAGGCAGGGCTGAGGAGGATCTGCAGCTTCCCTTTGGCACGTGGGTCATGTTAAAAGCAACATCCCTGCTAAGGGTCAGTAGCTGAAGATGTTCGGACTCTGGTGTGGTTACAAACGGATCAAACACTTCATCTGGTGTCCATGTGGGTTCCATGAGGTGGTGCATCCATGCTGGAGCAGTGGCAGGGTGTGAAGTACCTGCAGGGACTCATCCCTGTCCTGCCCTGGTGGTGCTGGGAAGCCGGGGCAGCGTCTTGCCAGCAGTGACAGCTGAAGTCACTTGTTGGAAAGTCTGTAAACTCCGGCTACAGCTGCACTTGTCAGGGGCTGTAAGGGAAGTGTAATCAGCCACAGAGATTAATTTGCATCTCAATTAGGAAAGAGTCAGGAGGAAGCTGTAGGGTCTGTTGCTGGAAGGTTGTGGAAGAAATCTCATCAGGCACAAAAGGCTCCCGACTTGGTGCTCCATCGAGCGGAGGACAATATCGGAGTCTGGTTTCCATGGGGACCGGGACCGCAGAGCCGAGGGAGCATCGCGCTGCCCGCAGCCGCTTGGTCATGATGACACAAATTCCACTGCCGTGCCCAAATACTGATTTCTGTTGGAAATCTCTTTGAAAATTAGGAAGGTAACTACGGCAGACCACGTCAGAGTTTTTTAATCTCTTTTTTTATGTTTATGTAACACTTTTGGTTTTAAGGAATTCAGTAGGGCAAGAGATTTGTTAAAAAACAATTAACTATATTTAAACTTCAGTTTAGAGCCGTTGTGGCTACAGGTTCTTTGTGTCCATGGAAGGGCACATGATGGCACTCCCAGGGTGCTGCATGCACAGCTCAGTTGTCTTTGGAACAGCGCTGTCTCTGCTGCTGCCGCAGTGCTTCCATGGGCGGGGATGATTGTGCGTCAGTTTATGTTCCAAATTCCCATTTTATTCCTCCTTGGTGCCATGGAGCAGAGAGGCTGAGTGGCTGCAGCCCCTGCTAATTGGGACTCTTGCCATCCTTGAGTAACTGCTGAGCATGAGGCAATGTGCTCCAGCAGCCTCTCCAGGCTGCTTTTTTCAGGCAGTGTCTGACTTTTAATGTGACTGGGACTTGGAGAAATCATAAGTAATAAGATGACTTAAATTTTACAATAACAATAAATAATATTTAAGCTTACTATAATTGTTGTATTGAAAGGAATATATTTATGCAGGTTTTTGAGTGCATCCGAGTCTGTTTTGTATGTGCTGGGGAAAGGAAGGAACAACCTCTCTTGCAAACAATTAATTACATATCATAACTAAGCAAGGGTCTGTTCTGTTTCCAGAAATGCTGAATTTTTCAAAACCTGGTGAGAGTGGGGCTATAAAAGTGCATCTCTGAGCGCTCTTCCAGCTTGTGTGAAACAAGCTGTGTGCTGGGAAGGATTTCTGAACACTTGTGTGATCTGGAGTGCTGTGGCACTCAGCTGCAGCAGAGCTCCTCTCTGGGAGCTGCTCTTGTCTGAGGATAAATACTGGGGGAAAACAGGGTTTGGACAGCAGCTGATTGGCAGCTGCTGTCTAAGATGACAGTTCCTAAGCTCAGGTGCTAGTCAGCCTTCAGACATGAAAATGTAGCTGGTTTGGCAGGTATCCGGCCTTTTGGTTGGCCCATAACTCAGTGCTGGTCTCCAGAAAGACACTGGGATTTGGAGATAGTGATGTCTGAGCAAAAAGCTCCTCTTAGAACACCCAGGGAAATACAGTTCTCACTGCCCAGATTATCTTTCCAAATGGAGCCATTTCTTTTCTCCTTGGATTGAATTGGCTTAATTTAAAAATTGTTTCAGTGTTATTTTGAGTATCTCACCACTTTGGGTTTTTTATTTCCTCTACTATTTCAGATAACTCTTGTACTCTCAGTCCTTCCTGACTGAGATGCTAAGAGAATTTAGAGAAAAGTAGGAAAGACCCCCAGGTGTCTGAAACATTACCTCAGCTTTGAGGAGCTCTTTGTAATCTGCCCTGGGGAGGATGGAATGTGTCCTGTGTGCCAGCACCAGTGGCTTCTTCCCTGTGTTTTTCAGTGACTTCTGGTAGTCTCCAAGTTGTGTTCTTAGCAATTCAAGCTACTACATGTGCTCCTGTGAATGGGTAAATAGGGAGCTAGTTCTTGTTGGGGTTTATTAATACACTGATTATAAAATTATCTCTGCGCACAATCTCACTTTTGGGATGAGTTGTTTGTTCTTATGGGTGGCAGAGGGGTTTGATCTCCTGCTGCCTGCTGACTCCTGCACTCCACTTTGCTGTGACATCGGGCTCTGGAGGTGTCTGTGCATCAGGACAGGCACAAATGAGCATGGTGGGGATGAGAGCTCCTTGTGTAATGTCTGAGCACTGGATGTCACCGTTTCCCAGCTCACAGTTTGCACTCCTTTTTGAGGACCTGATGAAAACACAGCCTTACCCCGGAGAAGTAATTTGATACATGAGTAACTCTCTCACTGTTTTCTCCACTGTAGTGGCAGTGGTGTGCCTGCTGACCTGTGCCAGCCAGCAGCTCACTGGGGTAAAGCCAAAACTCCATCTAAACACATAACAAAAAGACATTCATAACTTTAATTCATTACAACTCATCCAGATATTGACATGCTAATATATCCTAGATGTGTTAATATGTGGAACCAAGAAGATTAAGCAAAGAACATCAGCTTCAAATTCTGAATTAAATCCCTTTCTTGGCTTAAGCCAATTTCTGATTAACCTAATAGAGAGTGCCCAATCTGCTTACCTGCTTTATCTGTGAAAGAAAGGTATTTGCTATGATGGACTTAATTGTGTGAATGGCTGTCAGATGTTCTGGAGGCTCGTGTGGTGTCAGACACGTTTTGTGTCCCTCTCAGTGTGTGTTTCGTGGCACTGGCATTTGGGGCTCTGCTGTGGGTACAAGGCAGCGTTTGATCCTGCCGGGGAAATGAGATGGAAAGCCTGTTGTTCCCTTCAGAGAGGGTTCACAGTTTGTCCCCTTTATTTCATCCCAAGCAGTGGTGCCCTCCAGCTATATCGATGCTGATAAGGAATGGCTATGGAATTCTAAAGCATGTGTCACAGGAGCTGTGACAATTTATGTGACATGGCACCTGACGGTGTGCCGTGAGCGGCCGGCCCTGGCTGGCAGGAGTGCCTGTCATGGCCAGTGTCTGTGGGCAGCAGCAGGTCCCTCTCCCTGCCCTTGGCCAGGGGTGCCCACACCCGAGGGGGCCAGGCACTGGCAGCTCTACCCTTCATCCTGCACAGCCCCTGCTGCAGCCGATCAATGGCCAGGCTGGCTGTGTGCTCTGCCTTCCCTCCTCACAGCCAGAACCTTCTCCAGGCAGCGATCGATGCCTCTAATCTGCTCCAGCCTGTAATAAGTCATGCGAGGCAAAGCTTTTAGGTGGCATTACATGGGATTGTGGAGGCGGCTCCTCAGCTCTCATTCATAGAGCTCTTCATGGACTCGCAGAGAATCCACTGTGTCCCCTCGGTGCATATCTAAAGAGTATGAAATGCTTCTGCAGGTCTGAACTCCACATGCTGCTTGCACTGTGCACCCACAGTGGGATCACATTTCTCTATTTTCTGTTTTGTGTCCATTCCTGAACCTGCTGGCGGGCCCTTGTTAGACACACAGCTTGTACCCACATTGCTGGGGAGCAGGGAGCAGCCAGGGGGGCTGCACGGACACGATGCACTTTATTTTGTCACTATAACATGGCTGGGAGCTGCCATATCCTCCCCCATGGCTGGGAGCTGCCAAGTTTGCTGAGGGATGTTGAGAAAGTCCCAGGCTGATTCTGACACGGAGTTTCTGCGCTCCTCAGTAGCACCAAATAAACCCCAGCAGTAGCAGAGGCTCTTCTTTGCTGGCTGATATAATGGAGAGTTCCAAATACAAACCTGGAGTTAAGTGACATCGAGAATGTAATACATTTTTGAATGAAAAGTGAGTTCACTGTGTCAGGGGGAAAAACCCAACAAAACAAACTCAACAAACCCAACAAAACAAACTCAACGTTGGATTTCTAAGTGACATGTGTACTAGTATGTGTGTGCTGGTTGCAAACAAGCGTCCTGAACCACACAGGCATGCCTCTTTAAGCCCTGCCAGAGACCGGGAAGTTCTGGTCTTGCTGGAAATTGCGTGGTTTGGGTGGTGTAACTGTGCCCTGCCAAGGCCCTGCCCAGCAGCCCGGGATGGGGATGCCTTGCAGGCAGCTTGCAGGGGCACACAATGCGGGACAGGGCTTTGTTTATGAGCAGTAAATATCCCTTCCATGAGAAGGAGTACACAGAGGTGCAAACACCTGTCCTACCACGGTGCTCAGTGTTTTCTCATGGGTTACACAAAGAGCCTCCAATTTGTGTTTCATGAGAGGCGCTTGCTCGTTCTTTGGTTCTTTGACAGAAGCAAAATTGGTATATTTGGGTTACTAACAAGACGGGATGAAGTAGTTGTGGTAGTTCTTGCCGGTTTGCGAGGGCTTCCCATTCTGTGTCTTTGCAAAGCAATTTTTGCTGTTTCCCCCCCATTAACTTTGAAGGGATGCGCGTAGCTAAAGCTCCATTGTGTCTTTCAGGCACTTTACTGTGAATTCCCGCTCGGGTTTTGTACAGACGGGTCGGTGAAAAGCAGAGTTGTGTTTCTGTGGCTGGGCTGAGTGAGGGGCGCTGGCAGGAGCGGTGCCGCAGTCGGAGCGGGCGGCTGGGACGCGGCCGAGCCCTCGCAGGGCTCCCGCGGGCCCCGGGGTCGCTCCCGCGGGCGAGCGGGGCTTTGTGCGGCCGGGCCGGCTCATTAGCATGCGGGCCGGGCGAGCGGGGCTCTGCTGGCTTACCAGCTGTTCCTGCTGCTCCCGACAATGTCCGGCGGGCCGGGCTGGCCGCGCTGCGCGGCCGCCGCTGCGCTCCAACAGCCTTTCCGCTGGGGATGCCCACGTGGCACCGCAGCGCCGGCCGGCCTCGCATGGCATATGGTGTCTGGATTCATACAAGATGCAAAACTATTCTGCCGCTAATGCACAATGACTCATAGCATTGCTAATTTTTCCAACAAAAGCCCACTTCCACACCCACACTTTTAACCCCTCAGGCTAAAAAGCCTCTTCTTTAGTT
Organism: Ammodramus savannarum pratensis; assembly: GCA_020466415.1. NCBI lineage: Eukaryota > Metazoa > Chordata > Aves > Passeriformes > Passerellidae > Ammodramus > Ammodramus savannarum. The sequence goes on from JAHXMQ010012337.1 coordinate 27,463,002, forward strand.
TCACAGCCATGGAAATGTAAGGAGGTGGCTTCTGGATCAATATCTGAAATCCTATATTTATTTAAAGCATATGCACGCTCTAACGCGTATTTTAAATTTCTGTGAAAGCCAGTTTGCAAATTGCCACTATAACGTGCGGCAGTTTTTTTTTTTTTGTTGCAAAGTGGATTAGTTTTCAAATGCTGGGGTTTTTTTTTTAATTTTTGGGTAGTTAACGTATTAAAAAAAATAATCTGAAATTGCCACCATAGATAATAAAATGTTATTTTCATTTAAGAGGAGGGAATCCAAACACAATACCCAGTGGATCTACAAGCATTATGTATTCCAGCACAAGTTCCCAAGCTGCTCGGTGTAAGCAGTTTGTAGTATTTGGGGATCTTTGCTATTTACTGGCTCTTCAGGGACAATAATAATGCACTTTCCAACTAGAGGGAGCTGCTGGTATCCCTGATGCTGATTCTTAACCTCCCAGTCTAATTCCTTTGTGCGGAACGTATGGCGATCGTTCCAATGTTTTAATAAAATCAAGTTGAATTACCCCGAGTTGTTTAGATTAAAAGGCTGCCTCTCAGTTCTTGCAGCGCAATCATCAAATTAAACTGGGAAATTCGGGGCAAACTGAAGCAGATCCTCGTTGCTTTTTGTGGAATTATGTAGGTTGTGAAAAGGCTGGCTCGGAGCGCTCCGAGACAAAAAGCGTGCGGGAGGCAGGAGTGCGGGAAGCGCCCGCTCCGCTCCCTCCGGCGGAACAAAGGAACAAAGGGACCTGTGGCCAGGCTCCGAGGTGGCCGGGCTTGGTGCTCAGGCTCCCCAGGAGCCACTTGTTATAGGGTCCCCTGCAGGCAGCGCTGCAGCAGGTGAAGGCTCCTGCCGGCAGGGATTTAGGAATTAGGGAATTTAGGATTTAGGAATTCCTAAGGAATGGTTTGAGGGCTCCTGGTGGGCTCCACGGTGGCCTGTGGTGGGATGCACTGTGTCCTAGGCAGGGCCAAAGCCCAGGTGCTGGCCTTGGAGAGGCGGTCTCCATCCAGCAGGGCTGTTCCCTTGTCCCAGGAACAGTGGTGGGAAGGCTCAAAGGCTGCAGGAGAGCAGATCCACATGTGGGCATTTCCATGGGTACTTCCCAGCACTCCAGGGACTGGTGGTAACACAAACATGCAGTCGCCAGTCCAAGTTTATATCATTTTTCAAACTTCTCTTTTTCTCTTTTGAAGAGATCCTGATTTCAGTGTGTGGTTCTCATCAGCCGTGCATGCTGAAATTGTTTAATGAAAAGTTAAGGAATAACTTTCTAAACAGGAAAAACATTTTTAGGCTTAGATTTGTATTTTCGTTATGACTTTGTTTCTCTGGTATTGAAAATGAGTGGCTGAGTTGAGTGCTGGCCGTGCTCTGAGGGGTGAGATAGATCTGAGTCCCCTCCAGCCTGACTGGCTCTGTGCAGCTCCTACCAAGAGGAGGCAGACACAGAAATTTTTGTGCCTGCTATATAAAAGATACTTTGATGGGCAGCACCATAATCCTACATTGTCCTTTAGAGAGGGGAGGCTTCCCCTCCACCTGGATCTGAAGAGCTTTGAAAGCCATCCTGTTACTGAGGACATGAACATGGTGACATCAACTGAGAGGAATAGAAGAAAGCTACTTTTTGTAGCAGGTTTTCTGGCTGGCATATTCAATTTATGGGGTTTTTCTCCTCAGCATTGTAGTTCTGTGTGTATTTCCCAGTGCTTTCAACTGTCAGGTTCTACTGTATAAACAGGAGTAGATGGCTTTTGATGATTTCTTAAACCTAATGTTTAATAACAATCTAGTGCTGCATGTACAGTATTTCCTGTTAAAAAAAAATCTCAGGTAATTTTATGGATTTTAGTACTTCTCTGAATTGGCCTGGGCCAGTTTTTTGGAGAACTGTATCTGTAACTTGTGCTGAACAGCTGGATTTGTGGCACTTCTTTAGGCTCATCCACCTGGCTGATTTTTACCCATGAGACAGTGTGGATTCTCTGACACCTTGCTGGCCTATGGTTTGTGGCTTCCTGAAGTAAAACTGCTCTTCCCCTGCACCCCTTCCAGCTGGGAACCCCTGAAGGGCTGTTTGGGGAGCAGTTATTTCTCTGAAATCTTGTTGTCACCTGTGTAACAGACTTGGGGTTAGCTCAGTCCTGCAAAGCCTGAACACCAAAAATGTGCTGTGACAGTGTGGATCCATTGCAGCTTAGGGAGAGAGCTCAAGCTCGCAGGCCTTTGCTTTTCTGAGTTTCTGGAAGCTCTTTCCTGAACTTGTGCTATCACTATGACCCTGACTGGCTTCTTGGTATTGAAAGGGGCTTGTGAGGACTGTGCTTGCCAGAGTGGCACCCTTCAGGCAGTGTGGCAGGGCAGGCAGGATCACAGAGGCCCAGAGCACTTTGGAGAACAAGCCCTGAGGCTGATGCTCAGACAGCCCCCAGATCATAAGTGAACAGGGCTCTGCACTCTGAATTTCTGTGTCCAGCCCACCACCTTCCTCTCCCTACTGCCAGCCTCTCTCAGAGCTGGGGAATGTGAGGCTCTGAAAACACCTTTTCCCACAGGCAGCTCTGGTGGTAAGAAATGGAAGATTTTTCTGTCCTTAACTGTTAAATACAAGTCTGTATTATCTGAATGTTTCAGGCTGTAGGAAGAGCAGTTACACCCACATGTGCCAGGCTGAGTGATCAGGGAGAGCACAACCCTCATCGTTAACTCCCTGAGCCTGGCAGGAGAGAGGGATTGTTCCACTCCAGGAGAGCTGTTTGAATTCAGAAACCTTTCCTTTCTAGGCTGTTGCAGAACCTGTTGGGTTTTGTGCTCCCATGTTTTATGACTTGTTGCCATGATAATTCAGCTCATCTTACAGGTTTCTCTAATTGTGATTGATGTGTAATCATTCATTTTATTGAACCTCATTAAGGTCTGTGAACCTCTGTCCCAACTTGCAGTAATTAGAGCCCAGATAGCCATTCCATCTGTTCCCAAGCACTGGTTAATTAATGAACTTTTAACGTGTTCTTTGCCTTGTAAAAGCCCTCAGTATTCTCAAGTTGCTGAATAGGATTTGCATGCCAGCATTTCCGTTTGTTTCAAATGCCACAGCAACGTGCGGTTTGGAATCCCAAAAGTCAACACACAAAGTCCCAGGATCTCAGAAAGCAAAGTGGAGAGATTTTACTTTCTGTTCCCACTTTGTGCATCAATTACAGTATCTGTGAAACTGGAGTTTGCAAACAAATGCCTCACAGGGTCTCCAGTGTTCTTTACTGCCCAAACCAACGGGTTCGAATCTTCTGTTGTATTGCTAAAGAGAATACACAGACATCAGTAAACCAAATGTTTCATTTTTCATGGTAGTACTTACTGGAAGAACATTAGAAACATGATACCTACAGACACACATTTTCCTGCCCTCATATTTCATCCTTTTGTTACATTTTGAGCATCAGGCCCGAGACAGCTTTGCTAGTTTTATGTTGCATTCATTACAAGGAGATTTTTAGGATGGAGCAGAATCCACCCCTGCTGCTGGAGTTGTCAGAGAGACTGCTGTGGTCCAGGACTGGGAGAAATCAGCAGGAGCCAAGCTTCTGAGAGTTTCTCTGCTTCACCTCTGTGCATTCTGACTGTGCAGTAAATGCTGAGTCAGTGATCTGTGTGCAGAGAATAAATCATTGCATTTTCAAAAAATTCATTTGATTTCTCTTTGCTGAGCAGATAGGAGAGGCAGCATTTCCAGTGGCAGGAGTTTAAAGAAAATGTTGGGGTTTTTGTGCATTGTTGCATTTGTGATCTGCTGCTGGTTTTTACACACAGGACTGTAGTGCAGGGCTGTAGCTGTGCTCTGCCTCATTTGGATTGATCTGTGTTTACCTTCAATATTCAGGACAAGAATTAAGTCATACTGCTCAACTCCCTCAAAATCCCTTTCAGCATCCAAAGGCCAACCATCTGTCCAGTGCAGCCATTCTTTCCTCCCCCAGTATGTGTTTTAGCCAGTGCTTTGAGCAAGGCTGTATCCTGAACAAGCAAAATATGAAGGGAAATAAAGGTCTTGGGCCTGGGGCCATGTTTAGCAATGCAAACACTGTAAATTGCAGATAATTTTTGTGAAACAAGTGCAGAGAGCCCCTGGTTCTGTGGTATTCAGTGTGCTGGTCTGTGGCATGGTGGGTGTCCAAGGCACAGGCAGGCTTCTCTGTGAAGAGATTTCCAGAACAGCTACTTTTAATTCCTCTTCCAGTATTTCTGTGTGCCAGATCCTCATCTCACCCCTGATCCCACATTTCAAACAGTCTGCTTAGCAAATCCATGTGTGCTTCCCTGCTCCTTTTTAGGACTGAAGTGTTTTAAGTTACTGGCAGATCTGCAAGAAAAATGGATTTCTTTCTCAAGCATTTTGGGAAGTGCAGGTGTTTTGTCTGGGAGGATGCTGACTTGTGTGCAGTGTCAGGTGTGTGGGGCTCAGTCATGGTGCCACCTCCTCCCTATTGCTGATGTTCTGCAAGTCCAAGGCTGGGATCTTGTTGAAGTTATTCCTGTTGTTCCTCTGGCTGAGATTTAGTCAGAAACAAATCCATTCAGCATGTGCATTACTAAGGTGTGTTTGTAAATCATACCACTCCATTGCAGCTGATACTTAGGGGGTGCACTTCTGTTTACATGAAGGAAACTGGGATGTTCTTCCTGGGCAGTCCCTCTCCTGCTCTCCACAAGCCTTTGCACTCTGTTTAACACATTTTCAGATAAAAAAATGTGCAGGTGATCTTGGTGAGGTTTGAGCAGCAAACAGGCAGTGAAGGAATGAGAGCAGGGACCTCTTGCTCCTCTCTGGTGGGATCATGCTGTTGCCTGTGCTCTGGTTTTCTGGATGTGCAGAGATGTCCCCAGTGTTTACTTCTTGGGGCTGATGGATGTGAGTCCTGCTGCAAGGACACCTATAGGCACAAATCTCTGCTTCAATGCAACAGAATGAATTTAGATGCTGCATATGTATTTTAGCAATATTTTCTTTTAAATCTGTAAGCAGGGGTCGCATTCCACCTTTAGTTAGCTAAATGGAAGTGCTAATTAAGGGAATTACACTTAAGGCTGTTCTCTGTCAGGTAACTGATTTTATACAATAGGCATTTACATTAAGATTTTAATATTGCCTGTATTCTGTTTAATACTAGCTTATTTTTATTTTTAGATTAAAATATTTTAACAGCCTTTCTGTAGGTTGCCTTTAAAATGTTTGATGTTATTTGGGTTTATTAAGAGAGATAAGAGGGATGTTGTTCTATCAGCTGTTAAATATTATTGTATGTTAATCCATATTTTAAAAGTTCAAAGTCTGTGCTAGCTCATGCTTCTCTGTTCTTGTTGCTGTTGGTACAGAAGTGCTTGTATGGAGCATTCCCATTTGTGTGAAAAATAGAATTCAGCTCAGGCTATGCATAGATTGTCAGAAAGATTAAAGTGTGCATCGTGCAATTTTTCCTCTTTCAGAAAGGGGCCTTTGATGTGCTAATGTTCACTTTCTCTCTTTTCATGGCGAAGTGCTGGGCATTGTTTCGGGCTGCAGAGCAGTGTCTGCCTCAGAGAGGCAGATTCGAACGCCCCAGAGCCCAACCTTGCAAGGTAGCAGCATCTGCAGGGAGACTGTCTGCTGGCATTGTCCAGGGATCAGATAGCAGTGTGCCTGCTCAGATAAACACCAGGGCAGGCAGCGAGGAGAGATGTTGCCAAAACAGCCAAATATTTAATATCCAATATCCCACTTCTGTGTGCCAGTGTTCCTGCTGTTACACCGAGTCACATGCCGCAAGCCCAAACTGGAAAGCTTGGCAGTGCAAGAGGCACTCACTGTAGGCTCTGAAATCACACCCAAAGACAAGGCTATCATGTATTTCCAAAGTTATTTGGCAAGTGAAATTATTTGGATGGGCTCATCTTGGGTTGCAGTGGGCATTTTCCAGCTAATGGATGAAATCCTGCAGGCTGCTCACAGGGCCAGCTTGAGCTGATGTAGCAGAGGCCTGATGTGAGTGGTGACAGTGACAAAGGTGTGTGGAGAACGAGCAGCTATGAACAGCCTTTCTAATGCCAAAAGACACCAATTCTCCTTTTGTGATTGACTGGGAAGAAATGATTTCCTGAGTTCCTCAGAATGTAAGAATGGGAAGGGACAGTGTGTAACTGGGCAGGAGTGAGTGAGTGCTGGTTGTGTCCAGCAAAAGAAGGATTAGTTGGTATTTGAATGATAAAAGCCTTTATTTTCAAACTGGGTGAAATTTGAGACAGTAAGTTAAACAAAACCTGGAATAAAACTTGAATACAGGAAAACCTGACAGCAGCATGCAGTGTTCCTGCTGTGTAGCTTCTTCCCTGGGTTGCTGTCCCTGCATATCCCCCCTTCTCCTCTTCCACCAACTTTGATGCTTCATTAAAAATTCATCCTGAGCTCCGAGCCTTCTCTCTGGGATCCTCACGATCTCTTTTTATACCCAACATGACTCAGCAGTTAAGGATGTCAGAGAGCTTCAGAAGTTTAGCTTAAAGGGCACTGGCTGGAAGAAGCAGTGAGAACACTGAGGAAGTGATGAGCTGCCCAGATTTGTGCTCAGGCTGGCTCTGTGTGGAGGCTGTGCCCAGGTGGCAGCAGGATGGAGCTGCTGGGCACACATGCTGGCTGCTGCCCCAGGGCCCTTTCTGAGCAGTGTGGAGCTGCAGACGGTGCTGGGAGGCACGTGCCGGGGAAGGGTCGGCCTGTGCTGTGATTTGTGGTGCCCTCACAAAGGAGCGGCTCAGTGCTGCCTGCAGAATGAGACGTGTCACCGGGGCCTGGCAGGAAGCAGATGGAAGGGGCTGTGCGGAGCAGAGTGCCTGTCGCCGGGGGCTCCGGGGCAGGTTTTTGGTAGCCTTGGAAAAATGACTGGAGCAGCTCACATGTCACCAGTTGCCATCCACCTCTCCTGCCTCCGCTGGCTTGCAGGGACCGGTGACTTTCCTGCAGGATTCCCCCCTCCCATCACAGCTGTCTGTGCAGCAGCACTGCCTCGCTCATTTGCCATCTCAAATCAGATTAATTGTCCATTTTAACAAAGTGCTGCCGCTCTGCGAGCCGGCCGTAATCTCATCGGGGTGGAAGTGGGTGCTCCATAACCCAGACACCTCGGGGATGCAGGAGTGCAGAGCCCTGTACTTGCACAGCACAGTTGCTCACTGATGCTCTTCCCTGGTGTATCTCTGTGACCCCCAATCTTGTGAGCACCTGGGGGTCTCACACAGGCACAGGTCATTGCACCTCCATTTGGTGATGTTCAGGGCCCAGCCCCAGCCTGCTCTGCTCCTGCACTGCTCTGCAGTGAATTTTAACCTGAATACACAGAATGCCCCCAACTGTGAAGGGCTCCAGCAGCATCTGAGCTTTTCTTTGAGACTACCTTGTGTTTTGTCACTTCTTGTTTCTGCCATATTTATTCCAATAGGCAGCAGGTTTTCTTTTGCGTTGTTCTGGGGTTCAGCACTTCCATTCCCCTTCCCCTGTGACTTAATACCTGTATACAATAGGCACTTGTACATCCAATGTGTACCTGTATACCATAGTCTGGTTTCTGGTCTCATTCTCACTCCTTTTCAGAGCTGGTTTGAACCTGGCCAGTCCTGGGTGCTAAAGCAGGCTGTCAAGCAGCCCTCCCCACTGCCCTCTCTCACTTCCACCATCATTTCTCTTGTGCTTGGAGTTAGAGCTTGGTTGTTTAATAGTGTATTGCACTGCTCACTCAGGAACTTATCCTGTAATTAACTGTAATGCTAAGACTTCATGGCCACCCTGAGTTACTAGAAACTTACAGGAAAATTTTTTCAGAAACAGTAGAACATTTAGAGGAAGTTAACAGCAGTGAAACCAATGCATTGAGTTGCCTTTTTGTGAACGAGTCACTTACATTTTCAGCTTTTCTCCCTCTCCACTCACACATCCACCTCATAAGTTTAAATAAAGCAGATTTTATAATTATGCACCAGAATTTTAATTTACTCCTCTGGGAAAATGGGGAGCCATCACAGCATACACACTGGCTGAGCTGTGCTGTAGAAGTGGAATCCAGTTTTCCTACTGGGAGGTCACTTGCAGGGGAAAAAAATGTAATTTTAAATGCTGACTTAATCCTCTGTTTTTGGGGATGCTGTTTGGCCAAGGCAGCCGGCAGTGAGTGCGTGCTGCTCTACCTGTTGTGGGCTGTCTGTTGGAAGGGTATGTTCATTTAATGGATTTTAAGCAACATTATTCAAAGATCAACAGAAGGCATTCTGGTTATATGAATAAAAGATTTCCCCGTGCTCCTTGTTAACCCTACAATGACAGTCAGTGTCATTGAAGTGCAGCCACCTGGCAGGGTGCTCTGGCCTCAGCTGCTGCAGGGCCTGGCTGGAGGCAGCACCAGGTGTTGCTGTGCAGTGCCAGCCACTGGTCAGCGTGGCCAGGGTGGCCAGAGGAACCTGCTGGGGGCACAGGTACAGCAGGGAAAGGGACACTGAGAAGTGGAGCCCTCGCTGAGCCCTTGGAGGTGTTTGTCTGTGCCACTCACAGCCCCATCCCCAGGGCAGCCCATGCTCAGTGCCTGCTTTGGAATATCCACAAATGTCTCAGGTGTTAATTTTAAACCTCCATCCTCCTTACAGTGGTTTTAATTTAAAGTTGGGAAATCCTTGCTGTTTCTTGCTTGGCTTTCTCTGACTTGTTCTTCCTACATCGAGCAATTTCCCAGCTTGTCTCACCACAGCAACAAGTCTGTTTTGTGTTAAGCGTCTTGCAAATGGTGTCACTCATAATAGATGTGACCAGCCACTGGTCAGGGTGGCCACAGGAACCCTCTGGGGGGCACAGGTACAGCATGGAAAGGGACACTAAAAATGGAGCCCTCACCGAGCCCTTGTTCAGCCCTGGCAGGTGTTTCTGTGCCACCCACAGCCCCATCCCAGGGCAGCCCATGCTCAGAGCCTGCTTTGGAATATCCACAAATGCATCAGGTGATAATTTTCATATTCCATCCTCCTTATATTTGTTTTGGTTTAAAGTTGGGAAATCCCTGCTGTTTCTTGCTTGGCTTTCTCTGATTTGTTCTTCCTTCCTACTGTCTAATATCGAGCAATTTCCCAGCTTGTCTCACCACAGCAACAAGTCTGTTTCGTGTTAAGCGTCTTGCAAATGGTGTCACTCATAATGGATGTGATAATAAGCCCCAGTTACTTGTCCTTGATTGTAATAAATGTAATATATAGACCTATAATAGACCTGAAACTGAGCCATTTAGTGTTAGACCCAGAAATAATGAAAAGGTCTGTAATAAACTAGAAGGGGCAAAATTACTTTGTGTAATTGTATTTTGTTCTGCTTGTAGCTGCCAGATCATCCTACCCTCACCAAACTGACAGGGTTTGGTAACATTTAGTAGGTGATAAAATATATTTATAAATTGAAAAGACTTGTTCCTTAATGAGTGAGCTTTGACAGTCCATCAGTTGTATGCAAGGCACAGAGGTGCCCCTTTCTGAGATGTCGTTCCACTGGCTGTGATTCAGTTAAAACTAAATTAATTGAGCTTCTTTTAGCAACAAATTCATTTGGCATGTGCACTGATATTCCATGTAATTCCAGGAATCCCTCTATCTGTGTGCTGCTCAGCAGCAGCTCTGTGAGGCTGGTCTCCTGAGCACACAAAGCCACCTTAGTGTCACTGCAGATGTTCCATGGGATGGGAATCACACCCCATGAATGGCAGTGCAAATAATTTTGTTCTAGACTATGTGTAAGCAATTTTGTGGCATATTCTCATTTAGAGAATCTGGCATTATCTCCCCTTCCCCTGTCTCTGGCAATTTAGGTTCAAATATGGGAATTGCAGAGGCTGGCACCTTCAGGTTCTGAATGGAGTATGGCATTATCCCAGGAGATTCCTAACTGTGCTTTCACCTGGGTACTGCTGTGATGGAGCTTGACCTGTTCCTTGTCACAAGTGCACTGTGGATCAGATCTTGTATGGCATGTGAACTCTTTTGGTGACATTTCTGGCTTTAGAATATCCTTGTGTTTGGGGAGCGGAGTTGCAACAAGTGTAGGAATGTTAAATATATATGGTTAAACTGGAGACACTGCAAGTCTGTGTGTTTGTGTGCAATGTGCAATGACTAAGGCATAACAGCACCAGTGCAAAAACCTTTATAACCCTTTGTCTTTTGCTTTTTGGGGCTTTTTTTTTTTTTAATAAAATTTTAAGATATAAGTGAATATCACGGCATTTTTTCATCAATGGATATAATTCATAAAATAAACTCACAAACCTTGTGGGCAAGTCTGTGCCTTTCCTACAGGTCTGGGTACAGGATAGGAAGGTGTAAATGGCCCAGCATCCCCCTGCCAGCAGCTCCTCTTCATTTATGGTGGGAGAGTCTCATTGCCCAGTTGTCCTGGCTGCACCACCTTGGGATCTGGAGTTTGTCTGGATCCCTGTGAGCTCCACCTGAATTTCACAGTGGAGATAGTGTGGATCCTGGCTGAGTGGCTCGCTGTGGTCCTAGCGTGGCTTCTTGCTCTCCCCAGTGCCCTCAGGAGAGAGGAGCTCAGCATCACTGCTCTGAGGCACTGGGAAGGTGGCTTTCAATTAGACCTGGGCAACTCCTGTCCCTTTGTCTCTCAGAATTGAGTATGGAACTGTATGGCTACTTTCAGAGAAAGCATATTTGGGGGGAATTATGCCCCACTAATTTGCTGGTGGAAAACCTTGTTTCACAATACAGAACTCGTTCATAAGCAGCCTCTTGGTGGTTAGATCTGGGTGTGCCCTGCAGAATGAGTTACTAGTGAGGGCTCCTGCATCTCTGAACTGGTAACAGGCCTTTATGTCATCATTGTAATTGAAATATTTTCATCCAAGCTGTGTTAGTACAGTGGCAAGCACAGAATGCAGTGGCCAACTGGACCTTGGATGGGCAGAGGGCTGGTTGCAAAATGTAGAGTGCCATGTTTTAAACACAGTTATGTGTGGTTTGTCACCTCTGTAGCACGTGAGGAATATGCTTAATGGGAACAAAGTTATTAACAAAGTTAATAAAGGGAATGAGGTGCAGGCCCAGCTTTTTTTTTTTCAACAGAGCAGGTACAAGCACAGCAAGCTGGGAGGAGAGCATGGCAGGGACTCTGGTAGAATTACAGAGCTTTGGGTAGGGATGAGCTCTGGTGCTGTCACAGTACAGAGTGGTAAGGGAGCAGGGGTGACCCAGGGTCCCTTTGCTCCTGCTGCAGGGCAGTTGGTCTGTCATGGCACGTGTGTCTGCTCCCGAGGGCTCCCCGCCTGCACGAGTGCTTGGAAATTAAGATGAAAGCTTCTTTTCTGCCTTATTCATAATAAATGCAAGGTTCTCCCCTGAAGCACTTGGCATGACTAATGTGCCACATATTCTTGCTATCCCAGAGCAGCAGGCGAGTGCTTCTGCCAGACAGGTGCTCACAGCACACCTTGGGCCCCGCGCTGCCCAGCAGCATCAGGAGCCAGGCGCCGGCATGGAGCTCCCTATAGACAATCCTGAGCTGGAGCCTTTAGCCTCAGGGCACCTTCAGTATGGCTTTGCTGTTACACTGCTTGATTTCCTCAGAGATGCTCTGAAACCGTGTGAAACGTGTTCCTCTTGTTGTTTTGCTGCACTTTCCCCTTTAAAGCAATTACTGGCGACCGTCTGTGTGGGAGCCGCCGTTTCGCACCGTGCGTGCTGGGAAATGCTCCCTGTGACTCGGAGCACTCACAGGATCCCTGGGACCTGAGACCCACCTCCATCAGTCAGCCCCAAGGTTCTTTGGTGATCTTTGTGATGGACCCAGGTCCCACTGTGGGGTGGAAGGTAACAGAGCTACAGGCACCGTGCTGAGGCGCTGGGAAAACAGACGCTTCACAAATGAGGAATCCATTTGCAGACCTCTCTGTGCCTGTGAGTCTCAGGGAGAGTCGTGTCTCTTCCACACCAGGGTGTTCTGTTCCAGCCATCCCCCCCAGCACAGAGGGCTGCCTGTCAGCGTGACTGGTGGCACAGCAGCAGAAAATTGTGCCGCAGAGAGGATGAGCTCTTGGTTTTGGCAGCAGAGAATCATCTGCCCGTTTTGGATAAGGAGGAGGAACAGCAGCCCTGGCACCGGCCGGCCCTGCTCTGCCAAGCGAGCCCTGGCTCCCCCAGCTGCAGTGGGGACAGATGGCCATGATGGGGGCTGGCCATGGGGACAGGGGGCCCACAGACCCCCTCGGTCACACAGCCTCTGCTCTCGTGCATCTTGTGTGTTACATGGACTGATTCAAGGCAGGCAGCGCTGGACAGTTTCCATCTCAGATGCTTTGGTTTATAAAAAGCACACAAGTCTGCGGTGGCTGACAGGTACAGTTTGATTGCACCTGTTTAGTGAGGGATATACATTACTAAAATTCCCCCAAAAGTTCTTGGTGAAATTCGTGTGGCGGTGGTGGCCACTAGACCGTAAACGATGGCGAGCCCAATCAAGCAGATTGAGTTTCACACCAAGACTGCCTAATACCACATTTTAAAAGTACAGTAACTCCATCCTCTTCAGAGCTGGGGAGGACAATTAGGTGCAGAAAGGTCATCAGCCAACACATCTCTGCTAACCTTAGTTTCATGGTTCTGGCTTTGGTAAGTCCCAAACATTTATGTTCTTGTTTTTTTCCAAACTGCTGTTGCAGTGTCAGGAGCAAACTCTTTTTGTGAACCATGATACAATCAGGAGGAAACTGAAATAGATATTTCTTGCATTGAACAGTAAATTCAAAGATTTTCTGCAGGTCTCTAATTGGATAAAGAAGGAATTGGCATTGTGGACGTAGAGCCAGCCTTGATGTCCGATGGGCTGGAAGGAGCTGTCTCCCTCTATACTTTGAGCTTCTCCACTGGCTTGATGCCCCAAAAGCCCTTCTCTGGGTGGGCTGCAGGTTGCAGATGGGAGTTGCAGCAGGTCCATGCCAGCAGGCCGCATTAGGGTCCCTCTGGAGCTGCAGGAACAGGCGTTGCAGCTCCCGTGGACCCTGGCGTTGTGCTGGGTGCCAGTCATGGCACTGGTGCCCTGTGGTGTTGGCACAACTTGTGGGCCATGGAGAGCAGCCAGGCATTTCTCCCCAGCCTGGGTACAAACCCACAAACACTCCTGTCTTTTATTTGCCCGCTGTCTCAGCAGAGTGCACTGTTTTTTCCATGTATCAGTGACAGTATATAAATGCTGCCAAAATGTTTTTATTTTCAAACAATAGCGTGGGGCAGGATGGGCTGGCCATTGCCATCAACAGGAGTGGGGCCCTGAGAGCTTTGCTTGAGGTCAGCATGGAGTTCAGGTTAATAAGAAAAGTTCTGTGTTTTCAGGATCTGCTTGAGTCATCATCTTTATATTCCCTTGTTTCTCAACAGGGCAGTTTGGTATGGTTTAGTGATGTGTTTGTGTGCAGAGAGGGAAACAATGGGAAGATCCTGGCCCTGGGATGGCTCAGGTCACCTGCAGAACCCAGATTATGAGGACTTTGAAGGGTTTTCAAGGTCATTATGTTTTAAACTGTGTGTCTGAAACTGGCTCTGTGTTGTAGAGGTTAAATATGGAAGTGATGCTGGTGGGTGAGAGCCGAGTGCTGGCTGGTATCTGCCTCTCCAGTGACTTTTCAAAAGCTTCTGCCTTTGTCTTCTTTTGCATCCTCCATCTGGAAGGATGTCCTGTGTGTTTCACTTTGCAGGTCATCCTGCTACTACAATAAGATGTTGTGGTTTTTTGCAAATACCTGATGTTTACATTTTAATATGTTGGGGTTTTTTTTCAAACAGCCTTTAATGTGTGGTTGAAATGTTAAAATAATTGGTATGCTGATAAAACACTACTAAAAGCTCATAATATTCAAATAATGAGATTTGATTGCTGTATTCAAATAGGATGTAAATTCCTGCTCTCCCACAGTTTTATATGTCAATATATATCAATAATTCACACCTTGTCATGGCTCTCAATATCATTATTTCATATGAAATGAAAAAAAAACAAACCTGTTTGTGTCTGTCTAAAACATTTTGCTCTGGAGTTTTGCCTTGGCAGAAGCAAAATGTAAAATAATGAAGCCGTGGAGGGGTGGGTCAAATTGCCGTACATATTAAAAGAGGAGCTTTTGATCAGCTTCTTTGAGGGTCTGGTATAACTCCATTTATCTGCAGATCTCAGGGGACGCCCCGAGACCCCAGATAATGGGGGACTTAGTTAATCAGGGCAGCCAGCTGTCCAGCTTTCCACCGGGGTAGGGTTCAAGCTCACAGCCCATCCTGTGCATCCTGTGCAGCCGCGGATTTGTGTGTTCCCTGCAGCGCTCCAGCCCTAGGCTGCTCTAGGAAAGCCAGCCAGGCACTTGGGGCTGCCTCCCAGCTCTGCTCTGAGCTGAGGGATTGCTGATCAAACCAGTAGTTTGCGTGGCACTTGATCTAAATTCTGCTTGGTGTTGGGGGCACCTTGGTGACAGAGCTTGCAGGAGAGCTGTGACACAAAGGTCAGGTTAAAGAGGTTCAGAGTGAGGTTCTAATGTTTGTAACTCAATGATATTTTGTGGTTGGCTCTTGGGCTGAAGGCACAGCATGTTTCCATAGGGCAGCCCTGACAGAAGTATTGCTCAAGAGATTTTTAGGATAGCCTCATTCCTACAGGGCAATAAATAGGAAATCTTGTGATGCCTTTTTTACAGGACAGAGGTATTTTTCAGAGGGTTTTTTTACAGCTTGTTCATGATGCCTTCACATTCAAATTCCTAAACTTCAGTACAATTTCAGTTGACTTTTTCTTTTTTTAATGAATCCCAACTGTTCTCCCAAATGTGCGTGTATACTGAGACAGAGATAGCAGGGAGTTTAATTTCACTTTGCTGCAGTCACTTAACTCCCTTTTGATTAAGCTGTGAGCACAAACAGGCAGGGGCATCCCTCTCGCTGCCCGTATGGCAGGAGCTGCTGAGCTCTGCTGCTCCGGGGGGCACGGGGAGTGCCAAGCCAAGGTGGCTGCTGGGTGGAAATGGGGTGCCAGGAGAGGCCTTGCTGCACTGGGGGTGTCTGCACCCACTCTTCTGGCATTTCGTCCTGCAGGAGAGGTGCTGAGCTGGGCTCTTCCTTGCGTGCCTCCAAAGCGCTGATGGATCTGCAGGGCTCTCCCCATCTTGGAGTGTTCTTCTTCCTCAGCTGCCTCTCCCGTAGCCGCTCAGCTGTTTCTCAGGCGGTTTTTCCCAGTCTTTTGTGTGGGGAGCAGCATCCTCCAGCTCATCAATAGGATTTTACCAGGTGCAGAGCAAACCTGGGCAGCGTTTTCCGTGCAGCGTTTATCTGAAGCAGGCAGCAATGCGAGCTGTGCCGAGCCGTTCCGTGCCCAGCAGGGCATTATCAGGCAGAGCCTTTCCTGGTTGGGAGCATCCCCGGCTGGGGCCGAGCGATGAATCGAGCGCGCTGCCGGCCGGCCGCAGGCTCAGGTGGCCGCTGTCCCCCGGTGTCGCCGAGCCCTTTCAGCGATTTGTCACGGCTGGCTCCGCTCCCGTTGCGGCAGCACGTGCCAGCTCCGTGTCACAGGGGCCGCTGCCAGACGGGCCCGACACCCCCGGACAGCGCCCGGCCGCAGCTCCGCACGGCCCTGGCAACAGCCCAGCGCCGAGGAATCAGCATCTCCATAATGAGGAGTGAATGGCATCCATCAGTCCCTTTAGAATTGGGCCCAGGCGTGTGCCTCCTCTCCGAGGAAGTTTGGCAGCCTATTCATTAACAAGAGTCATCAGGAGTTCAGCCCATAAAGGGGAGGCAGCCCCGCACGCTGCGGGCTGGCGCTGTCAGGAATGCCTTCTCTCCACGGCTTCGGGCAAGGCAGGAAAACTGAGCAAATAACGCTGTCAGCAGGTGCAAACGCTGAAATGCTGGCTATTGATTTTCTTTCTTTAGGCTTCCACGGGAAGTTTATAAGAAGATTTATCACATATCAATCGTCCTCTGCGAGCGTTAAATGCAAAATTCTTCCTTTCTTTCTCTTCCCTTTGTTGCCACCACGCCTGCAGGAACTCACCGTGCAATGAGAAAGTGCTTTGCTTATTCCCTTCGAGGTCGACACTAGACCACCGTCTCCTGGTTTTAAGCACTGCTTTTCTCTGATTTTTTTTTAATAGTGTTTCAGAGTGGTTTTGTTAATGTATTGCAAGTCACAAATGGCACTTCAATATTAATTAGTAATGCTTTTCAATTCTAAATACCCTCACCTGCATTCTGTTGTCACTGGTGTTATTCTCCTGCTCCTAATTTCTAAATTCAGCTTGGCCTTTGCTCCCACCGAACAGCCTTGCGGAGCTCGAGTGCATTTCCCCATAACAGAAACACAATGAGGTGCTGAAAACTTTTGTTTTCACTGAGGAAACGGAGAATGAGATGTCATCTTGGGTCCTGCGAGCCCTAATTCATAAAGTCATACATGAGGCTCTCCAGCCCATTGTAGGTTTGTCCCAGGCGTTATCCTGTTATTGGAAGTGTATGATTCACCTTC
Source organism: Ammodramus savannarum pratensis (assembly GCA_020466415.1). NCBI lineage: Eukaryota > Metazoa > Chordata > Aves > Passeriformes > Passerellidae > Ammodramus > Ammodramus savannarum. Next base: position 27,479,590 of record JAHXMQ010012337.1, read on the forward strand.
TGAGCAGACAGAAGCTGCACACAAAAGGGGAAGATTTGCTTTCTCCGCTGTGAAAGGCTGCCGCAAGCAGGGGTCCTATTAAGACAGCTGGAAAGTTGCTTCAGCTTGTTACGCTTGTAAGTTTTATTGGTGACTGGTTTTTGATTACACATTTGAATGCTGTGTGTTCCAGGTTGCCGAGTTTTAATTAAAAGGCAATAGTCTCGATGTTAGCTCGCTTTGTTGTCTGCATTATTCAGGCCATAATGCATGCAAGTTGTGGGCTGGGTTTGTCCACTGTGCATCATTTATTTGGGATACATAAGGTTGCACCTTCTAGCACCTGCCCTAAATACAACCGTCACGCTTTTGGAATTGGTTTATTGTGCTTAATTTCTTCCAAGAAGTCCAGTGATCAAATGAATGTGGGGGGAGGGGGGTGTTATCCCTCTGTCCTGTAGCATTTTTTCTCCAATCTAGTTACTTTTCTGGTCATTGGAACAGGAATATTGAGTGCCAGGAGCTTCCCATAGTGCCACAGCCTGTCTGTGATGGAGGGTTTTGATCTGGGGCTTTGCTCCTGTACTCGGCAGCTCCCAGTCAGGAAGCTCAAGAGGTGTTATCCTGAATTTCCAGCCCTGAACGTATCCCCTGTTTGTTGCTCCCATTCAGAACCATTGGGCAGTTCTGGTTTGGTTCCCTGCCCGTTTCAGCCTGGTCAGTGTGGATGTGGGGCTGGGGGCTGGTGGTCGGGGATGCCGTGGGACAGCCTTGAGCTCTGCACACACCTTTCCTTAACGAGGCATCGCAGCTACGAGGAGAGAGCTCTGTACCTCGAGGCCATCATCCAGAACCATAAAGAAGTGATGACGTTTGAGGATTTCGCTGCTCAGGTCTTCTCTCCCTCTCCCAGCTACTCCCTCGGTGGAACTGGTGAGTTCTGTGCATTATTCTTCTTCTCTGTAGCCCAAAGAAGTACTTGAGCAGCAGATGTACACCTGTTTTTTGTAGATAAACGCTTGCAAATTTAAGACGACTATTCTTCCCCTGAATCAACTAATGAATATCAAAAGGAATGATGACATTCATTTTAATTTGTTTTGCATCAGAGCTATTCACACTGCTCCTTTCTTCAGCTATCCTGTTAACCTCCAACTCCAGCAAGGTTAATGAACTTTCTCGCAGTGATGGGCTCAGGCTCATTCAGGACTCTGGGTTCTTGCTGAGCTGGGAATATGTTGTTCAAAAGTGAGGCCTGAATCGGGGCTCACTTATCAGAAATAGTTCCTCGCAGGGGAAGCTTCTGTTAATGCTAAATGGGGATTATGCTGCTGAGCTACCAGGGTCAGGGATTAATGCACAAGAAGCGCAGGATCGGTGCTGTTAGGGAATCGCGGCGGCGTGCGGGATGCAGGCACGGAGTGCGCTGCGGGCTGCCCTGCAGCACCTGGCCTGGAGCCTCTGCAGCAGCGTTTGTGATGGGCTGAGGGGGTGTGTGTGTGTGTGCATGCACATCGGTGCTCATCAGTCATCTGCCTGCTGAGAGGTGACAGCAGCGTGCCCAGCTCGGGGAATTTACTCCTCGTGTGCCTTGTGGAGGGTTAGGTTAGCGTGCAGTCACTGTCGCTGTCCGGTTGGTTTGATTAAGTTTAAGTGAACCTCTCCTGAAAGGGAGCTTTGGCTCTGAAATGCACATTTCTAGTGCTTTCAAAATGTGTTTTTTTCCAGCATCCAGAATGTATCTGGTCACCATGTGCTGGACTCTCTAACAAAGATTCCTTAATCTGCTGTTGACGCTCCTAGGGTGACACTGGCACTTTCTCCTCATTCCCTGCTTCTCTTTTGGATTGCTGAATAGATTATTTCCAACCTGTATAAACGTTGCAGGACATCTGCTCTATTTCTCTTTAGCTTGACTTGTTAGCAGATATCTTCCATCTAAACTGAAACACTGAAGGAAGAAATTAAATTTGCTCACATAAATCACTTAGGAATAAAACCAGCCGTGCAGCATTGTCTGGCGTTGCTGGCTCCAATCCTGGCGTGCTTGGAGCTTTGTGAGGAGATAAGAGGCCTGTGCTGGCTGGGCAGTGGTGGCCAGGACCAGCAGGCAGAAGGCTTTGGAGATAAGCAGTGGCAGGAGGGGGGAGGAAGCCGGGGCCATTTACATAATCGCACCTCCTCGTCCTGGAGAGGCGTCAGGGAACATGGGATGGATCTATTGATCTCTGCTGAACTGGAATACTAAACAACGCTAGGAAAGCTTATAACTTAAAGCTTTGATTAATGTTTCCTACATTAAAAAGTAGAACAGCTGTGCATTAAATTCTTTTATACACGCTGCCAAAAGTCTGAGACAAAAAAATCGCCCATTTCAATAGGAGCGTGGCGCGTGCCCAGGGCCGGTTGTTAGCACTTGAATCATTTATCTGTCGACGTATCAGCAAATAGAAATGTAGATATAGTGATTTGTTTTTGCTCTGTGCATAGCTGTGATTCATTTTCATGTTGTTCTTAGCACATGGTGTTGTGTCACATGTGGTTTGACACGGCAGACCCCTCCCCAGCCCCACTTTCTGAAGGATAAGTTGTGTGTGTGCCAAACACATTTAAACTGTTTCCCAGTAGCTGAGGATTTCAGAACACTGTTAAATCAGGAGTACCCGGGTATGATTTCATTATTTTAATTGCTTTTAAGTGCAAAGCCTCCCCCAGTCAGCTCCCAATTTTCAGACTTGTGAACCTCAGAACTAATTTCCCACTCATGAACTGGAGGCTGGCCATAACTTCTGGTGTCAGAATCTCCGCTTCAGAGAGTCTCCTCACATTACCTGCTGATTCTCCTGCATATTTAGTCAGTGATGAGCAGGGGCAGTGTCAGCTGTGGCCATGGGGGTGTGTTTTCCATCAGTTGCCCCTCAGCAGTCAGCAGGGAGGCTGGATGCAGTCCCGGCAGCTCCGCTGTTCCCCAGCCAGGCCTGCTCCAGGCATAGATCCACCTGTCCTGCACCTGCAGGAATCACCTGTCTGCCACTTTGGAATACAGGGGGCATTTTTCTATTCTGAAACAGAAAGAAGGAGTCAGGGAGCAGTTAATAAAAAGAAGCACTTTTCCCTGAAGGAGTGGTCAGGCACTGACAGGCTGCCCAGGGAGGCACTGGGTTCCCATATCTGGAAGTGTTCAGGAGGTGTCAGGAGATGATCTTGGGGTGATGATGGTGGTGCTGGGTTGGCCACTGGACTTGTTGATCTCTTCCAGCCTTGATCATTCTGTGGGATGCATGGAGCTGGCACAGGTGGCAGTACAAGCCAGCTGGTACTGCTGACTCTGCTGAGCATAAACTGCTCAGGTAAATTTAAGATTCATTCTCATCTGACCTGATTCTTGTAATGCCCCTCGGGTGTGATGCTGTCAGTGCTGCAAATGCATGTGTGCAGCAGTGAGGGTAAGGGAGCAAGGGTGCTGCTTATCCCAGTGCAGTGTTCTCAGGAGTTACCCCAGCACAGGGAGAAATGAAACACAGCTCTCAGTGACATACTGGGGTCTCGCTGACTATGAGATAATTCTTGGAACTGGATGTTTTTGTGTTTTCTGATGCTGCCCCTGGGGATGCATCCCCAGACTCATGTGGGATGTGGTTTTCCTGCTCTGGCTCAGTCTCCCTGTCACCAGTCTTGCAGGTGCTGCATTTTCTGCAGGAAAATTGTCCAGTTGATGTCCTTTGCTGTTGTGGAGCAGAGCCTTAAACCCCTGTATGGATTACAGATAGCCCTGATACCTTCAGCGTTGGAAGTGCAGCCTCATAGGCAGAATGGCCATCCCCAAACTCATGCAGGGGATGTGCAGATTAGGAACAAAAGCTGGGAATACGGCCCTTTGTTGTTAAACTGGTGCATTACATGCTGTATTTTAATTAGGCAGGGTTTGAGAGGCAGCCCAGGAAATCCTCCATAATCCAACACTATTGAATTATTCTCATTCTTTCCTTCTGCAGATTTCTCTCCTTTTAGTGGACAGACTTTAAGCTGCTGTTCTCGCTCTCTCAGCCAAAACCAGAAATAATTATTCAACAAAATACTTGTGTGTTCTTTAAAAAAATTGGTGAAACTGAAGTGGGCAGAGCAGCACCTCGACTTCATCTGCCTCAGTGGCTCCTTGGGGCTTTGGTGTGTTTTAGTGTAAGGTCAGCAGCCAGAAGCAGGGTGTGAACCTTTGGAAGTGTATTCCAGGAGAGCTCTGCAGTCACAGAGGGGTTTGTGCTGGCCAGGGCAGGTCCCTGCGTTCCAGGGAACCCCCTAGCGGAGCGCTGCCGGCGCCTCAGGGGTTAATGGGAACGGGCACACTTGACTGCTGAGAGGACTGATCTAATCACTGCTATATCCAAGTGCATCTGTTCACCATGAGGTCATTCTTGTGCATGCTAATGACTTGGAAAATAAAGCACAATGCTCAGCGTTATCAGGGAAGATATAGTGTAAATCTTGGCTTTTTTAGTTGCTAATGGCTAGTGTGGAATGGGCAGAGAAAGCATCTTGGATTCTCCAGCTTAATGTTTTTAAAGAATCCTTTTCAGGAGATCATCAGAAGAGCTGTGCTGGAAAACTTGGACATGTGGTATATGGACATGTTGATAAATGGATTCTTAAATGAATATTATGGCATTGCCCAAGCGCAACACTTGAGTCGAGGAACTATTGAGGTTTTCAGCATTCCCTGGTTTTAAAGCCCTGGGAGCTGTGCCTGCTGATTTACATAAAACCGAGATTTTTGCAGCCTTTTTGTTGCAAAGGTGACACATGCTTTCCTTTTGTCTCTGGACTTTTGCATGCATAAAGTTCTTGTAGAAAATATTTGAATGTACAGCAAACAAGATCTGGCTTATTTTAAACCACTTTTTGTTCAGTGCTGAGCTTTATCTTTCCTACTTTAAAGCAAAAGGATTATTTGAATTGGACATGCAGATTTAAAATAGATTTTTGACAGAAACAAAACCAAACCCAGAGAGTAATTCTTGTTTAAAACAGGACTGATGCTTTTAGTAACAGTAATTGAGCTAAGGATTCATTTTGCTTTAATTTGGTTTTTCTGGGGTTTTTATACTACTTTGGGGGTTTTGTTATGTCTTTTTCCTTGAAGTTCTGTGTAGGGTGTTTTGTCAGATCTGCGTCCATGTTCTGTGTGTGCATATATATATATATATATATATATGTATGTATGTATGTATATATATATATATATATATACATACACACATATATATGTGTGTATATATAGATATGTAGGATTTTCGCCTGTTTTCCTGGGAATTTTAAAAACAGACACATCTGAAACTGAGTAGCTGTGCCATGGTATTGGAGCACGTGCAGTGTGCCAGGGGTTGGGTTTAATCTGTGTGTCAGCATTGCCTGAAACTGAACAATTTGTTTCTAATAGATGGGATTTAGGAAATTCCAGACTGTCGATGGTGATGCAGGCTGTCCAGGCAGTGAACAAAGAGGAAAAGCTGAGGGAAGTGGAGCAGAGGAGCTAGGACAGTTATCACAGGAGGCAGGACTCAAGGGCTTTCTCTTCCTCCTCCTTTCCTGTGAGGACTATTCAGGATGAGGCACAGGGACCTGTCTGGCTTCCCCATCTGTTCAATCCAGGTAGCTCCTCATCCTCAGCAGCCTGGAGCCTGCCACAGCTGGGCTACCCTTGGGAAGTTCCTGCAGTGCCCCAGCAGAGGTGGGAGCTGCTCCTTGCCTGTGTGCTCTTGCTCATCAGTGCTCTGCCCATCATTTTCCTGCCTTAGTGTCCCCGTGAGGGTCAGGAATGGTCTGGCATTAAGCAGGGCAGGGTCACAGGTACCACAAAGTGTTGGGGCAGCAGCTCTGCCCCCTCCAGCTCCCAGGCTGATTGATGCAGGGTGTGCCCAGGAGCCCAGATCCTGCAGAGCCCTGAGGAAGTGGCTGCCTGCCCGGTGTGCTGGGGCTGTCCCTTGTGCCCCCACTGAGGGTGGACAGTCTGAACTCGTCCCCCGAGGCTGGGCAGGTGCTGGGACTGCTTCCCCCTCCAGCCTGATGCTCCCCTCGGGATCTCCAACAGTGCAGGGGGGTGTGAGAGCCACATCAAGGTTCTCAGCCTGGCCCCCTGCCTTTCCCATGTAATTAATTGGCTCCGAGGGTGCTCCCCCAGCTAGGCTCTCCAGGAGAGGAGGTGCTGAGGGAGGATTTATCCCAGCAATCAGTGCTGGGATGGGCAGAAATGTGAGCTTGATGGGCCGTCTCTTCTGCCCAGTGACAGCTCCAGCTGCTCAAGCTGTCAGCTCGCAGAAGGCTCCAGGCAATGTGGCCCCTTTGCATTTTCCCTCTGCACTGAGGCTCTGGCAGAGACCTGCAGCAGAGGCAGAGCAGAACCAGGGCAGAGCTGTCCTGCAGGGCTTGGGCTGTCCCACCTGTGACACCCACACAGCCCCCAGCACTTGGGGTCCCTCTGCCTGAGGCTGAGCCTTGCAAAACTAATCAGCAGCTGCTCCAACTTGAGAGTAATTAAACTTCAGTGTGTACATTTCAGGCTTATTTCCGAGGTGCTCAAACTCTGGAGGCCCACAGAGGTGCCAGGCACTTCCACCTGAGCTGGGAGCTGTGGGTGCTGTTTTAAGGCCCATTCTGCCCCAGTTATTAGCCTGCAGTGTCAGATTCTCTTTACTGTGCCACTTACAGCTTTCCAGAGCACTGGAGGAAGTGTGTGGCTTTAACCCAGTTTCAATTATCCATGGGTTTTTCTACACAGGCTGAGGATGCTGCTTTCAGTGTACTTGGAACCTGTCTTGGGAGTTGGAAGTAGAACACTGTGCAGATTTATGACAACGATTCTCTCTTGAATTTTATTATCTTTGCATTTACTAGGAAGGAAAACAAAGATTTCCACAGACCTGTCCTAACTGAAAGGTTAATAGGGGGTTGGAACAGGTCACAGCCCATGTGAAAACTTCATGGTTCTTCTCAAGTACCAATATTCAGCATCCTTACAGGTTATGCTCTTACCCACCCTTGCTTTCAGGGGTGTTCAGCTGCTTCATGAGCAATGGCTAAAATGCCATTCCTAGCGCACATGCCCTGGGGAAGGAACCAGGTTTACTTTATGGACTGGATTTAAGATGCAATACACCATCTCTCTCTGGCTTCCTGCAAGGTAACCTTGCATTTAAAGTGCCATCATCTATATTTTAATTCTGTTTTTAATCCCTCCTGCAAGAAATTAATTTTAAAAGCTTAATGCTCTCTAAACAGCCTCACCTGTGAGAAGCCCTCCACTGTATGTGTGTGTGTGTGTCTTAATGCAGGTGTGTGACTGCTCATGGACAGGTTTTATGCATTCAAGGACTTCTCTTCTGGCACCAGGATGGCTACACTGCTCAATTCCTGGAGTTTTAACCTGGCTATAGTGTCACAGATATCTAGGTCTCCACGAAGCCTCAAATTTTTGTCAGTTTTAAATGGTGCGACCAGCAACAGTGCTGGACGTGGAGCTGAGGCCTGAAGCAGCTGCACACCACCATCCCACAGCAGCAGGTTTGACAGAAGAAAAAGCCAACATTCAATTTTTGCCAACATTCCCTCCCTTGGTTATTTCAGTCTTCAGACCCCAGGAGAAAGTGCATGGGTGTGTGTTTCTGCAGGTCCCTGAGGGGAGCTCCCCTTCCTGCCTTTAATGGGGTGTGCTGTGTCAGGTTGATGCAACCACAGCAGTCACAGGGTGCTGGTCCTGTACTGACATGGTTTTGTTCCCCTCTTTGGTCCTGCACTGATATGGTTTTGTTTTCCCCCTTTGGTCCTGCACTCACATGGTTTTATTCCCCCCTTTGGTCCTGCACTGACACAGTTTTGTTCCCCCATTCTGGTCCTGCACTGATGTGGTTTTGTTCTCTCCCTTTAGATTAGAGTGTTAATGCTCTCGGTACAGCAACAGCCACAGGTAAGAGCGATGCTTCCCGCAGGCCCCTCTGCTGTGGTTCATCAGGAACAGCTCTCCTTGCCCTCCTCCTCCCTTGCTGCCTCTGCTCCATGCTCAGCTCACACCTCCTCTGCTCAGCCTCCCGTGCTCTGTGTTCACCTCGTACCTCCCAAAGTCCGCGTGCAGTTCTGCCTCCTCTGCTCTGCGCGCTCCTCCTGCGCTCCACACGCAGTTCTGCCTCCTACAAACACCACAATAATGCCTCCTGTACATTAATGCCCACAATATGTGTACAGTAATGCCATCTCATGATCTGTGAACAGTACAAACTCTCTATGTGCCAGGTAATGCCTCCCGTGATCCACATGCAGTAATACGTCCCACAATATGTGCCTGGTAATTATTTTTTACTTCTAAGCTGCTTCAGCTCGTCCATTTGGAGAAAACTATTATTTTGACCATCTGCCATTCTGCCTCACTGCAGGAATGTCAAGCACAACACCTCCCTCGAAGCCCTTCACTCCCCCACGCTTTTCTCCCCAGCCAATAGCACCACAGGTTTTGTTTTAATCCAAAGTTGACAGCTCTCCATTTTTCACAGAAAATGCCTTTACAGGCTAAGTCACACTTTCCACCTTTTTAAAATGTGCTATTTCCCCTCAGTCAGTTTTCTCAAAGAACCAATCTGGTAAGTAAGGGCTGTCTTTGAGATGCAAACGCAGGGCTGCAGGCAGGCTGAGAGGGTTCACACTTCGGGCTGTGCTGCTGCTGTTCCACTCCTGCTTTCAGTCACTCAAGCACCCAGAGCTGGGCAAGCACAAGCACAGGTTACACCTCACCCTGGAAGTGCAGGCCAGAGCCAGGATCTTTGTCCTCAGACAGCAGCTGAGGGCTCATCCTGCTGCCACACTGACCTGTGGCCATGTCCCCCCCCTGCTCACCTGTACCCAAGGGCCAGCTCAGCCAAGGGCACCTTCACCCAAGGCCCTGCTGCGTTTTGGGGCATTTTGCACACATTTGAGATTTACCTGGGCTAGGAAGGTGAAGGGAGGATGAAGAGCTGTAGCCTGTCCAGGCACAGCTGAGAATGGTGTCAGTTGCTGCACTGGAAGTGGGTCTATGCTTCAAAACACAACCATCCCTCAAGGAGGTTCAGAAGGGATGCCAAAGGTGCCAGCCTTCAGAGAGGGTTCAGAACATTCCTGTGCTCTCTCTGCCTGGTTCCAAGGCTGTTCCTCCCTCCTACCTGTAATAAAAAAAACTTGTGATTACACTTTGGCAGAGAATTGCAACGTGGTTTAAAAAATACTGTTTCGTTAGGGAGCTGATGAAACACTGTTCCCCTGGGAAATGCCTTGGGACAGGTCGAGCCCTCAGGAGCAGGGCAGGGCGTGTCCCTCACAGAAGCCACACCTGGATTTGGTCATTAGTGCCTAATTTAATGACCATGTGCTCACCTGTTCCCTCTCAGCCAGCCTGGCCTCCAGGGAATAACCAACAGGTGACTCCACTCAACAACAAAGCATAACCCCCCCATTCCCACAGATCCCCAAGACTCTTTCCCAGTGGTGACCATGAGCACCAGTAACAAGGGTACCTGTTATGTAGTGGAAGAAATTGTGATTCTCTAGAATTTTTCCAAAGGTTAAGGCACCTTCCAGGGAGAATTCTGTGCCAGCCCTCATGCTGGGAATGCTTGTTTCCAGCTCTCTGTAACAGTCCAAACACACAAGAACAGTTTAATGACACACAGCAAAAACCAGATTTGTATCACCCACACAGAACTATTTTATGTTGGAGCTTCAAGTGTGGAGGACAGGAGCTTCCCACCTCCCTCCCATGGGGCTGTTGGGGCCCTGAGAGCCACTGGGGACTGTGCAGACCAAAAGGGGGTGATGCTGGGGGGCTCAGGGCTCACCTGGACACCCATGGCCTCTCAGGGCTCCTCACTTCTGGGAGCTGGCAAAGAGAAATCCCTGCTTTCTCTGGGAAGCACAGCATGGCAGTTCTTCAGCTGCCTACAGCAAATTCCTGCTCTGGAGGTCAAGTTCACCTGAGTGACTCCAGGGGAGGGGCTGAGCTGTGCCACACAGTTATTCTGAGGACACAGCTGTTTTTCTTGACTGGCTTTTCCTTGCCTGCTCTGTTTTCCAGGCTGCCTCACCACAAGTGCAAGCGCTGACCTCGCTGATGTCGAGCTGGTGGAGCTGCCCCTGCTGCCACGTGCCTCCAGGAGCAGGGTCTCTGGGAAGCTCTGTCAGCACCCTCAGCAAGGTGTCCACCTGAGGTGTCCACCTGAGGTGTCCACCTGAGACCCTGGACAACAGAGCTGTGGCTGGAGCAGCCCACAGCACCTGAGCACAGATCAGAATGGGCAGTCTGTGTGAATATGTCTTGAAGGGGCAGGGTGAGGGGTTTGCTCTGTGAAATGGCCCTTCCCAGTCTGGTCAGACATGGCTGGGGGTTGGATGTCACCTATGTCACCATCACCACTGCACTGGCACCAGGTGAGCAAGGGCCCCAAGCCCCTGGGTGCAGGTGCTGCAGCCAGAGGTGAACCAGCACTGAAAGTAGTTATTTAATGTACCCTTAGAGCATTGCTTTAGTCATTCCAGGCAGCACTTACCTGTGCATTAGGGAATTTCTTCTAAAGAGAGGCTTTCCTGTGACTGGCCAGGTAACAGATGTTCCCTGCTGGAGCACAGGTGGATGAGGAGGAGCTCTCCAGTTGGTGCTGTCCCACTGTGGGAGTGCCATGGCCTTTCTGTGCTGTGTGCAATGGCTGTGCACTGGAACTGCTCCCTAGAGAAACAAAAATAAGCAAATCCCTTTTAGAACAAAAGCCACACTCCTGCCATGACCCCTTCCCAGCACAGTGTGAACAAGTGGGTAACCTCCTCACCTTGTCCCAGCAGGCTGTGACCTGTCTCCAGCCAGAGTACAACACAGCTGAAGGCTTCTGAGGACTCTGTGTGCCCTCCTGGCACCTGCTGTAGGGAGCAGAGCTCCTGCTGGCAGTAGCTGATCTGTTCTGGTTTAAGTGTCACAGGCTGATGGGGTGAAAATTGTCATAGTTAAATTCCAGGTATTTTAAAGCAGCAGAAGTCTGAGATCCAGCAGCCACAGAGCCCTGTCCTGCTGCTGCTGGGTTGCTCCTGGGCACACACACACACCTCCCAGCAGAATGGGAGCTGCTTTAAGCAAAGGGATTGCATTTTTGGGAAATGTGCCGTTGGGCCCCATCTGTTTTTGCACTTACACGTGGTGTTACAGCCATCTGTCTGTCTGACCGTCTGAGTGCCAGCACTTGGCCAGAGGCCACCCTGTGCCTGTGGGGCACATTCCAGCCATGGCCAGTGATGCCAGTGTGCTCTGTGCCCAAGGCCAGCAGCTCAGCCTCAGTGCCCCCCAGAAACTCACCTGGTACTGCTGCTGGAAGGAGCCTCTGTCACTGAGGGCTTGGACAACTGGTTTGATTTTCTGCCTCACCCCACAGTTGGGTTTTCCTTTCTGTTGATTTTCTGTCAGTGAAGGAACCTAGAAAATAAAACATGTATTTTAATTTATTTTGCATTCAGGACCGGACAGGCAAGGCTGTCTGGCATTTAGTTATCCAATAGCTGGTCTGAAACAATTTCAAAGGCATCCTTCTGAGTAAGGAGCCCTTTCTCCTTAGAGCAATATGTACCTCTAATTCAGGGAAGAATTAAGACATCAATGAAAATCATGTTTTCCTGATGTCAAAAAACTTAATTTGTATAAACTCCACTGTGGTTTTGCACCCTGAACTGGATGACAAAGCCACTCTATTGCCCCTCACAAAGTGAATAAATCTTTGCTCACAATAAAATTTCTCCCCAGAGCAATAAAAGGCAGTACCTGTGTGGTGTGTGGCGGCGGTGGGACGTGCTGGGGCTGGAACTCGACGACACTGGTGGTGCTGCAGGTGCCATGGGTGTGCAGGGCTGGCCCACAGGGACAGGGACACTCCCTGCTGGACGTGGTTCTGTCCCTCTCTGCAGGAACAGCTGCCAGGTGCAGAGCAGGCAGTGGTGCTCCCAGACCAGAGTGCTCTTGAGGAGTTCTCACCACGCTGTGACTGGCACAGGGGTACCGATGGTTACGCCCTGTGGGTCCCACATGGCAGCAGTGCCCTTTGCCACCCCGCAGGGCGGCACCTCCTGCCAGCCCAGCCCTGCCCATGCTGCCAAGCACAGAGAGACTTTTGGGGCCCTCAGAAACCACTGTCCATAACCTGCTTCCCTGCAATGTCTCACGACCCAACCACCCACGTTAAAAACTAGAGGTTTTTAGTGGTGTACTCCACAGTGACATTCCTTAAGCAAATGCAGGGGGCTGCACTCAGCCATAACGATGTCTGAAAAGACAAAGGAAAGTTCCCTTCATCTGCTGAAGAGCCACAGCAAAGTCCTCTCCTAAACTGCTTTCAGGTGCTCAAAGCAGAAATGGAGAGTGGATCCAGCTAGCCCCAGATGAAGCTCCCTTTGCAGAATTAACTGCACACACTAAGAAGCTGCTGGGAACCCAGCTCCCACCTGCCTGTCCCAAGGAGGATCCCAGACCTGCACCACCACCCTTGGAGTGCAGAGGAGCGTGGGGCTGCTGCTCTGTGCACTCGGGGGCTGTGCTGGCACCCCTCACCAGGGCTGGCACCCTGGCAGCAGGCAGACCAGGGCAGGCTCTGGCTGGAGGGCATGTGGCTCTGCACAGCGTGGCATTGGCACTGGCACCCACAGGGGCTGGGGGCACTGGGGACACAGGCAGGACACAGCCACAGCCTGGCGCTGGCACTGACACCCACAGGGACTGGGGGCAATGGGGACACAGGCAGGACACAGCCACAGCCACGGGGCTGCAGTGGCACTGGCAGAGCCAGCCCAGCATGGGGCAGGACCATGGGCCCAGGGCACCCCCAGCTCTGCACCGATGGCAGCAGCTGCAAAAACGGCATTAAAAATGAATTAAATTATATATATATAATGTCTATAAATATATATAAATTAATAAAAAGACTAGTTTATACTTACCATGAAGTCCCAGAATGGATGGTGTTGGAAAGGAACTTAAAGCTCATCTCATTCCACCCTTACCATGGGCAGGGACACTTCCCACTATCCCAAGTTGCTCCAAGCCTTGTCCAACCTGCCTTGGACACTTCCAGGGATCCAGGGGCAGCCACAGCTTCTCTGGGCAACCTGTGCCAGGGCCTCCCCAGCCTCACAGTCAAAAATTTCCTCTCAATATCCCCTCTAGTTATACCTTCCTTCAGCTTTAGAAGGTTGCCTAACATTTTTTTATAAACATTTGTATAGGTATTACCTTATTCCTACACCCATTAATATGCTCTCTTTAACTACAGAATATATATTAGGGATCTCATCCTATGTTCTGTATATTGTATGCTAGAGTATTTCAAAATATATATCTAATGTTAGATGTTATGCATGTCTATATGTTTCTATTAGCTAGTATAGGTATTAAATACACACAGATACAATATTATTACATTAAGAAAAATAAATGCAATCCATGATCTATAATCTAGGTCTAATACAAGATATATATAATGTGATAAGCATTATATATTATACAATGTATCATATTCATTATATATTTAATGATGTTATTATTATTATTATTATTATTATTATTATTATTATTATTATATTAATATAGTCAATAAATATTGAATATAAGGGTAATAATTTCAGGCAAAAATGGGTTATAGGCTACATAAATGCAAAATATTCCCTTTACATTATACATGTATATCTACATATGCACACATCCCTGGGATATATTTCAGCTATATGTACATATCATGAAAAAAACTATAACATTACTTTTCCAACTGTAATACTGTGTGCAAATACATGCAGTATACTTTTCTTTAAAATGTATATAAGAAAATCATATAAATCATATCAGCAATGTATGAATTCTATATAACGTGATATAATGAACATGTAATATTTGGCACATATATGATGTGCATCAAGGAGTATTTAGTGCACTAAAAAGATAACATTATTTCAGACCATGATTGACATGCATGTATAGTGAATATGCCAGGTGTGCACACCTACACTCTGTCCTGCACAGCACACAAATCCTGGCTGCAGAGCTGACAAAACCTCCTGTCAGACAAGATTGTTTAATTACATCAACATTGGTACTGTATCAGTAATTTTGTATGATGCATAGATGATATTATGTACTGTAGATAATATATTTAATATGCATTGTCTAAGTGGCAATATATTACAGACATATATTAGTATCTATTGTATCATATAATATGCTTTGATATAATACATGTAATATATTATTACACATATATATATTGCAATATATTATTACACGTAATATTTGATTATATTACCTACATATTACCTATTATTATTACCTATTACATTACCTGTGTTATTACCTACATATTCTGAAGTTTACTTATGTAAATCATCTATATTGAATATACTGCTATAAAAAGAATATATTTTTTACCTTTATTTGATCACAGAATCCCAGAATAGTTTGGGTTGGAAGGGCACAATAAAGCTCATCTCATTCCACCCTTACCATGGGCAGGGACACCTTTCACTATCCCAGGTTCTCCAAACCCCATCCAACCTGGCCTTGGACACTTCCAAGGATCCAGAGGCAAATGCAAAATATAATTTATTCTATGTAATAAATTCTGATTTTCTTCTGTGTGTGTGTAACTAAACCAAAACCTCCCAGCTCAGACACCCCCAACTGTATATCATTTTCCTCACGTTTGTCATTGGACTGATAATTCACTATAGGTAATTGAACTGGCAATAACACTATAGGTAATTTCCATCTAAAAAACTGTAGAAATGAGCCAATAAAAACACCATGGTCCCATACCCTGAGAAAGCAGAACCTGTTTTAACCTGCAGCTGAACCATGCTCCTTTGCTCTGGTTCAATCCTCATTCGCTCACCTTCCCCATTCCCTGAGGAAGACTGAAAAGCCTCAGCAGAGCTGTACAGCACAAGAGCCAGGCAGGAACAGGCTGGGCTGTGCATGCCCTCGCCTCCAGAGCTGCGAGGGGGCTTTATTAGAGCTTAAAAACAGTGCATCTTTTTAAAGAGGAACAGGTGGTTTAGCTGGGCCTGGCTGCTGCAAATAATGTCCCAATTACCGTGTCCTAGGAGGGCTCCTGTGCCGGTGTGGGGCTGCTGCCACTCTGCCCATCTTTGCCCAGCTTCAGTTCCTGGCTGCCTGCTGAGGAGAAAACAGCATGGTCACAACAGCACTGGGGCAGCCCAGCACGTGGATCCAATGCCTGGCAGTGCCCAGTGTGGAGCTGGTGCCACAGGACAGCCCACGCTTGGCATGTCCTATCTCAATCATTAATGTTGTCAGAGGCAGACCTTTGTTATGTGGACTGTAAATGACATTTTATTTAAACCATTAATAGCCCCAATGAGGCTTCTTACCTGCACAGAAGGATCTGAGGTGTTTAATGCCATTTGCAAGGATGCACCTGCAAACCCAGATCCTTCACCAAGGGGAGATGCCTGGGTGCTTCAGGGAACTGCTGTCCCACCCAGCCTAAAACACTCACCGCAACCCAGCACTCCTGACCTGGGAGCAATGGGGCAGGAGGTGTGTTGGCACCAGCACCCCACAGCACCCTGCAGGCATGGCACACCCCAGAGAAACACCTGTGACTCCATGAGCCATTTCCCAGCTCATCAACAGCAACACCTTTTTTTAAACAGGCTTGTGTTGCATGAGGAAGAGTGAAATCCAAGGCAAAAGCCAATGTTTGTCCTGTTCCCAGGCTTGTCTCAATCCCATGGATACCTCCCAGCTGCCCACCCCAGAAACAGATCAGGAGGTGCTGGGCAGGGCCCCCCAAAACTCTGAGCTGTGTTTCCCAGTGAGTGCATCCAGCAAGGCAGCTGACAGATGCCTTACTGCACTGCTGGCTATGAGGGACAGTGGTGTTGGCACCAAAACTGCTTGTCCCTTCCCTGGGGACAAGCATCCTCCAGAGAGTCTTCCAGTGTGGGCAGGAGCGAGCAGCTTGCCCCAGGTCCCCAGCAGCTCTGAGCTCCTGGGGCAGGGATGGTGTCCATGCTGTATTTTCAGGACCCTGCAGGCTCCTCTATCCAATCTCCCTTTCCCTGTACTCACAGCACTCGGTCCCAGACCACACATTTGGCTCTCAGCGTGCTCAGAGGGGAGGAAAGCTCCAGCACAGCAGGCAAACCCCTCTGCCTGAATGCACAGAGCATGAGCAACCTCTGCACCAGCTGCCTCCACTGCGTCATATTTGGGGCAGGATCAGTGTTTTCCATGGTGCCCAGACCTGTTCCTGCTGGATGCACTGAGAGCCATCAGCGATTGATTTGTTAGCTGACGGCAGGAGGCTTTGTTTGCGCAGCGCTGCCCGGCCGTGCTGCCAGGTGGCCGGGACATGGCACCCATCAGGCAACACCTGCATTCCCAGGGTCTGCACGGAGAGCACTCTGGGCTCAGACACACTGCTCAGCCCCTGGGACAGCCACCCAGCCACAGTGGCCTTGGAACTTCACAGCCACACAGCAGGAGAGAGGCTCAGTGCTGGGGGCCAGGGCAGTGGGACAGGGCAAGACAGGAACTGGCAAGGGGCAAAGACAGATCCATCCCCAAAATACTGCTCAAAGGATACTGGTGTGAGTGAGAGGCTTTGTAACCTGTCATGGAGGTACAATGCCTTTCACTGCCAGGTGGCATGAGATACAAAACAGAATGCTGATGGCTCCCTGCAAAACCCCTCGGGTTTGCTCACCTTCACAAGGAACCTCTCCAGAAACCCCTTGGGCTTGGCCTCACAAGGACCCAGCGGTGCAGATGAGGGGAGAAAGGCTGCAGACACAAAGCACAGCAGCTCTATCCAGGTTGCTGCAGATGTCAAAAGCAAATTCTGTCCCTTTTACAGGATGTCTGTGAACAGAGCCATTTCCAGTGAACTCCACTGTCACCTCTCCTTACTCCTCCCCAACACAGGAGTCTCCACTAATAACCCTTTCTGCTCAGCAGGAGATACAACACGTCAGTGCCACAGGTTACCCAGACAGTTCAAAAAACCTGGGGAATTCTGGCCCTCAGAAATTTCAGCTGATTCTTATCAGGAGAGACATGGATTTATCTGACTATCAGGAAATGGACAGTGGTATGAAGCTGTCATTTTGTGGCCTGCTGCTGCCACAGGGATTGAGCACAGATTTCAGCAGGGACACTGCTGTGACAGTGTGGATGGAGCCATTAGGCTGCTCAGGAGGATGTGCTTGGCATGGTCTGGAAATGGTGTCCAGTGGCCTGAGAGGACAGCCATGTGTGCAGGCAAAGTCCCCTCGGGGAGCAGAGAGCCCGCTCCACGGACAGCTGCAGCACCGTCTGCACCAGCCCAGGATCTGGGGCTTTCCAAGGCCAGGGGAGCCAGGAAAGGCAAAGCTGCACCTCTTGCCAGGCAGGCTTTGCTGCCTGCATCTCCCTGGCTGTGCTCTTTTCCAGTGTATTCATTTACAGCTAAAACCACAGCATTGCCTAGGTCTGAAGTCAGCCCTGGTACTACCGAGTCGGTTTCCTAGGAATCAAGACAACAGGAGCATACCCATACACTGGTACTGTTCAGCCTGACTGACCAAAAAAAAAAAAAAAAAACCCAAAACAACCAAAAAATCCCAAAAAACCCAAACAAATATTTCTCCAGAAAGACGTTCTTTCTCTACAAGCTTTGCTTTATCACAAAATACTCAGCCTGTTCCTGGAAACTTTCCTCCAGGAAGCTCCACCACCTGCTTTTCCTACAGCGAACCAGGGTTAGGTTAGGAGTCTTTAGGGGAGAGAAGATGGCAGGAACAGGCTGGAAACCTCTTCCAGGGAGCCAAAGTCTCAAAGCATTGCTACCCCAAGACATTGCTACCCCCACACCAAGCCCTCACAGCCCCCTGGCCCTTCACACACCAGTTTGGGAGCAGGGATCTGCTCCTAGGGCTGCCAAGCAGATTTGC
The DNA here is from genome assembly GCA_020466415.1 of Ammodramus savannarum pratensis. NCBI lineage: Eukaryota > Metazoa > Chordata > Aves > Passeriformes > Passerellidae > Ammodramus > Ammodramus savannarum. The sequence goes on from JAHXMQ010012337.1 coordinate 27,497,557, forward strand.
ATGCCATGAAGTTGGCTCTGTACCTGCTCCTGCTGGCAAAGGGGGAGATCCTATAGGTGCAATCAACACCTGTCTGTGAGTGGGGTTTCACAAACCCAGCATGCACCTTCCCCACTTACACAGATTTTACAACAATTCTGACCAAACCCATCAAGATTCCCACACACAAACACAAGCCCTGGAGATAGATCTATCTGCATAGATATGTATATATCTATACATACACTTATCAAAGGCTGCTGCAGGGCACAGAGGACCAGGCAGGAGCTGGCTCCAGCCCTGCCAAGAAGCAGAGAAATGCCTGGCCTTCCGTACACCAGCTCCACAGCTCATGGCCGAGGCAGGGTGATGCTGTCCTGCCGAGCCCCACACCTCAGCGCTGAGCACACCCAGCAAACAGCACAGCCCTCGCAGGCAGGGATCTCTACAAGTTCTGCACTCACAGAACTGCCTCTCCTCGAGCTTTCCCTGCAACACCTTCCAGGGAAGGCACCTGGCAGCTCTCCCCAGCAGCAGAGCACAGGGCAGGCTGTGCCCAAACGTGGCCAGAGAGCAGGGGCAGGGCTGGGGCTCCAGCCCACGGCCAGGGGACCCCTTTGCTCAGAGGGCAGCCTTCCCCCAGAGCAGCCACGCTGCACCCTGCTCTTCTCCTCCCTTTAATTCCTTTTTAATTAATCTCATCAAAGGGCACAGAGCAGGCTGGTGCCTGTGGAGGCACCCTGCCAGCTGCAGTGCAGAGCCGGGTGCCAGCCCCTCCACCCCATCCTCCCCGAGCCCCCAGGGCCAGCCCAGCAGGGAGAAGCAGCAGGGGTGGGGGCGTGCTTGAATTTGAAAATATTTTATTCGAATAGTAAATAATTATACAGTTGAAACAGTTCTATCGAAGCACTCTATAAATAGCTAACAGTTAAGAAAATAATGTGTGTAGAAAAAGAGATTGCATCTAAAAGTAAGAGCTGTTGGTTGCACAGGATAAAATGGTTAAGATCATGTGTTATTCTAGGTATAAAAGTTAAAACCTTTTTAGCAGATCCCTTAAGAAAAAAAGATCTTCTAATATGCACAGTGAAATGGCAGGTGGAGAGACAAAAAAGCGCATTAGAATATTTGCAATCAAATAATATCAATCTTCATAATTAATATAAATAAATAACGAATAAATAACATAATTACTCAAACCAACATATACAGATAGACAACTCATGAGCTACCTTAGAAAGGGCAAACGAACAGAAACAGAAAGTTGGCATGTCACAGTTAAGGCAGTTTCTACAGCATTTTCTGGAGACCATCAACAGCAGAGTCAAGGCATTTGTGGCTACACTAAAGGAAACGCTTGTTTCTCTCAAGCAGTTTGATCTGTTCACATCGATAAAAAACAGAGCAAAGGAACAAAATTTAAAAAAAAATAAAATAAAAATAAAAAAGAAAAAAGAAAAAAAAAAAGAGAGAGACCCCGGGAAGGTAAGTGTAAAGCCAGATTCCAGCAGGTCACAAGCCGTATTAAAGCTAATCGTGTGGCGGCCCCGGGGGAGCAGCGCGGGGCGGCGGGGAAGGCACGGGCGGCTCAGCAGGCAGGGCGCAGCGGCACCTGGAGCAGGATGACCTGCCGGTTCTCCGAGGGGTGGCACTTGTTGATGTGCCGGGTGAGGCCGGGAGAGCTGTAGAAGGTGGCCGGGCAGTACTTGCAGGGGAAGACCTGGGCGGCGTGCAGGAGGCGCAGGTGCCGCTCCTGGCTGCTCTTGCTGGGGAAGGTCTCCCCGCAGACGGGGCAGAGGCGGCACTCGGCGGCAGGCAGCTCCTCGGCGCTGGGCTCCGGGGCCGGTGCAGGTACCGGTGCCGCCGTGGGTGCCGGTGCAGCGTGCCCCAACAGGTGCTTGCGCAGGTAGGCTTGCCGGCGGAACCGCTTGGCGCAGCGGGGACACTCGAAGAGCCCCTCCTCGGAGCCCGCCTCCGAGGCTCCGCCGGGGCTCGGCGTGTCCCGCTCGCTGCCGCTGCCACCGCTCGCCTCCTTCGGTGTCTCCTCCGCTGGGGCCGTGCCCGAGCCCGCGGCCGGTGCCCGGCCCGCCTCGGGGCCGCTCTTGGTGGCGGGCGGACGCGGTTTGTGCCAGCGGCGGTGGGAGGCGAGGTTGGCGGGGCAGGAGAAGACCTTGTCGCACTCGGGGCAGCGGTACTCCACCCGGACGATGCGGGAGCAGCGGTGCTGTGCCAGCGCGAAGGGGTCCCCGTACTCCTCCTTGCAGAGCTGGCAGATGAACTCGCCCAGCGGACGGGCGCAGCCGCCCCGCGTCTTGGCCGGCACCTCCACCGGGCCCTCCTTGATGCGCAGCCCCAGCACGGGCGAGGTGGTCACTTCGTCCTCGAAGGTCAGCTTGCGGATCGCCTTCGTCTTCTTGCCCGACGGGGCCTTCTGCCGCCCGGGTTCGGAGGCACCCGGCGGGCGCTTGGCGGGCAGCGGGCGGCCCGAGGCGGGCGGCGCGGCCGGGGCGGGCGGCGCGGGGACTCCGCCGGGGCCGGGGTGGGCGGCGGGCGGCTCGGCGTGGCCGGCAGCGGCCCAGAGCTTGAGGTCAGCCGGGGCGAAGAGGATCGGGTCCATGGTGCCGGGCACGGCCGGCGCGGGGAAGGACTCGGCGGAGACGGGCGAGCCCAGGCTGAAGCCGCGCTCCAGGTACTTGTCCCTGCTGACGGGCCGCGTGGGGCTGTACAGCGCCTGCACGGCGGCATCGGGCGTCCCGAACGGCACTGGCGGCGGCGAGTCCCGCGGCAGGGGCGGCGGAGCGGCGGGGCAGGCGGGCGGCTGTGCGGCGCCGGCGGGGAGCGGCGGGCCGGCGGCGGCTTCGCGGCAGCAGCGCGCCCGGTAGGACACGGGGGTGGGCCGCCGGCTGCGCTTCACCAGGAAGCCCCGGGGCATCTTCGCACCGGCTCCGGGCCGGCGGCGGCCACGACGGAGGCTGCTAGCTCTGCCCGCGGCGCGGCCGCCGCCGCCGCCTTTAAGCGGGCCGGGGCCATTGTTCGGGCCGGCGGCGGCGGGACGGGCCAATCAGCGGCGGCGGCGGCGCGGCCGCACCTGAGCCCAGACCGGCACACGCCCGGCCCCGCCCCCGCCCGCCCGGCACGCGCGGCCTTTGTGTGCCGCCCCCCGCGCCGGCAGCGGGGCCGGCACCGGGTGGTGCTCTCGGGCCGCCCGCCAGCCCGGGCCGCGCCGCCGGCAGGCTCGGCACGGAGCGCCGTCCGCTCCCGGCGGGCCGACTGCTTGCGGGGTGCGGGGAGAGGGGAGTTCGGCTCAGGAGGAGGCGAAAGTGGCGCTTGTGGCGGCGGCACAGAGAGGAGCGGGGCTGCCCGCCGGGGGTGCTGCCCAGCGGCGGCAGCAGGTGGCCAGCGACGGGTCTGTCCGAGCGGGAGGAATAACGAACGGGTCACCAGGGCCCGGCCGAGCCGGCAGCCCTGCGAACGGAACGATTCCGCGCTGCTGCGGGCCGGGGCAGGCGGAGCCACAGCCTCGGCCCGCTGGTAACCGAACCTGTTACTCTGACCTTAACGGGTCAGGCCCGGTTCCCGGTACACGCAGGGACGGCGGCAGTGGCGCTCGGTTCCAGCCCGAACCGCTGCGCGTCGGGTATGTGGGTGCGATGGGGAACGGGCAGAGGGTAGGTGCCTGAGCAAACACGCCCGGAGCCGCCGAGGATGCGGCAGGTGCAGCCGGGCCGCGGCCCCGCTCCCGCAGCCCTTTGTCGGCGGCGGCGCGGGGCTGCGCGCGGGGGGCCGCGGGGCCGCCCCGCAGGTGGCGGGACCGGGGAGGAGCGGAGCCGCCGCCAGGCCGGGGGCGCGTGCGGGCAGCGCCCTCCCCGCCCCCCGCCGGGCCCTTTGTGGGGGGTGCGGGGCACGCGGGCGGCACGCGAGCGAGCCTTTGTGCGTGTCATTAGCATAAAGCTGCGCGACCCTCGGCACAAAGGGCGGCGGGCGGGGGGGCGCAGGGGCCGCCGCTCCCCCGGACACCCCCCCCGGCGGGCCGGGACAGGCGGCGGGGCAGGCGGGGAGGGGAGGGGGGGTTCGAGGGGCCACCCCCGCCCGCCCGCCCGGGTGGGACAGGCGTGCGGCGCGGCGGGGCAGGCGGCCCGCGGCGCATTAGCATACAGCTGCGGCCCCGCGGGCACGCGCCGCCGCCGCCTCCCCGCCGGGGCTGCGAACCGAGAGTCCCCTACACCGACGGGGCTGCGCACCGAGACCCTCCTGCGCACCGAGATCCCCATCACTGCTAAGGCTGCGCACCGAGACCCCGTTGCCGTCTGTCTCTTACCTGCAGGCGGGAGCAGTCTGTAGGGGTCGGTCGGGGCGTACATGGGCAGCTGGGCGCGGTGGTGCCGCAGGTAGCGCAGGACAGGCTCCCGAAGCGATGGCCGGCCGGGTTTTAGCCTAGGCAGCTCCCCGGGCACCTGCAGGACAGAGCTGTCTGTCAGACAGACAAACGGGACTCGGGGCACACGGCAGCGGGGTCCCAAAACGGCCTGAAAACACCTCAGGGTTCGCATACAGGCGGCAGTGGGGTGTGGAATGGGGCTCACACTGAGTACACCCTGCGGCCGGTGGTGCTCAACTGTTTGTTCACCTCTCCCTCACAAATAACCAGCCACAGGTGCAAGGTTGTGTGGAACAAACCCGTGTGGAACCCCTGTCAGAGGGGTTTTGCCAGAGGAATTCCACACTTCCCCTCATACCCTCCATGCCCTATATTTACTGTGGTGGCTTTTACCCGAGTCTCAGCCTGGCCCAGCTGCAGCCAGAGCACCAGGCCATGATTGCTGACGGACCACAAGTGCTGCTCCGGTAGCTCTGGCACGGCACGTGTGCCCAGGGCGTGCGGCAGGCACCATCCAGCAGCTGATAGAGGTGCAGCCCCCAGCCCGGCCCTGCCATCTGCATGTTTGCATCACCGGGGCTGCCACAAACACATGGCTGCGATCTCCGAGGGGTAAACACGGCCCGTGCCAGCGGCCCTGCCAGAGCCCCGCGCTGCCAGGGCAGCCTTGGGTGACAATTTCAACACAGGCTAAATGCACAGCCCGGCCCCAGAACATAACTGGCTTTTCTGTGCAGTTAGTGCTTCGATTAGCAAATATTTCTGTAAATATTATCCCCAGTGCAGGACATTTTCTCTTTTTCCACTTTCTCTGGAAACTAACCAGAAATATCTGACTTCTGTGCATTTATGCCCACAGCTCTTAAACATCTCTCTCCCTCATTTTTACACTTCATTAGTATAATTTTTCTGCATGCTGAAATGAGCTAGAATATGAGCATCAGGAGGCAAAGACAGTAGGTCTCTTACTTCATACAGTCCTGAGGCATTTAAGAGATGCTCCAAGAGCACATGGTACCAGCTCTGGATCTGGGAATGTGCCCAGAATGAACACCCAATGAAAACATAAATGGTGATATTTCGTAAATATAGCTAAAATCACTGTGAAAAAAGAAGTCCAGAATGCCAAATTTTCATTCAGATGGAGACACCATCATCTATGTCCATAGGAATCCTGACTCACACAGAGCTGCTTCCAGGCTGTAAGAGGAGGGTCTCTGTGTCAGGACTGCTGCTACAAAGGGTAAGGCAAGCAAGTCCTTCATTTGTAGGGCACAAATTCCCCTCTCTCTGAAGTTGTTCACACTAACAGCATGATAAATAAGTTTGAATGATGGCAAGAAAAACACATCAGGTGCCTCATTCTGCACAGAACTGAATTTGGTACTCTTTTATAGAGGTCTTCCAAGAGAACCTAAATTAAACTGCACCAAGGCCCTTTCTGGGTCAGGACAGCAGGAGGCAAATAGCTCTGAGCCTTTTGGGGATGAGGCAGGGCTGAGCACACGTGGCTGCAGCTGGGATACAGCAGCACTGGGCTCTGGAGATGGGTGAGCTATGGGCTCCACTTCCTCCCGCCACCTTGCCTCCATTTACACTCAATTCCATTCGTTTTCTGCACAGTTAAAAACTCAATGAGCACATGTTTAAAACCCGGTGCCACCATCTGGAACCACATGGGGTTAAACAAAGGCAGAGCAGTGTGAGCAGGGACACAGTGAACTGGTCCCGGGTACTGGGCTGGAAGCACTAAAATCAGACCACAAACTCTGTTTGGGATCAGCCAGAAGTTCCTCAGGAGGTGGGGAAGGCAGCTCTGGGGGCTGCCTGGCACCTGCTGTTGTTATTAGTTCTCCCCATGGAGCACAGTAACTCTGGATTTTGGGCAAGCAGTTCCTGGCTGCTGAGGCTTTATACCTCTGTTATGGTGCTGTGGCCAAAGCTGTAAAACAGCATTAGCAAACATTTTAATTCCACCCTTATTCAGGAAATCCACTTATCACTGAAAAAGCCAGTTGCTTTCACCCTTTGGACTACAAAAGCCATTCCCTGTGGGTAGGTGTTGAAAAACCTACCCAAGGCTCTGCTGAGAGAGGTGTAGGATGGCCTGTAGCATATTCCTGTTAGGGGACACTCCTAAACCCAAGGGGGATACATGTACAAGCCAGGCTCCAGATTTCACTGGGAACTTGTACAAAACTGCAGCTATAATGCAAAAATGCAGTCATGGACAACAAAGCAAGTTTGAGTCTACTGGCAGATTTGAGAATACACCCAAAGCAGAAAACTGAACACTGTGCTGTACATGGTGACCCCCCCGTGAGGTACACAGTCTGCTCTGGCTTCCCCGAAGAGAGAGGTAAACAGAAACATAAAGCTTCAGGATACAGATGGGAGCAGAAATCAAAGTGACCAACACCAACAAATTGCCTAAATAATAAAATGCACTCGCCAGTCATTTCTCTTACCTCTTCTGACATCAGGATTTGGTGCAGTTCCTTCTGCAGATCAATAAACCGATCGTGATAGATGGCCAAGGACCAAGGTTCCCTGAAGTAGCTGGGTAAAAAAGAAGAAATTTAGTTATCTTGTGAACCTCTCATTAACCACTAATAAAGTATTTACCTGCTTTTTTGCCTTTATAAATTACAGTTCTGGACCCATCATGATCGTTTGTTCATAAAATGCCTCCTTGTAACAGCATGGTCAATCAATTCTTTTAATGGATGTTCCTGATGTACAGCCAGCTCCAGTAATTACATTTAAAGTGGCTTAATTCAGAGCTGTGGCAAGACCCAGTGAAGAATCCTGATTTTATCAGAATTTAAAAGCCTGAAGACCTGTAAAGAACGGTGTCTCCATTATCTGTCCTCATTTGAGAAAAGCAGATTGCAGGATTAACTGAACTACTGCATAAACAAATTAAATTTGTGTAGACAATGACACAAATGTTGTTCATCATTAAGGTTTCTGGATTAATAAAAGCCAGAAAAACAGGCCACCACAGCGCTGCAATATGTTCTTTGCACTAGTGTGATGAAGCTAAATTGAACCGATTCTAGGAGGAAGCTCTTGTAACTTTTTCTTTCAGTGACAGCATTCACAGCAGCATTCTTCCATGATAAAGGAGGAAAAGGATGGAGAGGGCACTGCTCCCTGTAGAACCTCATGGCTGTAAATACAACTGGGGGCAGCCAGATTACAAAGCTGTGATTTACTTCTCTCTGTAATGAAAGATAAATTTTACAGCTTGGGTGAGATGCTCAGAGTGTAATTCTTGTTAATGCTCACAGTGGTCAGGAGGTGCCCCGTGCTCATCTTCATAATGACCGAGCAGATGTCAGCAGGCTCACCCAGGAAATTGGGAGAGGGGGGAGTTTGTGTGGTTGCCACCAACACTCACGCCTTGGGAATGGCAGCAGGACCCAGGCACTGCCCTCTGGAGCACAGGAACCTTCTCACCTGGTTCAGCTGTGTGGCCTTTAAATGAGCACCTACATAAGGCAACTTAAACATGCCGCACAGATTTAATAATCCTGAGATTCCTGTCCACAGAGAACTAATGTGCAGTTTCCTCTCTGCAGATTTTACTTCCTCCATGTCCAAGGGCAAGATTTCCCCCTCCTGCTCCAAAGACACCTCAGTTCTCCCTCACACCCATTAAAATGCTCTGTGCACCTGGCACAGCTTGGCTGGATGTCCATGCGCTTGGCCCCTCTCTGTCCCAGCACCCTCATTCCCCTCTGAGTGCCAGGCTGGCTGGGGCTGCCTCTTGGAATCTGCTTGGTCTGCAGCACAGCAGGACCTTTTCAAAGTATAAATATTTATGGACACCATTCCAAGCATCACATCCTTGCTATAGCAAGTGCTGCCTAGCCCAGGAGTTACTGGGACTGATGCTTGCCTGTTCATTTGGATATACAGGTTAGGATGAGCTCAGCTTTAAGGATCCTTGTTTCAGTAACTGCACACCCCAAAGGGGTGCAGAGAGCTGGAGAAAAACACAAAATCCCCAAATATTTAAAACCTCTTCAATTTAAGAAGAAAAACCTCACCCAACACAAACCTTTAACTCACAGTTGATAATAAATAGCGAAGAGAGAAAGAAAGGTGTTACACAAGAATACATTAAGGTAATTAAAGACTCTTTTTACTGATATGCTGTGGTAAAAGCCATGTTCTGCTGGCCAATTGTTTTGTCTTCAAACTGGCATCTTAAGACTATAATCCTGAGCAGATGATTTCCTCTCTCAGCTAAGGTGCAACCTTCCCAACTGTCTTACCTCAGTTAAGGAGCTCACCTGCCTCACTGAGGTGTTGCACTTAATGCTCTTTATAAATGTTTCAGAGGTGCTACATATTCCTGCTATTGTCACCAGCTCTATCTATAATCACAACTTTACTGTTCTGGTCAATATCCACAGATTTGGAGCTCAAAACCTGAAACTGGAATATTAAATGCAAATAAAATGCCTGTTTTTGGGGAGCAGAGAATGCCTTGTCCATATTTTCTAGACAGACTGCCAGAAGGAGCTCCTAACTAACCGAAATTTACTCCCAGACTTCCTTCACTTCCTTTCACCTGAAGAACACCAAGGGCCATTTGGAGATTCAGCTCACACAAACAATTCACTTTCTTTGCCAGCTCTGTGCTTCCATCTATTTATCTTTTCAGCTCCAATCACCTTTCTCAGGATGGGTACATGGTGTTTTTGACAGAGCAGCTCTACATATGGCTGCTAAAGGGAAGCTTAATAATGAAAACCCCCATTTGAAACCAACAAGTTGACTTTCTGAGGCTCATTCTGAATTTTATTACCACTTCAGCAGCAGTCCCTCAGGGCAAGCTGTGGAAGGCTTCAAAGTATAAAGCTCTTTAGTGTACAAGACGGAGCTGGCACCCTCCCAACAGGGGCTCAGCGGCTCCTCCGCTATCACAAGAACGGCATCTGCCACATGTGTTTGCACCATTTAGTCTTTCATAACCTGCCAGAGTGATCAGGCTAAATGTGTACAAGATGACAGTGTCTGCCAGCAACATAAGGGGTGTGCAAACTTGGTCACTTCCTAGCGGGGATCCCTGCTGGAAGCCTTTCTGGCGATGACAGCGATTGGGGGAAGGCATTTGTGATGGGTGGGATGGAATGGGCTCCTGCAGAAGACAATGAACAACATCCTCTGCGTTGCTAAGGAGCTGGGCTCACCTTTCATTGACAAACAACATTTCAAGTCCGTTCTGCCTCATTTGTGAGGTGTAGCCTACATTAGACGAGAGGCAAGGAGGAAGGAAATATTTTGTGGCACAGAATCCTTCCCTTTGCAAGAAATATAAATAAAATGGACAGAGCTGAGCACTGCTAGCAAGCAAAAATGAGTGTACACACAGCTGTCCACCTGAGAGCTGCCTGGAGTCACATAGCACATTTGGAGAAGAAGCCTCTGCCCCTGTGGAAGATGGTTCTATGTCCTGGCAGCAAGGACCCAACACTGACCTGCCACCTGAGTCAGGTCTGGTAGCACAGGGGTATAGCACTGGCAGCAAGGTGTGAAGCCAGAAAATCTTTAAAACTGAATGAAAAACCTTCAGAATAACACTATTTTTGTTTTGTGCAAGGATGAAACAAAAAGGAGGTTTTAAAGATAACAAAAGAAATTAGTAATTTCAGCTCTGTGGTACATTCCCTACCTGCAGGGGAGCTTGTCCATGCCAAGTGCCCCATGCTCTGGCCCAGGATCTAGTTCCAGGGATCAAACCTGACCCCTGAGCTGTGCCACACTCTGGTGCCTTCTTGCTGCAAGGAAGCTGGGATGAGGAGGGGATTTTCCACTGCTCAAAGGGCAGGTGGCATCTTGTGATGGTGCCTTTGAAAAAAGCCCTCTGCAGACTGGAGTGTCACTGACTACAGGTTTGGAGGATGCTGTGTCCATGGCTCTTCTTATGCCTGCTACTCAGAACTTGCATGGATGGAAACAACACACCCAAATCACACTCCTTGCATCTCTCCTACTTGTTCTTCCAGCAACATACACACTTAAGGGAAGTTCAGAAACTCTGATGTAGGTTGAATCTGCAGCTCTCAATGTCTCTAAGCAATCCTGAATACAGATCTCTTGAAATCCCATTTGTTTCTTCCCAAAGCCATCCACGAGTCACCAGTGCCCTGCCCTCAGTGCCATTAAGCCCAGGGCCCTCTGGTGAAGGCTGTGCCCTCAGTACCAGCACTGTGAGCACACACAGAGCAGCACTATGGCTTTTAGTACACAATACAAGCACAGTCACTGATCAGCTTAATCTCCTGGTAATCTGTAAGGAGTGGAGAGTCTCCTTTCATCTCTGCACCTTCCCAAGCTTTGTATAACCTGGGGGAATCTTTAAGATAGACATTCACCTTCCTAGGTTGAAATTTTTTTCTAGAAAGAAATATGATGCTTGAAGTGCAAAATTCTCCAGGCTGTTCATCTGGAAGATACTCTATCCCTTCTGAAATTCTCAGACTTCAGGACATACAAAGTCATTCTCCAGCACGTGTGGATGGCTCTGGTGGTGCCTCTCAGTGGTGCCTTTGGCACATGATGGCCAAAGCTGGGAGCCCAGTCAGGCAGAGAAAGGCTGCTGCTCACACATCCCAGGAATCACCCCAGGAGAACAAGCACAGAGGAGACTGAAGCTGTTCAGCTGACATGGGCTCAAGTGGAACATAATTACGCCAGGAGTGCCTACACAGAGCAGGGACTTCCACTTCTCAAGAGTGGGAAGAGTAAAGTGTTGTGGAGTGATGGGATGCAGTGCAATTTCAATTTGCAGGCCATCCTGACAATACTTCCCAACCACAGCCTGCAGATGAACAAAAGTCTTTTCTCCAACACAAGCACAAAAGATGGAACATCCCATCTTGCCAGCAAAATTAAAAATGTGTTGTTTTGAGAACAAGATATGCATGTCTTTAAGACTCTTTAATTACAAAGATATGGTAATACCAGCAAAAGATACAAAATGTTTCCTGATATACCTTGGATAGCTGGACCAGGAATCATAGTGTGTTAATTTAAACACAATATAAATAAATGCTCCAGTGAGCATTTCCTGCATTCATATGACCAGTAATTTCAAAAGACAGCTTGTTTACATAGGTAAAAAGCAACACCAATTTGTGTAAAATCCCCCAGAGCACCACCTGAGAGCATTGTTCTGCAGCACAAAGGACATAACATATTCCCTGACCTGCAATTTCTTAACATTCACCTACAACTGCTGAGCAGCAAATGCAAACCAACAGCCTGTTTGTAGCAAGAAGGGCCTTTACTGCCTTCCTCTGCTCCCTGAACACCTGCTTGTCCAGGTGTTTGAATATCTCCTGTTAAATTCAGTGATCCAGGACTCTGTTACTGCTCTCACCCGGTAATTAGTGAAACCAACAGCCTTATGGACAACAAATCTCAGTGAATCCACAGAGCAGGTTCACAAAGTAACAATAGTGCTCACAAATTCACAGGCTGACATTTCTTTTGTCCCTTTTGAGAAGCAAACCCTGGAAAGGAAGCCTGTGCTTTTTTACCTCTTCTCACAGAACCTGCAGTGTCTTGTCTTTGGAAGAGGGCTGGTTTAAAACTCATGGTTTACAATTCCCTTTTAAACGTAGCTGCAATGGCAAACCAGAGCAAAGCACAAGTGCTCTTGCAATTCTTGTTCTGGAAAAATGGCCACTGACTCCAGACCACATTGAAGGTGACACTGCTCCTGCTGGTCCAGACCCAGCCTCCCTGGGGCTGCTGCAGGGACCTGCTGACGTCAGGGGGTGACACTGCACCACTCACCAGCATCCTCCCTCCCAATATCCATCACGACTGATAAATCAGCTCTGCTGCAGTTTTAATATCCTGGAAATGTTACAGCACTGTACCCAGAGGCACCTTCAGAAAGCAGATCCTGGTATTGAGATAATGCAGCCCTTTCCTGTTCTCCTAAGTGGCCTCAGGAGAGACTCCCTGTTATTTCAGCACTGGTATTTGGTAAAGTTTACACATCTTAGTAGATCACAGCAGTTGTGGTGTACCAGCTCTCACTGAACTGCTCTCTGAACTTTCTAACCTCTGTGCTCTTTAAAGCTGCTGTCTGTGCTCTCTCTATGAGCACTTTGTGGCTGACCCTGACATCAGGCTTACTGCATTTTTTTCACATAGTGTTATTTCACACATAATGTATTATGGAAAATTATTTAAAGGAAATTAAACCTGAGGCACAAAACCATCAAACAGGCTGTGTGCAGGAGTATGATTGCTTTTCTGCAATTGTTTATGGATTCAATCATTCATAACGGTTTGCATAATTACCAATATGAATCAGCAAGGTTTGGCTGCAAATTAATGTGGCAGGGTTCAGCTGACAAGCTTTAACTTCCTAATTTGAATGTCGGGTTTCTTAGTAACATGGCTCTTCATTGGCAAGTTAGCTGCTCCTTTAAAGCTACTTAATATCTGGAAATCTCCAGCCATTTGTATCGATTTGCTCAGTAAGTGCAGCTGTAGCAGAGCACTGCGGGGTGAGTGGTTAATTCCAGGAGCGAAAAAGCCCTCAGTGCTTTGATATCCCTTCAACGTGTTCCTCTTTCCTTACCCTGGCTCTCTCTCCTCAGGAAAAGCATACAAATTTCCCTCTAATTAGGCTGCAGAAGGTACAGAGCAGCACTAGTCCCTCTCAGTCATGCTCACTACTTGTTACTGAGTTGCTTTCTGGTCTTTTTTAACCCTGCAGAAAAAACAGCTCAGAGTCAGCCTGATGAACAAAAGCCTACGGTGGAATCTCTCAAATGTAATCCCACTGTGGGTAATGGTGTGGGATCCAGCAGATTCCAGACAGCAGCAGGGCATTCTAGTGTTCCTCTTAACAAACAACCACTCTTCATTTCAGAAAGTTTGGGTTAAAACCAGCTTTTCCATGTAGCATGCATTTCATGTGTAAATAATCACTGATTATCCAGCCTATAAGTAGTGAAATTCTCTCTACCTTTCAACAATAATCTGAAAACATTAAATGTTCTTCTTTTCCTTAATGCATTTGTTATATTGTGAGCTTTATTAGTGTTGAGTCAATAAACAGTCCAGTGTGGTGTTTCTGCTTGACAGTCTCACTGAATGACACTGCTTAACAGATCACCTTCAGCCTAATGTTAACAGCAGCAGGATGTGGGAGGTGAACTTCAGTGGAAAAGCCTAAATGGTTACTTCAAAATAAGAGAATGCAGTTCATGCAGCTCAAAGTACTTTTGAGCATTTAGCTTGTACAGGCAATATGAAAATGCAACGTGAAAATAAAAGACAGGGCTTGAAGAGAGTAGCCAAGGAAACATCTGGTGCTGTTATCCATGTTTACAGTTTCAGGGTGGATTTTCCAAAGCCTCTCAGGGAAAGGGAGCCTGACTCCCTTCACATAACTGCAGCATGTTTGGCAGCCTCATGCTCCATGGCCTGGTGCAGCTGAAGCTGTGCCACTGTGTGATTTTCTTCAGGGTGCCCAGCTCCTGGACAGCACCACACAGGCCTGCTGGGAACCACCTGGCATGGATCTCCATAGATCCATGCATGGATCACCTGTTCCCCTCCTCAGGGAAAACTGAATCCTACCTGCATTCTGGCACTGAGGAAAAAACATTTCTTTGTGACTACAGTTTACCTAAATCCCCTGTGCTTTTTGTCCTACACTCAAGTACTGCCATAAAAGCCACTCTCCCAATTCCTTCTTGCCAAAGAGCCCTGGTTATGTCTGCTGGGGGCTTCTCCCCCCTCATGGTGTCCAAGATCCCTGTGCAGAGCAAGCAAATTGTCCAGCTTGACAACTGCTGGAAACAAAGCTCTTGAAACAAAAAATAACCAAGTGTTTTTGAGCTCTGCCTGGAGATGGCCATGCCTGTGAGGTTTCTCTGCTCATCCCTCATTAAAACATGCCCTGCCTTTGTGCATGTTCCCCTGTGCCCCTGCCTGGTGCTGCCCTCACCTCACCCCACCACTGCTGTGAGTGCCACACGACTGAGACACAACCAGCATCTTCCACAATGAGTTCATTAATACACAATTACAAAATCCCAAGTAAAAGCCACTCACACCTCATTTGCAAAACAAGCTCTTAAGTATTTTAGAACCTAGTGGGTCAGATTTTTATGCATTTATTTTAGATTTGATTTTCATTAATGCCAAATGAACCTTACATGAAGCACTTCTATCTCATATTAAAGGCATGATGCCAGTGAGCACCCATTTGGTTGCTAAGTATCAGGAGATCCTCTAATTATCTGTTTTGTACTTAAGATGCAGCAGAGGGAGATTCCACTGCTCTGTGGACATGTTCCATAACTTGGCAACTGCGTGTAGCTGCCTTCAGCTCAGGAGGACACTGGTTGCATTCCTCCTCTGTGAAGTAGTGTGGAGGACTGATGACCAGTAAATCTATAAACTTAAAAAGAAAAGAAAAAAAAAGCTTCAGAACTCTCTCTCCACCCCTCTTCTTTTATCTGCTGCTAGGGCAATAATAATGGAAATATTCTGAAGGCCTTTCAGCAAGTGAGGGGGGGGCAGGAGCATGGTGTACAGCCTGGTATCCACCAGAATTTGCTTTCTTTTTTCCAGGGCACACCACCAGAATTTGCTTTCTTTTTTCTTCAGGAAAAGACTCCCTGCAAGAAAGAGTCTTGTTCTTATGGACTCAAATTCTAGTTGACTTTGAGATGCAACCTGATGGGAAATGAATAAAAATTGCAGAAAACTCCTTCCTGAAGTGGATTCCAAATCTAGTGAGTAATGCCATTCAACTCACAGGTGATGAGCCTTTGGCTCCTACATTTTTTCCTGCCCTGGCATAGAAGAGCTGCACTGTCAGGCCCCTCTGCTGAGAAATGCACTGGCTGTAGGCCCAAGTGCAAGGAGAGCACCCACTGCATGGCAACTAGAAGGGAGGGCAATGTGTGCCCACAGTTCCACCTCCTCCAAGAGTCCAGGCAGTGACCAATCCTTCCTTTGGTTGTGGGTCAAGTCCTGCAGCTTTTAAATCCTACTGAACTCACACCCAAATCAATGGAGCTATTCTCCAGACAAAAGGAAATGTTGTTTCCCTCATTATTCCCATTAGCTATGGTTCCAGGCACACAAGCAGAAAGAATGACTTTGTCAAGTTTGCTGGATCTCAGGGGCCTGTTGTTAAAGCTAATTTGAGAACGGCATTGGCACATTCTGGCCAGAAAATCCAGTACCATGGGGTTAACTTTCAGCTCTTACACCGAACACAAATCAGTGAGGAAATTCACTGCTAGGTGCAGTCTCTAATTATTTAAAAGATAATTTGCATGCTACACAGAAATAAATTAGCTCCCAGGTGACAGCTGTTCCACTGTGTCCATTCCTGGAATGAGATGCCATGCTGGGAAATCTAAATGCAGACCAAAAGATTAAAACACTGCATTTTCTTGCCTTGTAGGAAGGCTCTTCCCAAAAGAGAGGCATAAAGAAGAGAGGAGGGGAACAGATGTTTCCAACCATCAAGTTTACAAGCTGATCTAGCACACCACATTTTCACAGTCTATATTTTCATTTCACTAAAGGCACTTCACATCTTGCCAGTAGATGTGGATGCAAGTGTAACAGGTACTAGTTTAAAAGGAAGGTTTTGAAATCCAAAGACAGGAACTCAGTCCTAACATCAGGTTTGTGTTCATGTGGGATCCTTACAGACCACATGGACAAGGCCAAAACTAGTTGTTTTATCACACACATAGAAATCAGTGAGTGCATTTTCCTATTGTGCACCAAAAGCCAACCAGGCACCACTTTTTCTCTACATAAAAGTCTCAGAACAACTCACAAGAGATGCTAAACCATATTTCAGTGGGTTTTCCAACAGTCTTCTCATGGTTTGGTTTTAACCTTGTCTATTGCACACGGCATGCACATGTATGCACATTTTGTGTGACACTGTACTGTGGGGAGGTAGATGTGCTGTAGATGTGATATATTATGAGAGCACATTATACTGCCTCTGTTGCTCCATGTCCTTCTGAAAGCATCAAGTTTCTTTGCCAGCTTGCTGTGTGCCAGGACTGCTCCGTGGGGATGCCAGGGAGTTTACCTGTTACACCTGCTGGATAATGCTCCCTCCTCACAGGATGGACATGTGTAACAGGAACACCAAGCTGGGATGAGTGGGAGTGTCTCTGTGTGTGTGTTAAAGTGCCACAAGAACCACACAAGCAAGGATTAAAGAGCAGCATATGTTCACTGCTGCAGAGCAACATATGGGATTTCATTCATAGGACCAAAGAGCAAGAAGAGAAGGAACAAATCTATCTAAAGATAAGGTAGAAAGAAAACTGAAAACAACTGGAGGCAATAAAAAAAAAAAACAGATAAGAAAAACCTGGCAACTGTAATTCAGGAATTCTGCCACAGGCTAATGAGAGGCAAGATAAAATAATGAGGCAAAAGGTCCCAAACAACATCACAGTCTAATGGCTGTAAAAGACAAGTCCAAAATTAGTTCATCATCACTAATTAAGGAAAGCTGAAGGGATGCGATGAGGCCCTGATGCGTGGTATGCCTCTGTGCAGCACACCAGTGCTCCTTTGGTCAAGGTCAGGAAAATACTGCTCCCTGTGCTGCAGGCTGAAATCCCAAAGCAGGATGATTTATTCTTCCAGATGTTACTACTGGTGTGAAACCTGCTGGTGCCTCTGACAAATGCCCCTGACCACACCTCAGAGTGGTTCACAGAAAAGGTGAGCTCACAATGTGTGTGCACACTGTGATGCCCCAAAAGGACTGATGGCACCTTGCACAGCCCAAGGAGTTCTCAGAGTGCTCCAAATGTACCATCAGCATGAGCCGTGACAAGGAGAGGAAATCAACTGCTTAGCCATCTCTCATGCACTTGTGT
Source organism: Ammodramus savannarum pratensis (assembly GCA_020466415.1). NCBI lineage: Eukaryota > Metazoa > Chordata > Aves > Passeriformes > Passerellidae > Ammodramus > Ammodramus savannarum. The sequence goes on from JAHXMQ010012337.1 coordinate 27,514,831, forward strand.
CACCCTCCTTCAGTTCCTCTTTAACATTCACCAACAGTGAATTTCAGGTGAATTGCACATCTGCTGTGCCCCATTCCTCTCTTGTAAAACAACCCTAACATTTGCTATAAATCAAGCCCTACAGCAGCAATATTCACAAGCATCTTCTGGACCACAGCACACTCTTCACAGCAAACTTTTACAAACTGTTATCTAGATAACAACATTTAATCTGAAAATTTTGATACCATTTGTGCCTTTCTTCTAATCACTTGTAAATAGAAGAAAATCAAACCTGGAAATGTTTCAGGCACCACTTTGTATCACAATAAAAGCTGATAATTTGTTCCTGAGCCTGGCTTTCTGTCTCTACCCAGATGATGTAAGGCAGTACTTCACTACTCCATCTGTGACAGTTTCTGTTCCAAAGCACCATTTGTGAGGGATTTCTTCAAATGAAAATCAAAAGCAATGAAACATTCTCTCAGAGGAGATGGCACATGACTAGAACTAACCAGGCCTTCAATCTCTCTCGCTAGATAAAAATAGGCAAGTTGCTGAGTGTGACTATCACCATGAGTTATTTAAAATCTCCCTACGAACCTCTGACTTAAAAATTTGATTCAAAGCAACAAAAATACTTTTAAAAGTGACTTTTGAACATGAGTTCAGTAATAAAGGATTGTTCAAGTTCAGCTTAATGTTTAACCTACCGAATACTCTAAACAAAAGTGATAAAGACACCAAAATGCTCATTCAGATGAAAAATAATCAAGTAAACCATTGCTCCTCCTCCTCTAAGTAAATCTTAGACACAAAGCTCTTTCCAGGAAGGTCTTTGGGACTTACATTTTTACCGACAATATTGCTAAATAATGGGAAATATTTTTAAATCTGTTTTTCTACCTTTTTTCCAAGGGAAAGCAGCCAAAAGACAAAGCACAATGAGACATACCTTAAATTCTGCCAGAAGGAAGATTTTGAGCACAACAATGAGCTCCTCTCACCTGTAGAGGTCTGTGAGCTGCCCGGCCCCCCAGCGGTAGTACAGGTCATTGAGGAGGCGCTCGTGCTGCCCGTACAAGCAGACGTAGTTGGACACAGGGAAGGGCTCCTTGGAAAAGCAGGTGATGCTGTCCACCATATTGTATCTGCTGAAGTGTAGCCTGAAGTAATTCCCCTGAGTGGCCTCCCCAGTTACAATCTCTGTCCCCTAGAACAGAAAACACCAGGAAAGCTGTGGAGACAAGAACACCCAACCTGGCACATGTACAGGGTCAGCAAGGCTTTCCCACTGCCTAATATCCACAACCCTCCTGTTAAAACTGAGAGACCACTCCTGGCACAGCAGTTCATTGGGAATGTTGCTGTGGCTTGGACACAGATTTTCCATGTGGTTTGGTTACTGCCCATCCCACTGTCACTGCAGACACCTGGGGAACCTGGGCCCTCTGGCTGTGCTAGCAGTGTGACACCGGATCCACAGGGACCTGTGACCTCCTAGAGCAGCAGCTGGAGTCAGGAGGGATGACCTGGGGCATCCCAAACAACACTGGATAGCTCTGTTTGGGTAACTCCGCTGAACTCTGTTCAGCTCCTTCATGACACAGAGCACACACATGACTTATCACATTTACTGTCAATAAAAGAACACCAATATTGGATGTTCACACTCAAATTGTAGCACACTCAAACTTCAGCCACCTAAATCAATCACTCAGACAAAAATGTAAAAATTTCTTTCAAATCTCACATTGCAGTGGGATGATCAGATCACTTGAAGCTATTTTTTCCAGTTGTATTCCTGTCACAGTTTTATACATTTCTACAACCTGTTGCTAGGCTACAGAAACCTTTAGTATTTCCACACCTAAGCCAGTACCTTTCACTAGTTTCTCTTACTTCTTTCTTAGAAAATTCTTTTAGGATTTTTACACAAAGTTTCTGGAGTGGCTTTAAAAAATATCGTCCCTTTTCAGGTAATCAAGCAGGTAATCAGAGTGGCAGCAAAGTAAGTCTAATCATATTCTAGCAATTTGGAGTAAGAAAACCAATTCCTCTCTCTGATACAGTCCTTTCTGCTCTCCACTACATGCTGCTTTGGATGGCTCATCCTGGATCTGAAAAGCAAAGTGAGCCATGCTTTGATTCCTCTCCCTAAACCATTTCTTTTTTAAAAAGCCCATTTGTTTCACTGCTGTTCAGGTTTTAGAATCAGCACTGAAGTAGCTTTTAAAAAGCTGCTCTTTAAATCAACTGCAAAACTGGGCTTGATGCAGAAATTCCCAAGGAAAAAGGAAGAATCTGTACGAAAGAGGATCTTGTCTAGGTGGAAAGTTCTCTCTGGCTTTAAAAGACATTAATCTAGTACTTTTCTTGCCTCAAGTCAGGTTCTCCAGTAAGAGAAACACCTCCATGTTTGTATCCTGGGAAAATCTCCCATGTAGCCCAGCATGGGAAGTACTTTCCTGTGCCCTGTTCCAAGACAACTCTCACAGCTGCAGGACTTGCTATTTTCTAGCAGCACAGAGCATCTTTTCCACAATACTTCCTGCTCTTCTAGAAATCAGCTGAACTCCCCTGCCAGACTGCCATCATCAGTATGCACTTGCAGCACCATACCGCAGGGAGTAAAGAAGGCTGAAAGCATGAAATGCTGCTAATACTGTTCTGTGTCCTCTGCACGGAAACCAGGGGTCTTTGGAGAAAGCCAAATACTAGGAAGTGTGGAAAGGAACACCCAAGAAGTTCAGTTAGCTCTGCGACTGCTCCTGGTTTTCTCTCCAGCTGTATCTGGTGTGTACTGTGCCTTCAGAACCAGCCACCCCAAACAGGAACATTTTTTCAAACAAACAGGGAGGACAAAACAAGAAAAGTTCCATTATTTAACTTACACGATCATACGGGTCAAGTTCTACATCCAAGGGCACAGGAATTCCAGGTTTGGAAATGTGCAAGTAGTTATAACCTCCAGGAAGAACACCACCTGCCATAAATGAAAATATGAGGTTTATGAAGTCATAAACAATGAAGAAAATAATGTATTTAATTATTATTGAAATAATGTATTATAATGCAATGTTTGTCCTCCTTCTGCCATTATCTTTTTCCAGTACCTAAGGAGCCTTGAGTGCTGTACTGCACTGGTTTAGATGGTTTTGAAATGTTTTGAAAAACCATCATTTCTAAGGTGAGATAGACCTGCCTACACTACAGAAGTGCAAAAATATCTGAGAGGGGATGGAAGTGTGACAGAAATCCAGCTGGACATACCTTGAACTTTACACCTCCTGTATACGGGGAGGAGTCTGTCTGAGCCTTCTGGTGGCTCAGAACTGGGCTGAAGCTTTGAATCAAAGAGACTCAGCATGGAAGCAGCAAGCTCAAAGCCAATCTCCTTGGAGTTGAAGTTGCTGTGTGTTAATTCATCCCTGTAGTATCTCCTGGAGAACTTTGTCAGAGGACCTGCAGCCCTGATGCTGGCATCATTGGTGTGGAATTCGGTATCAATCACAACTCTTCCATCAAAAACAAGGCAAGCATCAGTGACAGCCTTAAAGATGTCATAATCCAGTGTCCTGTAGGCAAAGCTAAAAAATGCCTAAAAAGAGATGTAAATAAGTGAAGATAATTATATATTACTTACTGGTTGACTTCATATATTAAAACCCAGATCTTATTCTGAATGTTATTTTACAAAACAAGAATGTGAAATACAGTATGATTTTAGCCACACTGTCACAGCAGAGAGATCCTTCTGATCCAGCATTTACAGTTACCAAAGTTAAGACTAAGACAGCAGACAGGAGAATTACTAAACTAGACTCATCTGCTTCTGGTTATTAGATAGTTTAAAAACTTCAACATTTCACTCCTGTGAAACACACAGGAGTGAGTTTTAGTGCCCTCAGCATACATACTGTGTGTACCCTCAGCTTTTAAAAGCATCAAACAACAAATTGCTGCCCCTCCAGCAAGAAATATTCCTTTACTGGCTGAGGAAAGGGTGGAAGGGTCTCAGATGAGCACATTTTCCCTTGCTGCCATCATTCTGAACAGCTCAAGACTTAATTGTGCCAGGCCAAAGCAGCATCTCTAATCTGTCCTTCCCTTAGCACCAGCTCAGGACAAATCTGTGACTGGGGTAAAGTTGTTATCCAGTTGTACCCCCCAAGAGCTTTCTTGGGGACTATGGGCAAGTGTCAGATAGTTGACTGCATGAAGAAAAGGCACAGGGAGCTGGAAATTTTAGCAGCACTGGCATAAGCAGAGATGTGACAGTGAAGGAGATAGAGCCACTGGGCTTGCTTATAGATAAATTGAATTATTAACTATGCACAGCTAAGGGAATTTTGACAATCTCAGGGAGCCAAAAAACAAGGAAGCTCTGCCCATGAGGGCAGGAGGACCACACAGCCCCACATCCTGCTGGCTGACAGGCAGGACAGGGTCACTAGAGGAGGGCTGCAACCTCCAGGTGGAAGCCATCTGTCAGCCTGGGCAGGAGGTAGGGAAGAGGGAGGCTGCTGCTTTAGGGAAAGAAGAGATTTTCTCCTGTTGTTTTTATCCTACAGGACTCAACAAATTAAGCCCCCAAGAACTGCCAATCAAGAGCTGATACGGGCTGCAATCCCAAAAGGCCCAGAGCTGCTGCAGAGATGATTCCTGCAGAGCCTGGTCTCTCATGAATGCAGCTGCCTTCCTGGTGGGGTTGCTCTCCAGAGCCTGCTCCTCCTCTAAGTGCAGCCTCCCACATGGCTGGAGGCAGACACAGCAGCCTTGCATGGCAGCTGAACTGGTTCTGGAGAATACAAAGCCCTTGATATCACAAGTAATTGCAGGTCTTTCATCTTAGAGGCTGTGAAAGAGAGACCTCCACAGTGGATGGAGGAAGGAGGAGCAGGGGCACAAATGGGCAGGAGAAAGAAACCCCAAGGCAAGAAGCATCTGAAGGAACAGTGCAGGTCATGCAGACAAGGTGATGGGGAAAAGGGGGGCTGGAGGGGAGCTGGTCAGCAGATACCAAAAGAACCACATTGAGATCTTTGTGGAAGGATAAAAATATAGAGATTTCAATGAAAAAGGAGATGACTTAAAAAGCTGCATACAGTGAGAGAGTGGGAGGAACATCACTACTGATATGGAGACCAAAGTCAGGAGACAGCTATGGATAAAAGTGCTGTGTGAGGTCTTCACCTCATTACAAAAGGCTTAACCATCCCTATGGGAAAAAGAAAAGGGCTGCAGAGCAGGGACCTCAACACCTGGGGAGCTCTCTGGGAGAGGCACAGGGCTCACCCTCTCCACAGTTAACCCCAACAGCTGCACAGAGGGGAGTGCAGAGGGTCTTGGTGGCTCCCTATGGATGCAGGTTTTTAAGCGTCTCACTCCCGTGGATTAGGTCAATAAAGGAAAACAGAGCTATGCTGGCCCTTAGGAAAGGCCAGAACCTGCCCCAGGCTCAGAGCAGAGCCACACCAACAGCTTCCACAATATATTGGTACTGGAAGTGAAAAAAACTGGTGTAGAGGGAAAGGAACTTGCTTAAAATATATTTTCATTAAGTTACATACTATTCCAGTGTTTTTGGCTTCTACTATGACAATTAAATGCACATAACTATAGACAGTAGTAACTGCACATTTAAATAAGAAAAGGATTTTTGGAATTACTTTGAAAATTAATTAAGAATATTTGTCACTCAGCAGTCACAATTACTTGTGTGTCAGGTGACTTAAATACATTTTAATCCAAATCAGTCAGGACACTAACAATAGGTTTATTCGGATTTTTAAAAAAACAATCATGGAGACTAACAAATTCAATCTCCTAGAGACAATGAGGAAATAGATAAATCTGTGAGGGAGCAGGGAAATGTGATGGCTTTTTATTGAAATTTACCAATATAGCTGGATGGGATGTGCCTGAGCTTGTCTGGCCCTTGCTGCTGAACTAAATAGTGGCAGCTGTGGTGTTTTACCCCAGAGACACTTTTGGCTGGCTGGGTGTGTGGTGTTTCACCCCAGACACACTTTTGGCTGGCTGGATGCTGCAGCTGGGCACTTGGAGACAAGTCCAGACTTGCAGGAGCTCTGGTGGTGGCAGGATGGAGCCTCCTCCTTTAAGAGGGTCTGCTCCTCAGGTTTAACTTTGGTGGAGAAGCTTTAAGGCAATGGTGAAGGAAAGGAGTCAGTT
>JAHXMQ010012337.1:27521104-27614095 GCA_020466415.1 Ammodramus savannarum pratensis
GAGGGGAGGTCTCAAGGGACAAAGGACACCTGGATGGCCCAACGCCCCCCCAGGGGTAGAGGACATCCTTTGAATCTGCCAATCACTTCTGGAATTCTACGACTGACAGACAGTACTCAGCAGGAGAAAGAAGAGGTGATTGATACCTCTTGGGTATTGACACCTCTTGGTGATTAGGAAGGAATCTTCAGGGGAGGGCCCCGAGGTTCTGAGGTAAACCCTGAAATCACAACTTTTGTGTTAAAAGCCCAGCCTGAAGGGTAAGCGAGTACTTACAGAGCACTGCAGGTGGAGGAGGCTGGAGGCAGTGGTGAAGGCAGCCCAGGTGAGGAGGCCATTGTCATCGTGTCCCCACTGTGCCAGGATGCTGTTGGGGTGCACAACCACACGTGCCCCTTCCAGGGCCTCGCACACTGCTTGTTCCAGGGCGGCCTCGAGCAGGCAGGGGCTGGCAGAGCCCGGCGGAGCCCACACCAGATGGATGCGGTAACCCTCGATCCCAAGGGATAAGAGGCCTTCTACCGTGGTGTACGTGTCAATTGTGTTCCCATAGACAATGATGTTCCCTAAGAGGGAAAAAAAAGGGCAAAAGATTTCTAAGACATATAATGAAAACCTTATTAGTATAACTCAGATGATAATAATGTGGAATTGCACTCTTTGACCCTCTTGTTTCTCTGATGCTATGAAGCAAACAATGTTACCTAGCAACAGCAGCTAAGATAATTTAGTGAAGAATCTGTACAAAACATCCCACAAAGTAGGCAAGTACTTAACACAGAAATATGATATTCATCCTGACCCCATAATCTGAATTATTTTGATTGAAAAGCCTCTAGGGGTATATAAATAAATAAATAACCATTTTTATTTTATTCTCCCCCTCTCCCTAATTTTGCTCATTCAAAGGACTGATAGAAGGGGGAGCAGTCAGAATCAAATTCAATACAGCATTCAGAAAACCCCCACAAACCATGGAAAGGCCAAATTAGAGAAAACAAGCCCTTGTGCTACATGGAGGTCACCAGTGCTGCCACTCCCTTCTGCCAAAGCCTGATCTCCAGAGAACGGGGATGTACCTGTCCCTGGTGGTGAGGAGAGCTCAGCACAGCTCTGAAGGCAGCTGCACATGGCACAGTGCCCAGCCCAGAGCCCGTTCCATCCCTGCTCACTGCTGGGAGCTCAGCAAGCTGCAGGCAGCCATCCATCCCAGCAGCTGCCATGACAGCAGCATGTAGGAACTGCTGCTCCTTCTGCAGAGCATCAGCACCAGCACAGAAACAGCTCCTGAATGCAGCTCCATCCTCCTGCCTTGGGCAAAGGGAGCTCAGACCTGATCAATCCCTCCTGCCTAACACTGCACAGCTGCAGGGCAGGGCCCTGCTCATTCTTGTCCTGAACTGCTGCCACTTCAAACTGTACAGTGAGAGCTGAGCAGGAACATGAGGATGGGAGGGTCTGTTCTGTGTGAGCATGATAGGGCTCTCTAGCCTAAGGGCTAAAGCCCTCCTGACAATAAGAGAGGCAGAGCTGGGAGGCAGCAGAGCAGCTGTGTGTTTTATTTCAGGATGGTTTCATATAAAATTCTGACATTCCTCTGAGCAAGACTGAGACCTGCTGCTCTCCCTTTCATTCCCTCTGCCCTCTTCTTGGAACAGGCAGTATTTGTCTGCTGTGTGATCCTCTAAGCCTTTAAGCAACCCAGGCAAAATGGAACTTCTCTCCTGGGGCTAAGGACCATGATCTAAGTGCCAGAGCCCAGCCCTGCAAGCTCTCTGTGCACCACACAGCCCACAGCCATGCCACACTCAGCTGCCCCAGCCCTAAGCAAGTGGCAGGGTCTAGAGAGAGGCAGGAACACCCCCACCTGCCTGCCCATGCCCACATCAGCTCCTGTGTTTCACATGTGTCCTGTCAGTACAAGGATGCCCAGAAACCACCTACCCACTGTTTTCATGTTTCTCACCTGGGCAGTGCTACAACCAACCAATGCTTGTCTCAGTGGTGGCATTTCCATCTTGTCACAAGTTACAGCATCCTCAATGCCCTGAATTGTATTTTTTTTATGGGCTAAGCTAATCTCACTGGACCATGTTTTACTGCATGAGATGCACAGCAATACTAATCTGAGCATACACACAGCCCCACCTCCCAAGAATATTAATGATAAAAATGTTAACAGATGTTCTCCTATTCCCCTTTGACTACAAGGTTATTTCATTTGTCCCCATCAGTTTGGCTACTTGTAGGTGCCAAAGAAACATCTCTCTTCATAGCTGCCAGAGAAAAGACTTGCCCCACGAGGACACTGCACACCAGTGACAGAAAACATGAAACATGTTTCTGCTGTTCACAGCAATGACCCAAGGGACAGAACCATTTTATCTGCAAATGTATCAATTTGAAAACATAGGAAGAAAGAGAACTTACTACTTCCATAATAAACATTATATAATACTTCCATAAACATTACATATATTATATACATAATGTTTATATATAAACATTATATATAAAAAACAACATATATATGCTCCAGTGTGTCTATCACTGGCCTGACTTCCCAAGCCAGAAGAATCTATCCCATAGCTTGTGCCTGCCAGGACACCTGTCTGCAGCTACACTGGCCTCAGGAGAGTGCCAAAAGAGAAGACAGATGTAAGTCTGATTGTTTTTTCCCTGCTGCAGCAGGGCGTAATGCAAGAAGCAGCCCAGTAGAACCCGTGGGTAAAGACCAGTTTTGCTCTACTCATTTTTATTAACTCCATGTGCTGACAGTGCAGGCCAGGATGTGGTGTGCAGATGCTGACAGCCTCGTGCTACATTTACATGTTTTCAACTTGCAGGGAGTGAAACATATGAGTGAAGAGGATGCCGTGGCTGGAAAAGGAGGATGAGGAGGGCTTCCCTGAGGCACAGCCAAGAAAAGCTCCATTCTGACTGCAGGGCAAAGCTGGGCTGAGACCTTTCACCCTTGGGCAGCACAGCCCCCTCAGAGAGAAGCTCAGTCCCTGCATTAGACACTGGCATTTGGGGATGGACAAGATCAGATGAGAGTCCTACATTTCTCAAGAAAAATTAAAATTCTGGTTTATATGGTAATATTAAATACAACTGCATTAGATCAGGGAAAGCAATGCTCCTTTATTGACCTCTTGTAAATCAACAATTTACTGCTTCTGCTTATTACAATATTAGCGGCTTTTTAGATGACAGTGCTAGTAGTCTAGGAACTGCAGATATTCATTATGGACTGAAATTATGTCCATTGAACAGAGAGCAGTTCCTCAGGATGCTTTTATTATTTAACTACATGAAAATGTATGTATCTGTGAGTAAACATAATAACCTTCTACAGAAAAAACAGCCATAAATAAAGATCATTACAGTAGTTTTATCGTTTATTACCTGAATGTCAGCGTCCTGCTGCAGAGCAGACTCATTAATTTTCCACAAGTAAGAAGCACAAGATTTCAGTGACCCTAATGTGACCTGAATCTTTGCAGTTTGCAAAAGCCAAAGGAGAAATCCAGTATGAGCTAAAGCATTGGTGGCTCCAGTTGGTGATTCATGCACTGGAATTTTAATGCAAGAGTATTCCTACAAACACATTTTTAATAAGGCAGTATACTATGCTTAGGTGAAGAGAAAAAAAATAATTGCTTCATTTTGGGCCATTAAAGCAGTTTTGCTCCTTTCTTTACTTCCATCCTACTTTTATTTTCATGGAAAGTGCAGAGCTAATAGGAGATGAATTTCAATTAGTCCCAATTACAGCCATAATAGGTTCCATGCATTAGGTGGCTGGGTTTATCAGTAAGCCACAGTGGCAGCCACGGGGCCAGTGCTTGCCCTGCTCCCAGGCCCTCAGCAGCAGAAAGCCCTCCCAGAGCCCTGGCACAACTGTCAGGACCAAAGGAACAATGTTGGTAAGAAACACAGCTGGAAGAAGCAGCAGGGTGAGGAACAAGAGAAACTGAGATCAGTGGAGGAAGACCTCTCCAGCTGGGCACTCTGCACAGCAGCAGAGAATGTGATGGGAAGAGCAAGGAGAGGGAAAGTGTCACATCTCTCCTGGACCACATCTCCAAAAATGCCTCCAGACCAACCTCATGGTGATGTGTGTGAATTTACCTTCTCTACACATGAAGCCAGGCCAGGGCCTCATTAGGGGATGCAGCTCCACCTTGCAGCCAAGGCCAGCAGCAATAACAAAGTGAAGATGAACATTCCATGGCTCCAGCACTGCTGCTGGAGCAGGTGCACTCATGCTAGGGCAGGTGAGACAACCTGCCTGTGCCATTTGCTGCAGAGTGACTGATCCTCCTGGCACCAGCCAGCAGCTGCTCCCAGGCACAGTCCTGCACAGGGACACCAGAGCACATTCCAGGACTGGGCACACAGGGAGTTACATGAAGGACCCGTAGCAGCAAACAGGGAAAGCTAACACCCTCATCTGTCTATGCAAAGTCAGCTGCTGTAGCAGCTGGGTGCCAGGTAAGGCTGTGTGGGCAGGGCTGGCACCAGCTGGAGGACAGGTGGAGGCCAGGAAGCTGGCCAGAAACACTGCCATGGTTATGAACCCCTGTGCTGATCACAGCAAGACCTGGAGGATGATAAAGGAATTCCCTATGCTTTTAGAACTTCCCTAAAGGGCTGCCAAGCAGGTGTGAACCTTGTACCACACCAAAACACTGCCAATTCTCATCACACTCCACAAATAAGGTAGGTAAAACACATCTTCAGGAAAGTCCTGCTCTTGCACTCTGCCAGCAGGAATTCCCCACAAGGACAGCTTTCCTGCTTTGCTGCTCTGAACTGTCCTGACTCACAGCCAGCAGGAACTGACATTTCATCAACTCATTGACTCTTTGGTGTCTGTTTTTCTAGTTCAAAGTTGACTCAGAAACCTGGATGGTCCCAGATATTTTCCACAGTGCACACACTAGTGAACACACAAACACAGCACACACAACAAGGCTGAGAAAATACAGAGATGGTGCACATCAGCATAAATGTCTGATTTTAAGGGTTAAAAAGCACCAGGAACTTGCAGTTCTATGTGAACTGATGCAACTGAATACAATGCTGACAGACACTTCCTAATTTAGGCCTATTTTCTTTGTGTTATGCCACAAATCTAGATATTTTTCTATACAGTAGAAAACCACATCCACTAATTAAATTATTATTTTACTGGTGAATTAATGACCCTAGACAGATTTGCATTTGGGACTCATTTGGTTTTCTATAATAACTGCAGATAATTAATCTATCTCAAACCTTTCTTTCCCAGCTAAATATGCTGGGTATCCAAAATAACTAAAAATTCTAAATTAATCTGGAAAACTAAGCCCAGCAGATAAAAGACTGTTAGAATTCATCAAGCACCAATTATACTAGGGAATAAAGGAAGTAATAAGCCTAGGAAACATTTCTGTAAGTGTGTGTGCTTACCTGTGGACTTGATGAGGCGGTGTTCCTTCAGCCAGAGTGCTGCCTCAAAGCAGTCCTGGGCATCATTGAGAGTGAAGAGATTGGAAGGGACTTTCTCTGTGTATCTCTGTGGCCACAGGCTCGTGACTTCACTGATATATTCTCCCATGGGAGCCAAGGCCTGGAGAAATGAGTCAGTGAGTGGATATGGCACAGACCTTGGAAATGTTAAAACACACTGACACTCTCACTTTGGCTACCCAAGAGCTGCTGTTCTGGCACATCTCAACCCTCTGTCACACTCAGCAGCAGCAAACACACCCATGGCCACCACATGTGTGCATGTGGTCCCTGTTTCCTGTGGGATGTGGGCAACCACTTCAAACAGCCCTGTCAGTGCAAGTGCACGTGGCAAACACCAGGTGCTGCACAGCAGAAATGTCCCAACACACAGAAGGGGATCTCAGCAGCTCTCTGAACGACAGATCACTTTAAAAGGCTCTGCCTCCATCTTTTGTCAGCAAAAATCAACCTTCTACAATGACAGATTTTGTCCCAGAGAAAGGGATCAAAACCTGCTTGATAGCTCAAATGAAGATTCAGTAACATGGTCACTGTGTAATGCTGCTTTACAATAACAAACTCAGTTTGAGCTGAAAAAAGCAAAAAGGAAATCTTGTCTCTAACTTCCTAAGCACCACTGAGCCACATCCTGAAACCTGTTCTCACTGCCAGCCAAATCAACTTAAATACTGCTGGGTCATATAAAACCAGGCATGACACCAAAAGATCTTAACAACTAAATCTCCAAATCATAACACATAATGTTTTACTAAGCATTAACTTGACTGCTTACCAAATAAGGAACAACTTACAAAAAGGATGGACTAGAGCTCTGTGTAATAAAAACAGAAGCCATTAATTTCTTCTTATCCTTTTGTATAGCTTGAAAGTGAGAATAGATGATAATGATGGAATTCGCCTCAAAGGCAGATAAAATCTGCCTTTTCCATTGCTATCTTTACCTTTCTCCCCCACTGCAGTTACTTGCCATAAATTATTTTGCAAGTCAGAGTTACCTCCAAACACCTTTTCCTAGGAGCACTTTTTTCAGCTTTTGTTTCATCCCTGCTGAGCAGTGCCCATGGGCTGCTGTTTAAGTGTGCCTCTGCTCTGAGAAGGGATCACAGACCACGCAGCCTGCTGCACACAGGCAGCCAGACACTGCTGTGGGATGTGGCACAGCACTGCAAAGCTGCACACATTGTTCACATCCATCTCTTCATTTTAAAGGCAAAATGCCTTGCTCACAACTTCTACCCCAAACCATCCAAGTAAGGCAAAGCCTGGCAACAAAGGGGCTGCACCAAGCTGCCTGTTTGGTTATGGAGCCTGATGGCCTCATGGGGATACAGGAGCCAGAAGCCACTCTGCCCAGGGAGTCTGAGTGGAAGCTGACCCTGTGGAGCTGGAGCTCAACTTGATTCCAGATCTCCTATGCAACTAAGGGTCTGCTTCAATCTCACTGGAAACTCAGCTGTGTGCTACAACACCAAGCAGCACCATGAACGTGCCTAGGCATGGTCATCACGTGAGATGAGTAATTAATTTGATAAGGAATTCTCTCCATTTCCAAAACTAGGTCATATGGTGTTAGACCAGCTGGAGTTCAGTCTCCTGTGGCTGGGACCACATGTCAGTTGAGCCTGCTCCTCAGCAGGTTTAACGGTTATGGTGGCAAAAACACCAGCAGCTTTGCCTCCTGCCCAACCCTGAGCAGTAAACTGTCCAACCCTCCTCTCCTCCAGCTTCAGCACCAACACAGCCCTACACCCTGCTGCACTGCAGGGCTGCAAACTGCTGATGCTACCCTTGCTCTGCCTAATCCCAGGAACACCATTCAGAGTGGAAAACCTGGGAATACTGTGCTGTTCACTCTGCTCACCTGGTAGCTCTGTCCCGTGCACAGAACCAGGTAGTCATACAGCACTTTCTCCTTGGAAACTACGACATATTTGGCACTGCGGTTTATGCTCGTCATTTTACCAACCACAACATTAACCCAGGAACAAAGTGACATCTGTGCATAATCTTCATCATTAAAACAGTGGCTGCAAAGAAAAAATATCTGTAAGTGACATTTCGGCAGCTGACAGCAGGCATTAATTAGACATCTGGTGAGCTCAGCCCAGGCCCCCAGTGGTTCTGCCTGCTCCCTTGCTGTGAGTTTACTGCAGCCTATGGTAAAAGATTAGGCATTAGGAAATACTCAGTTACAAATTGACAGCTTTCTGCTGAACCCAAACAAGGCCTTACAAGCACATCATTTAAGAACAAAATCAGAAATCTATGCTTTGCTTTTCCTTTGCAGGCTGATGGGAGTTAGAAGCTTTTGAACCTGCAAAGGAAATAATTCAACAGTCCAACTCTTTCTCCAAGACAAGACTTCTTTATTCAGCTCTTCCTCAACTTTCCTTCCTTTGCTATTCAACTTCACCAGTCATAGCTAAGGTGAGACACAAATGCAGGGAATGCACCCTACCATTTTAGCATCTGTATTCCAAAGTATTAGTCCAGAAAGTTTAAAATAAATAGAAAGCTAGAAAATGGTTGTCAGAGCTAGAAGTAAAAGGCAGAGATCTCAAGTCTCCTATTGGTGATCCTTTTCCAAAAGAACTTTTCCACAATGCAAAAATGACAAATACTGAAAGAACACTAAACTGGTTCTGAGTGTTGCAGTCCAGGACGTTCTGGGTGTGCATGGAGCACACGTCACAAGCAAGGTGCTCTGACAGTGTGAATTCCATATCAGTACCCTAAAAATAATGAGTTGGCTTTGATAGTCTCAGACAAGTTTTGTTTTCTCATGTTTTAGGGGTGTTGCAGCCCGTTCCAAGCAAAAAGCATTGTCAATCCCTTTGTGTGAAAGAAGTATAAAAGATCTGGAAGCTGCTATTTTAAAAAGCCAATTTTAAAGCAAAATACAAATGGAACAAAATCCCTTTTAATGCCTCAGCAATGAAAATTACAATTGCTTCCAAAGGCTTGGAGTGTGCCCTCACCAAGGATCTCCAACCAATTAAATACCAAGACACTTCTTACTGCATTTTACCACTCTCTGTTAATAATAGCCTTTGGCAAAGACAAAGATTCCTGAAGATAAAATACTTCCATACAGGCGTGCAACAGACACATCACTCTGTAAGTGAGGAGAATATTCTCACCTAGGTCCATTGTGACCCCTGAATGCCATGAGCCTGGCAATGGCCCACCATGGAAATGCACAAGAGGTTGCTGGCCACTGTGCAGATCCAGCTGGGCTCAGCTCCATCCCTCCCCAATACTGAAAACCTGCACCAGGCAAAGCCTGTTCAGTTAGGTTCTTTCAGTAGAACTGGACAAACCCATTTATAGCTCTGTAGAGCAATAAACCCATAGGATCTAGCAAAAGAGAATGCAACAGGTTGAAAACATGCAGAAAAAAGAATGGCTGGCGTCACACAGGTGTCTGGTGAGACCAGAGCAGCTCTGCAAGAAGAAACACTGTGAACAAACTACACGAAAGAAGCTGAGTCTCATCCCTGCCAGGACCTCAGGAGGGGAATGGCCAGCACAGACACCCTGGGCTTCACTCAGGCTGTCAGCTCAAATCACCACAGAAAATACACAGCCATTTAGAGGCCCAAAAACGTCACTTTCTATGTATAC
Organism: Ammodramus savannarum pratensis; assembly: GCA_020466415.1. Lineage (NCBI taxonomy): Eukaryota > Metazoa > Chordata > Aves > Passeriformes > Passerellidae > Ammodramus > Ammodramus savannarum. The sequence continues at coordinate 27,530,249 of JAHXMQ010012337.1, forward strand.
TTAGTGATGAAAAACATTCCACTTCCTCCCACTGGCCTCAAAGTGATTTAACAGAAGGGTCTGGGCCCATGCTCAAGCATTTGATGCTTTTCTGTGGCACCAGCAGCTGCAGCAGAGAGTGCAGGCAGAGACCAGCACTGACAGCTGCTGCTTTGCCATTAATACCAGGACACACATCCCAACACACAGCTCCTGGTTCCACGTTAATCATTGCTACCAAACTCCCAAAACTAGCATTCAGGATGCCACAGGAACAAATACAGTTAATTTCACAACCTGGGGAATTTTAGGATTGAATTGCCAGGCTTTCTGTGATGCTCTGTGTCCTCTGTACTCAGAGATGGGAAAAAAATAAGGGAAGAAAACCACTGACAATTCTGAACTGTAGTAATGCAGAAATCTGTAAATAAAATGGACATTAAGGACAGAGAAAGGTTTTCAAAAGCACCTCTATAATTGAGGTGCACAGCTCCCAGGAGATTGACACTCCAAAAATCACTGGGATGCTTTCAGAAATCATATCCTGCAGAGTTCAATTTTCACTCTTAATCTACTTTCAGATTTTAACAGCCAAATCTGTTGAGGTGGCTCTGAACCTGCAGCTTTCTGTCACGAAGGATGCTTTGTTAGTACAACTCTTTTCTACAGTGAACTTAGGAAAGATACTATGTGCATTTATGTGAGAATATAATTCCTTCATTTGCCAGATTTGCACTTGAACACACCCTCTTCCACAGCACAAAAAGTAATACAGGCAACTACTTTTACAAAATCTCTTGTCAGGGCAAAATTCCAAATAAGATCAGATGGTTTTAAACAGGTTCCCACTACATTATTTTCACATCTTTGTAGAGATTCCATTTGTAAGGTTCAGCAAGCAGACATGGAGCTGTTTTGTCATTTAAAGAGCCAGTCCTTTAGTGCACTGCAGCTCATGGAGGAAAAGATTTGATAAAATACGATGTAAAAGCTCCAAAGAGTCACATGCCAATTCTAAATAACTTAGTATATGTTCATTCCCCAGCTATTCAGAACAACTGATCCATTTTAATTCTCTGCTTCTCAATGTTCAAAACAATCATATTCAAGTCCACAGTGATGATTTACCCAAAACAAAACCCAAAACCACTGTATTTAAATGAGAACTATGTACTTTGAATTTTAAAGAGGTAAGATCTTATCTGACTAAATGGCAGCTGTTATATTTATTGAAAAACAAGGATGCCTGAAAAGTGTTTGACAGTCCCTAGACAAGGCTCTTGCTCCATTTCCCTTCAGCTGTGCACAGCCCTGGTCTGGACAGACTGCCACAGCCCAGGGACTGGCACTCACAGCCCACAGCAGCAGAACTGATGCAGAACAGTTCTGCCAAACTGATCAACAGCAACAATTCCCCTGTACCCAGCAAAATCCCCACCAGCACTGATGGGCTCTGCATCCCACCACACACTGCCTAAAGTCAGTCCCTGTCACATTACCAATATTAATTCTTGTAGGTTCTTTCGTTCAGTATTATTTAGAACAAAAATTACCGAAGTTAAAAACCAAACAAAATTTAAAAAGTAAGCAGACATCTTGTGTCATTTGGCTTCAGCCTGGAGATTTAAACAATCTAAAAAGCCTCAGAAAGATGGGCCCACTTCCAAGGTATAACACAGTGGATTCCTGTCCTGAAGGTACTGCTTTGGCACTATTTCCCTATTCATAATTCTATCCAAGTCCTCTTGTAGGTGAGTACATGCTGGATAGACAGACTGGAGTATTTTGGGGCTCTCTACGGATGTATCTAAAATTTAGGACAAGTTCACAAGAATTACAGAGTGTTATGTTTTCTGCAGGAGTCACGGAAGTGTTTAGACATGAAGTCAAACCTGTTAATTAAAAATCTTCCATATTTGGAGCTCAGTGGGTCTTTTCCTGGAAGGCCATGAATGGAAATCAAGGTCAGGTTGTTGAACTTCAGACGTGGCCTGTGGAAAGAAAAAGAAAGAGTCCCAGTTGGAAGAAATTAAGAGGGCACATCCAAGGAACAGTATAGCTCAGAATTCCATGTTCAGGAGGATACAGAAAGCAATTCCTTTACACAGGGTCAAAGTGTTTCACTCTGCCCAAATGCAGGTGTCTCTGGATACAAAAAGAAGAACAATTTCCACCACAGTTTCAGTAATGCTGGGGCGAGGAGGGGGACAAGACTGACAGTATGTTGAACTAAATGTGATCTGACATTTGAAAACAAGTAAATATGATGAGTGATTAAGCCTTCTAATCTTCAAGGCTTTCTGTAAGTTAAGGATGGACTGATGCAAATGGTACAAAGGAATCAGAATGTTTTTTATCAACCAATGTTAATTTGTTATTCATACATTTAAAAAATATATTCAAACATAGTTAAAGGTCATACTTAAACCAAGGAATTTCAAGGTTATGGCTGCCCCTCTCAAAATGCATATTAATAGTTTAATTCTGGATTATGGATTATCTGTGGTAAATCTCCATGCATACTCAGGCCAAACACAAAGTAATAAATAACCTTAATGTAACAGAGTGCATATATTTATACAGATTATGGGCCTGATTCTCATTTAAATTAAGGTCACTCTGCAAAGGTGGATGTAAATAGAATTTGCTTTTCATTTATGGCCACCTTATGCTGCCTGAGTGATACAAAATGGTCTTGATGTAAATGAGAGTGAGCCTGATCCACAAGGCTGAAAGCAGAGTGTTGAAGTGATGCCATCTGCACACCGGGAACGTCACTCGTGGGGTGCGAACAACAACTACAGGAACTTCACACACCAACAGAGCACAGCTCCTTGGCATTTATTTACATGGATCAATTACATAAACACCCTACACATCCTCCTAACCTCAGAGCAAGGAAATTTCATTTCAGTGTGGAGCTGAAGGCATCTCTACATGCTGCATGGTCTCTTACCAACAGGTGCCCAAATCCAGGGGCTACAGTAACATTACATTTAAATACTGTTAATATTTAGGATGAAAACCTTGTGAGCTAGCACCAGAAACAGGGCATAATCAAAGTTCTAGGTACTATTAATGTGCCTCTTCTGCATGACTACACGATGATGCACTTTATTGATCTGGTCACATACCATTTTCCTCTGCAGATGCTCTACCTCTATTGAATCCCCACACAGGCATCCAGGATTTCCCCAGTCATATGGTATTTGTTCCCTCTTCCCTACTGAGTGGGAGGCTTCAAATCAGACCTTCCAGTCAGTACAATTTACTAACTAATGCTTTATTTCTACCTCAGCACTCCCATGGCATCCCCATATTAATTCATGTTTGCCACTCATTCATCTCGTAGGCATCAAAACGTTGATTATCATCTTGGACGAAATGAGACAAAACAAGTTCAATCTTTGATTTCCCCTTCACACTGAGGAAAAGCCAGGCACAAAGTAGGGTGGCTGGCAGCTCCCCAAGGGCAGGGTTGTCCAGGGGCAGAGCTGCTGGGGCTGGTGCCTGTGCTCTGAGTGCCACAGGCTGCCCCTCTGGCTCCACAGTTCCACACAGCTCCAGGCAAACAATGGCTCCATCTCCACACACAGACAAACCTCTGCTGCTAAGTGTCAGAATTTGGTCAGTGTTTAATCACAGGCTGGTGGTATTTGTGCAAATTATCAGAATCTTTAAATAAGTACCAAATGTCCTATCTTGTGTTTCAAAGGCCTGGCTCCAGAAGCGTAGCTGGCACGTGTGACCCCAGGATTTAAAATACATTTACACACACACACACAGGCACTTAAGGACAAGCCTGAGCACTAGAGGGGAGCTGCAGCTCCTGCTGGCACTGGCAGAGTCTCCACAGGGTGACAAGTGGGGGATTTTGTGCTTTATTATTTCTAGGCTAACAAAAGGATGGCTCATTTACTACTTTGGACTCCTTACCAGTGCCTAAAAGCTCTTAACTGGAGAATAACCAAGGCCCTGGACATAGACAGTGGTGTCAGGACAAGGACTGACTTAGATGCTGCTAATAACAATGTCCAACATGAAACAGGGCAAAGTGGAGGTTTCCATTTGATGAAAAAGTCTTCAAGTTAAGAGCCTGAACCAGTGCAACATTAAACAAGTGCACCTGCATTTTAGAAGCAAATAATTCCAGCAGGGATTCACGTTGCTGTGGATACAGAGGGAAGAACAGCTCAAAGATACTGGTAAAGCAGGGAGGGATTAGAGTATCTAGGGAAATAAGTAAAAGGTGTTAGGTTTCAGTGCAGAGCTCTAGAGGACAGCTACAAAAAGAAACTGAACACTCTTGTCCTCAAAATAAAACAGGGTTACCAATCTACTGAGCATAATCAAAAGGACACAGAAAAGTTTTAGCATAGTTTTTACATATATCCTGGTGTTTGTGAATTTGTTAGAGTATTCCCTGCTCATTTTGTGGATTTTTTTGCCTGATGTCTTTCTGTTTTTGTTTTTTATTTTTCCTTCTGTGTGTGGCATAATGATGGAGGCTTAGATGGTGGAAACTGCCTGAGCAAATAATTTAATTACTTGCTTTCATTTAACCCCTCATTATCACAAATCAAACTACTTTTGTTACAAAAAATAAAGTGCAGCAAAGCAGCCTCCATGAACCTGAGATCTCAATTTATTCCAAATCTTGCACTTTATAAGATTCTTTTCCCAGTTACCAATAAAAACTAAAATAAAGGAGTGACAGAAGATAATGCTTTATCTGCCTCCTAAAGTTGGTAACTATGTGAACTGTTCTCCTGTGTACACAATCTTTAAACAATAATATCTGAAATTATAACCTATCCAAAAGTAAAGTCCTAATGACACTGGATCCTCTGGATCCTCAGGTTCACTGCAGCAGAGCCCTTATAAAAACGGCAGCTCGAGATCATTCTGAAAATGGCAAAAAAAAAAAAATCTGATTTCAGCACAAAACACCAAAAAGTAAGATGTGATAAAGTCTTGCATTAACAAAACTTGGAAATCAGAAAATTCTCTGTCCTGAAACAAAAAAGGAACACTAAATTTTTGCAGGGAGGAAGGAGCCCAGAAGCAGAGATGATGATAAGAGTCCCAACAGGCCATAACCTGTGTTCAAGGCACAGGAGCTCAGCATGTCCAGGTGTCACTCTCACTGTACAAGGCAGATGGAGACAGTTCTCCTTTCCTCCATAAACGTAACAATTTGTCCAAAGCAGGACATTTTTTTTTTTAAGGACACATTTCAAGAACACAACAGTCAGAAGAGAGAAGACACTTCTCCAAAAGGAAAAGAAATCCAACAGATTTCCCAGCTCCACACCAAACTCACACAGCTTAACAAAGGTTTCCCATACAAATAACCAGAAAGAATCCCCACTCACTCAAGGTGTCCCTCTAGGATAAATGTGCTACTCAGTACCACAGCCCTGCTTGCAGCCCCTTCCCAAGCAATGTGTTCCCATGCTGTCTCTCCATGAATTCCTTTGCCAGCTCCATTGCTTTCCTTTCCCTGAGCTGCCTCTGCCTCCCCACACAGCCACACTTAGCTGCAGCAACAGCAGAAGGGTTTGCTGTTTGTATCAACACCTACCAAAAGCAGCTCTTCTCAACAACCTGCTCTGAGGGCATCAATTACGGCCTCCAGAGCAGGATTCCAGATTCACTGCTGACCAACAGATGTCCATTTCCAAGGTATCCCTCTTCAACTACCAGTAAACAAATATTAGCCAGTTCTCCCTTGGATTGACCTTAGGAAAAAGTGTTTAAATTGTGAATGAATTTGCTCAACAAAGAAGGGATAACAGCACAGTGTTCACTGGGACACTTGTCAATGCAAGGGTCAAGGAGGGGCTTTCCACACAACCTGGCCCATGACAACTCTTCCTCTCTTAGCAAAATATTTCATCGTGCCCCAATTGCTTCTTCCTGGTATTAAAACAACAAGGTCCCTTCAAAAACTTCTATTTTGATGAAGCAGTGCTTTGTTTGTTGGTTTTTTTTTCTTTTCCAGAAACTTCCTGCCAGGTTTATTAGTAATTTTATCAGATGCTGTCATCCTAGGAAGAGCAACCTCTAAGTCCAGGCCATGAAAGCCACCATTGACACCATTTTCAACATCTTAGCAAGAAACCATTAAAGAGCTAAAGAACATTTCCTTCACCCTTTGACTTAAACCCTTCAAGGATGCTTGAGAATCCTTCTCCAGCACGGGTAGCTGGGTGCCTCACCAAACTTTGAACTTGATGGTTCACTACTTAGTAACAATTACGTCAGCGAGTTATCAATGTTACTCTCATACACAATCCAAACACAGCTACTAGAAAGCAAATTAACTCTATCCCAGCCAAACACAGAGCAATCCCGTCTTAGAAGCTGTTCCTCTCCTGTTAAATTTGGATTCTCCTGCAAGGTCTACTCCTTTCACTCTTTCCTCTTCGAGTGATTCGCCCTAGATTTCCTCCTCTGTGGTTATATCAATTGTCTCTCATCCTCTGCTGATCATTTTCCTAGACAATATAATTAAAAACACTAGAAACTCTGACTGTTGCCTTCCATTTCCTTTACTAATTCCTAGTTTTTTAGGTGGCTTTACATCAGTCTACAATCTTGATTTCTCGCTGAACATTACCAAACATGTCTTTTTCCAGTTTCTTCTTTTGAGTTCCCATCCACCTTTTATAGCTCATTACTCTGAAACACCTCATCCCCCTCCTGTGGTTTCACTGTTTTTGTCCCTTCCAGTCACCTCTCGCTTCCCAGAAAGTGGTTTTGCTTACAGAAACTAGAGCATCCACTCAAGACCTGCGGCATTTTCACAATCTAGGTTACTAAAACTAACATGGCAGAGTTCCTACAGTATGAATTGTTCTGAAACAGGGCAGGGAAAACTACAGAGCTCTTTTCCTTGCCCACTCAAACGCATAGCTAAATTAGACCCATCCATATCCTTCCACAGCTACAGCATTCACAAGGGCAGCCCTGCCATCCCAAATCTAAGTTAGGTTTGAGTTTGACCCAATCAAAGCATTATCCAACCACTGCTTCAGTGAGAGCACTTCCTTCCTAAAATTACAATTTCCATTTCACAAGTGTTCCAGCATTTAATTTTCTTCATAAATGGCAATTATTTTTCTAGATAGAAAATGAGGGATATCTGATGATGGCCTTGGTAGTTACAGTCTCTTGCTATTTAATCACCTTGCAGATTCCAAATCACATCTGAGAGACATCAACACCATTTCCCACAAACAAAGGTACCATAAATTGGGCAGTAAAACTAAAGTGTGGTGGAAACTTCATCACTTTGCCCACTGCTGTGCCAGTGCTTCAGTGAGTAACACACAGTGCAGATTCCAGCTTGCTAATAGGACATTTTCCATATTATTGGCCAATTACCTATGTTTAAAGCTAAGGTGATGGGGTTTTTATGGCTGTATACAACACTCCAATTTTCCAATCTACTGCAGAGAAGATAAGTGTTCTGACCCCATGATGTAACCGGGTGCAAATCTGGCAATGCTGCCTTCAGAGTAGGCACCCTTGAAATATTCCCAGATGCCACCAGGCAGACAACCCTTAAACCTGGAAAGGGTTGAGGTTTAACCACATGTGCTCCTCCAGCCAGCAGGAAAACACAAAACTCATTGAAGTTGCACATTCTAAGGCATCCTTGCAGTACCAGGTCCTCACAACATAAGGCTGGCAGCCCTCTTCAGAGGACAGGAACACAGCTGGCAGAGGAGTCAGCTGGGCCAAAACTCCTGATCCCAAACATCCATTTTTCAGTTATTGGCCTCCACATCTCAGCACCCTCACTCTGGCCCTCACAGCACACACACAAACAGGAATCAAATCCATGCAAATCACTACTGGGAAGGATCACAGCTTAGCCAGACAAGTAATTTTTTCTCCACTGCAGCAGCCTGCCCAGTCTGTTGTGCTTCCAAGGCAGCCTGGAGACTGCTTTGGAGGGCTCAGCACTGCACCTTCTCCACAGCTATGGGAACAAACTTCAAACCAATGAAAAGAAGAGAAAGTGGTGACATCCATAGCTTTAGCAGAGAGCTGGAGAAGCTGGGTGCAGTGTTTGCACTTGGAATGCTGCTGTGTTTGCTCTGAACTGGATCAATCAGAGGTACCAGGTTACCAGGCTCAGAGCTGTGGATGTCCTGCTGAGTCACCATGAGGAGATGACGGATGCAGCCCAGCATTCTATAAAAACCCTTGTGACTCATTCCAATTCTAAACAGGCTTTTTATAAGAAAACTACTATTTCCAAGATCACCAAGAAGTATTCAAATATAAGTAGTAACAGGAAAAAAATCTACAAATATTTACAAATTTCAAGTGTGAAAGAACAGTTTGGGCTCAGAGAAGTGTTTGCATATGTTCCAAGGGCGAGTAGTTCAAGTTGAAATAATCTTATTTAAAACTGCAGAAAGTCTCAAAAGCAAAATTGTAACTATAAAATAAGCCCATATTGATGCTAATTGAGCTTCATTTTCTGGCAGAGGCTGTTAGGAAGGCTGCTCCTGACCCACATCCTCTGCCCTGTTTATGGCTTGTATCAGTCACTGCCAGTGTTCATTGTGATGCCGACTGTGTGACAAGGCCAGCCCTGACCCATCTGATTTATCTCTGTCACAACTCGAGCTCTGCCCACCACAAGTGATGGAAGGCAAACAATGACTGAGGGATGCAGCCTGGTGACACTGAGCACATGGCCTGGGCTCGCCCTGCTCTGAAGGGAAGCACATGTGTGTCAGCTCATGTGGCAAAGACAGATAGGACAAAACAGTGGGCATCACTAACCCATTCATTGCATGTTAGCTCTGTGATCAGCAAGTAAGCACTAACTATTTAATTAGTCAACTAATTAGTGACAGGCAACATGGAAGGCTTCAGATGTTCCCAGACAAATGCAAAGATAAAAAGCCTAATTAACGATCAAGCATTATGCTAACTACAGCCAAACAGGCCAGATGTGTGGGATATTGTGTGCCCCAGTGCTGCCAGATAACGGGCTCTGACAGGAACTCTGCTCAAACCCTGCCACCTCTGAGCTGATCCTGGGTGCTCCCAGCAGGAGACACTGTCCTGCAGTAAAAAACTCAGGCTTCCTGTGCTGGATTCCAATTCTACTTTGAGAAAAAAAAAATCAGGCCTTCAATAAAAATGTACTTAATTCCATCTCAGTCTTAAACTCAATAATTATTTTCATGCGCCCATAGGGAGGAGGAAATAAATTTCATAACAATTTCACATTAAATATTGTGATTTTAGGCACCATTCATTTATGGCTGTCTGATGTAGCAGGTTATGTACAATCCAACATCCTCAGAGACATATGTACATCAGGGTTTGGATTAAGGAGGTTTTCAAGACCATGGATTAAAAACACTTTTCCCTAAAATCAAAGACAACAGTAATTCCCACAGCTATATGTTAAGAGGTGGATAAAAGCCAATGGGTTCCCTGCACTGGAACCAGTGACAAGACACTGCTGGGAGCATGCTCCACAATCCTTAAGCCAAACTTGCATCCCTGCATTCTGCTCCAGGAACCAGGCATTGGGACTAAGTAGAAACACTGGGGTTTGTAACCCTATGTCCTTCTGGTTTAACCCTGCTGCCCTGCCCATCCCTTTGAAACTAGCAAAGGAATGAAGAAAAAAACCAAAACCAACCAAATAAGAACCCACCCACTGTCACACCTGCAGCCCCAGAGCTGCTGTCACACCAAGAGCTGGCCAGGCAGGGTCTGCCCCTCCTGGTGCAGTGCTGCTGCCTCCAATGGGCACCTGGCCCTCTGACAAAAAAAACAAAAAATCCCTGTGCATCCTCAAGGAAAGCAGCTCTACAGCTGAAAACATATACCTGCACATGCTGCCTGAGCTGCATGGAAAAGCCTAAAGCTCCTTTGGAGTTTGGGTGGGTGAGCAGTGGTGCCATGGCTGCCCCCTGGCACTACACCCCAGGATGTGCTGCCCATGGCACAGAGGGAGGTGTCCTGCCATGGGGCAGCAGAGCTCATTCCTAGGGTCATTTCTCTGCTTAATGAAAAATGGATCTCTTCAGTATCAAAGAAGTTGAAAACACTTGCAAGATCGAGTTCCAATAATTGCCACATCAGTAAGTGAATTACATTTATGTGTTTCCATGGTGACTGGTAATGTAAAATAATTAAGTATGAAGAATAATGATGAGAAAACAACTTCCTCTTTTTAAGGATTAGGGCTTACAAATTGATTCAGTCCAGCTATTTTTAGTGCATGTAACCTTTGCAGGGAATATCAGAAAATTATGAGTAAATTAAACTAATTTGTTTTAAAAGGCCTTCACACTGATCAGGAGGCTGATGTGAAAATTAAAACCTAATCTTTTGCAAATTTATCCCTCTATTAATATAAATTTTGTGACACTGCACTAAGTGCTGGTTCTCAGGTTCTCTGAGCAGCACCCCATGTCTGAGGCTGGGTGCCAAGACAAGCTCCAGGAGGATGTGTCCTGCAGAAACTCTGCCACAGTTTGGTTCAAATTCAAGCCCTGGCTGCAAAGGCTCAGCCAAGGGAGCTCTGAGGGCAACACCTGCAAAACCCTGTTCACTATGAACAGACTCAGCTCTAAAGGTCAGGTTTAACTGAATTTGGGGTAGAACTGAAAGCCCAAAAGGTGCTGGAAGCAAGAGGATGAGGGGAAACTATTTACCCTGAGATGTGATGCTTTACAGGAAGTCAAGAACTAAGAGAAGGGCAAGAAGCAGAAATTTTCTTCTACACTGCTCCAGCAATACAACATCTATAAAGCACTTAACTTATTCCTCTCTTGATGCATTGAAAATATAATTTGTGATGTTATCAATGGCTGTTGTAGAAATACAAACTCCTGGCTTAACTGAAAAAAAGAAAAAAAGGCAGAAATTTCCATTCTCTGTCCCCCAAAAAGCACCAGACAACTCTCTCAGTTCTTGCTGCATCTTGTAAGAATCATGTTCAGATTTTGAGTTTTATATTCATTTCTGCAAGTCTTTTAGTATGTGATTAAACTCTGCATCAAAGGAACTGCAGTCTCACTGTCTGACTGCCCAGTAAGCCCCTGGGGAGTAAAACAGTGAGACAGCAGAGACAGCACCCTATCCTTGTGTTGGGAAGGCTGTAAACAGCAGAACTCACCCACAGGTTTCCCTGCCTTAGAGTTAGGGAAAGGAGGATCCATACAAGTTTGGGATCCCATCAGGAACTACTGGCTTTTAAGGGCAATACTGCTTGGGGGAATTGGCTCCACCTCCCCTCACAAGACTGCAGTTTAAGAACAATAGCCAAAGCAACTTTAGGTGTTCTCAACACACATTTTCAGCATTTTAAGCCTTCACCTTAAGGGTCCACATGCAACCAGGAGCTGCTAAGAATCCTGTGAGTCCCAGGGCATCCAGGATGCCAGCACCCATCTCTCCATCCACACTGGAATTCTGTGAGTCCCAGGGCATCCAGGATGCCAGCACCCATCTCTCCATCCACACTGGAATCCTGTGAGTCCCACCAGGGCATCCAGGATGCCAGCACCCATCTCTCCATCCACACATGCTCAGACATTTAACACCCAGTACATTGAGACAGACTCAAAGAATGCTTTAAATGCAATAAACAACCCCCTTGATACAAAAGGGAACACATCCTTTTCAGCAAAGGAAATAAAATTAAAAACTTACCAAAAAATCAGCGTTTCCAGAAAAGAGATTCCAACATCAGATGCACCAACCACCACAATTCTACTGTTGATACACACTTTTGGTTCCAGCACCAGCTTTCGATTTATGAGGTTTAAAGAATATTTCAGCTGTTAAAAAATACATAAGACATAGAAATGCATTAAAAAACCAGTCAAAGCCTGCTAGGAATCATTAAACTCTCAGTGATGCATTACCTTGCATTCACACAAAACTTCTTATGGCTCACTGACATGACTAATACCATTTTTCTGTGCACAGCACCAGATAAGTGGTACTAAAATATGAGGAATATGTGCATGTTTAATAGGTCACAGAAAATTACAAGAGCTGAATGGTCTAGTTTCTCCTGAGTAAGATGCTCTGTAATCCTTGCAGGAGAGGACAAAACACTGCCTCTGCTATCACTCACTGCCATTTATCAAACACCTCAAGAACTGGTATTTACATACTGCTAAGGCCATTTTTATACCTCCTAGAGCATTTTTTACTCTTACTGGTTTATTTATAGAAATGGTTTTATTTATAAATTAATTAGGAACTTGTGTTTTGAGCGGTTGTGTGTTTAATTGAAAATTCCCTTTTCAAAATTATCCCTTTCTTAAGTGCAGAGCAGCTACCTGGAAAGCCAGATTGCCACACAAGTAAAGGAGGAGCTCAATGCCACTGGGACCAGTTCTCCAGTCACAAATTTTACTGCCATGTTGGTAGTTACTAATTTCAGCTTCCACATCACTTCATGCACATTCTGGCTAGGCGAATAAATTCCATGAGGGTTTTTTCCATGTGTCTCTAGGTCTCACTACCTAATAGATATTCTCAAAGCAAATATGCAGCTAAGAGACAAGAGATACTATTGCATTTGACAGTTTTTTTTTCACCTTGACTGTATTTAGCTTTCAAATTTCTGATGAAAGACAAGGAAATACTTTCCATCTCACAGTACAACACACTTTGCACTTTTCCTACTGTTCTGGGTTGCCTATATTCCCATTTCACAGAATGGGTAACTGCAGGTTCATAAATGCACTGGGATGACCAATACAAAACGGAGCAATTTTTGTTATTTGTCAGACATTTCTCCTATAAATTCCTGCTGTGGCACTCAAGAAGGAAGCAATCTAGGGCTTCTAACAGGGTTTCCTCTACTACAAATACGAGACAGCACCAGAAAAATTAAGTCCTCTAAATTCCTCCTATGGTAGCACAGCAGAAATACATTCTCTATATATCAGCTGACAGAGTAACTCACTAGATGAAGAGTACTCTCTTTAAAAGCTGTGGTAATTACATGGGCCTTCTCAACAAGTACATAGCACATCGAGATCCCCAAGAGATCTTTAATGCCATGTCTTTGCACTGGTGGGGCTCCACAGCTGAGGTTTCAGCACAGCCCCACTACACTGTGTAACTCACCAGAGTCCTGTCCTGCTCCCTTAATGAAGCATTATGGATCAATTCCCTGCCCAATGGCATGACTGCACAGCAAGTCATTCAGAAAGTGGCAAAATTAAATGTCACCTTTGCTCAGGCAACACTATTTTTTACTGCCAGATAAATGTTCTTTGAGCTTCAGTTCGCCACAGTGCAATGATGACATCCAGTGGTGAGCCAGATTCATCTCAGGGGCTGGACTGCCCTGGGAAAATTCCAGAAGATATCTCAAAAAGCATGCCAGCCCAGGGTGGCTGCTTTATGGTGGCCAGCTGTGTGGCAGCCAGCACAGGCCCACAGTGAAGAATGCCTGGGTGAGGGACAGAATCACCCTGCTACTCCAAACCAGGTTTGCACAGGACACAGGCAAATCCCTACAGAGAACCTCAATCATCCCATTTAAAGCCATTGGCCTTGAAATGTTTGAACGCCCCTTACACAAGGATCTGCCAGTAAAAAGAGTTTTGATCATAAATTAAATAATACAGACTACATCTGTAACATTTCCACATTTCAGAAGCTGTATTTGTATTTCCCTGGAAGTGTACATCTTCAGAAGAGCTTTTAGGAAATGAGAAGAACCAGTGCCAAGCATTACAGACATCCCCCACTACTTAAAATCAAACTCAGACTGCATTTCTTATAACACACTAAATGGTTATGCCCCAGCTACAGGAATTCTTGCTCTGCTGACACGTGTGGAGCTCTCCCAGTGCCACAATCAGCCATGGAGGACTCTGTGCCCTCACCTCAGTGTTCACATTCCTGGGACTGGCAGACAGAAACTCTGACAGGCTGGGATTTGCTACACACACAGACTTGCAACTTTCTAGAAAAGCAAGAGTTTTCCTCTTTCTGGATGAAAAATGATTAAGTGATATTTGTGTTGAAATGCAGCTCTTAATAAATTAATAAAATGGTAAAAATCATGAAGAGAAATTATTTGTAATGTATCCAATCAATGAAAATAGGTAGGAATGCCAGCAGCAAACAGCATAAACCCAACAGGCCTCAAGGCAATGCCAAGCTCAAACATCTCCTTCTATTGCTGTGCTGGTGGTTTATTTTAATGCACTGCAGCAATGAAAGCAGGAATATAATTTCCCTGGAAAGAGTTGTCTAATTTACAAAACAGCTCCTGTATCAGTGACACAAAGGCAGCCTATGAGCAGAATATAACCTGGTTTGTTCCCCACACAACAGCCCCAGCACCAACAGCTGTCATGCTCCAGAAATCACCTTGCTACAGCTAAGTACACTAAACAGCCCCAGGGAGTGAGGAATTAGATGGACTGGTCCCATAATGCCACCTATTTTAACAAAATGTCAGGAAAAAACAGCTACCTGTGCTCCCCAGAGGGGTAATCAGACGTCATAATTGACAGGTCAATAGCAAACTAAGATGTTTGTTTTGTATCCAATCTATTAAATAAACCAGCAATCATTAACGACTGCAAGGCAAAAAGCATTAATTGCCATTGGTAGAAAAGGCATATGCAGAAAGGAGGACTTTCTTTGGTTATCAGATGATTATTTGGGGTACTGGCACCCCTTAACCCCATGCTGTTCCTGTCTGGGTGCAGAGGGATAGAGGAGCTGGCAGGGGTGGCCATGGGCGGTGGTGGCCCTTTGGCACCAGCCCATGGGGCTATTCCTGCACACAGACAGCCAGTGCCATCACTCTGAGCCTTCACACTGGACTTGTTAAAACACTGATGCAGCCCCCAGACAGTGACAACACACCCCCTGCATGGAACCATGGCTTTCATTCACCATTTCACAACACAACATGGGCCAGAGCAGGATTAATCTATGCCATCCACAATTCACACATCCTTCTACCCCAAGCAACCAATGGAAAGAGTAATGAAATATTGATTAGGTTTTCAGCAAACACATTATTTCCTTTGCACTTTCCGACCACATACAGCTTCACATCCAGCTTTTCTGTTTGTTTTGTACATGCCTTGGGAATGGATTTATGGTACATTTACCCACGACTTTACATTAGATGTTGATGATACAAACTCACATCCAGAATATTTTGAGGATCCTTTTAGTTCTGATTTTAAATATTGGACCTTGGGATAGCTGTAGGTTTTCAACCTATATTTATAATAATTGTTCTATAATAGGTCAGGGTTTACATTAGCTTTGTTCTAACAAACAAAATCATGGAAATTGAACACCCAAAAATATGAAATAAAAAACTTGGAAAAAGTGTTTTGGCCCTGACAGGAAGAAAACAGCCCTGTGTTCTGAACTGGGCACTGGAAAGTCTATCCCAGTAACACTCAGTGGTGTGCCAGAGCTGCTGCAGTCCACTCTGGGGCTCCATAATGCTGCAGAATGCACAGCATCACAGAATTCTTTTGTTTGGAAAAGACCTCTAAGGCCATCAACTCTGACCATTAAACTTAGACTTGACTTTATTGGACCCTGAGGACTTGGGCTTTGCCCAGCTGAATGCACTGAAGTGTTGGCTGCAGTTCAAGCACTAGCAGTGGTCTCCATTCAGAAGGGCTGCTCGGGGCACTGCCTGGCACACACAGGGCAGCCTCATTTGTTGTGTTCTTGGCGTCTTCACTGATCCCTCACTACTGCTTGGGGGGGCCCTCCCAGCCCTGGCTTGTGGGATTCTACATCTGCCTGTAGTGCTGTTGTTTTATTTCAACATTTGTTACTGAGAAATCCCAGTGATAGTTACTGCTCTGGAGAATCCACATGATCTGAGCTGTTACTGCAAAAACCACCAGAAGCAGTGAAAGCAATTAGCAAAGCTGTTAGCAGAGGAGTGCTGAGCTCAGCGACAGTGACAGGCAAACAAGAAGGTGAGCAAACAGAGCTATTTTAATTTCAAGCTCCATTTGAACCACAAGTTAAAAAAAGAAACATCGATGTTTACCAAGGCGATATGAACCAAACTGATTGGAAAATGCAAGCTTTTCCAGCCTGCATTAGGAATTGTTTTCTAAATACTAGCTACATTCCAAAAAGCCTCATTAGAAATCTCTGCAAACATGTTTTCAAAAACTGTTTCCAAGCATTCACAGATTTATACAAACACCAGAAACAGAAGTAAAAGAAACAGTGATGAAGAGTTCAGCCTTAATTGTTTTGTCTTCATCAAAGAACGCTTCTTTAGGTACTGTGGCTCAGACAGAAAACAACTCACCTTGACAGAATATTTTCATCCACAGATCCCCAAAGCCTTTGTGGATGAAGTCAGTATTATTATGCCATTGTTATGCCCATGTGGGTAAATGCTGCTCTTCAGGCTTGTAGAAAAAGCCACCTCTATAGTCATAACCAATCATATTCCAGGCCCTATGGCTCCATATGAAACCAGGGATTTCCTGCTTGACTCCAACCAGCAGCAGAAGAGAGCAGAGCATGGACACATCTCTAATTTCCTCACAGAACCACTGTTACCATGGTAAAAAGATGCTCTTTTTCCTTTTGAGCACTGACATTTGGAACTCCAGCCCAGAGAGGGCTGGGCAGCTCACACTCACCTAAGGACCTGACTACTGCTCGCTGCTCTGCTTCAAAGGCCAAAGAAATGAACTCAGAATGGTGCCACTTTCAGAGAGCTCAGTTCTCCCCTGTTTTTCTGGAAAGAAAGGGAAGGATAGGAAGGCATAGGAATTCAATCAAAGCATTCAAGCTGGCAAGGGGGTAAAGCACATGGCTGACTCTTGTCCTCTGACAGCAGCCATTGCTTCCCAGGTTATCTGTCTACGGCTTATTCTTCAAGGCAGGAGGAAAGAGAGTGGCAAATACAAACTTAGGCTTTGGCCAAGGACTGATCCCATTAGCTCCACATGCCTCAGAGAGATGCAAGCTTGGCAGTCCCTGGGGAAAGGAGCCCTACAGGGACCCCTGGCCTGAGCACATGGGCAGCTTGCATGGGTCTCTGGGCACACTGAGCCAGCCTGCACAGGCAGTGCCCACCCATACCTACACCAGCAACAGAGCAAGAGAAGGCACATGTACAGACTCAGGGCAACAGAGGAAGCGACTCAAATATACTGAACTCACTGAAAAACATGAGAGGTATAAAGTTAAAAGCTTGAAAAAAACAGAATAAAAATCTTAACATTTCATACTAAAAATAATGGACATGAGGTAACAAATAATAGTCCCAGATATGAGGGGAGATTGATTTGTAGGGTCCGCAAGTCATGTTTTAGTGAAAGAAGACTTCTGTGGCAAAAATAGTTGTTTCCTCCTTATAAACTGGAATTATCAACCTAACAAACAGCTTTGAAAAATCTTTAAGCCAAGTCTGACCTGTTTGTAAGCACAAGTGCCTATTTCAGTTTACTGCAAATGTCATTAACACCTGTACAGCACTGACACCACGCTTTCAAAACAAAGATAGGTCATCTTACTTTTAATTTCACACATGCACATAAGTGGTAAACATTCCTGTTAATGATGCCATCTGGTGCCTCCCACAACGGTGTGACACTCAGCCTTCCAAACAAAATGTAATGGCAGCATCACACAAACCCCACTGACATTTACAGTGAGGAAATTTGTTATCAGCCTCACTTCAGAATGCCTGTTTGTGCGCCTACTGGTGCCATAAAACCATCACCTTCAGCAGTCAAGGGGAAGAACAATAAATAATGGATTTTCATCCATGCACATACTACAAAAGCATTAAAAATTCATTACTCAAGCACATGAACATTTTAAGCAACAGTTACTGCTTTAAAATTTAATACTACTCCCCTGGTTAAGTGAAAACTATCCACAGCAAGCCTTTGTTTGTAATCCCAGCATCCACACACAAATTGTAACATGAAGGAACTCTGCCATTTTAACTTTGATACATGAGCCTTGATATTTAAAATGCAGGGAATTCTCTTGTCCATCCTCCTTAAGCTCTCTACTATATTTGCTCTTTATCTTAGTAGAGGCCTGATGATGAAAACAAACCCCAAATCCTGGAAGGTCTTCCATATTTTAGCCATACTAAGCACATTGCAGCACTTCAACTGCACATAAACAGAACTGAAACTCCAGAATGGACCTTTATTTGCTACAAGTATGCTACCAAGCCAGCACACACTTAGCTCCAAGGCAGACAAAGGGTACAACAGCAGTGACTGCTTCCCCGAGTTACTCCAGGCTCTGCTGTTCCAGAAGCACTTCCAGGAGCAGAGCTGGCTGTTCCTGTGGCCATGCCTGCAGACAAGAACAGGGAATGGCCAGTGCCCAGGATGGGCATACACTTTAAAGCAGAGACACTGCTGCTTCACAGAACTTGTGTCTCTCCCTTTCCACCTTCTTGACATTTTTCTGTGGACACATAAGGTGACAAACCATGCAGTTTGCACTCTCAGCTGCAGTTGGAAGCAGGGAGCTTTGTTTGCTCAGAAGAGATTTTTCTGTGGCAGCCTCTGTGAACAGCCTCTCCCGCATATTTTAAGATTTCATTTTAAATCCTTTGAATTACAACTGAGCTAAAATTTTCATGCTGCAGACTGGCTGGGACTGGACAGCAAGGTATTGTTAACAGTCATATTATCAATTCTGAGTCCTTTCTGTTCCTCTGCCTGTACAGATCAAGGTAAAAGCTTGTGCTCAGTCTGGGCACTAATGAAAGGTTCAGACAGTTGGTAACAAACAGGTCTAAATACCACAAAGTAGAAGCCACAGAGAGTAAGTAAATGGAGTCCCAGGAGTTTGTTGGAGGGGACACCAGTATCTAGGGATGAGTTTTCCATAGAAACACTCCTTTAGATCAATTTCATTTATATTTTTTTAAACAAGCTTCCCCACAAGAGGAAGTTTGTCAAGTTCAAAAATGTTTCAGGTGGTTTTTTTCTGGTTTTACCTGATAGCTAATTTCTCGTTTTCTTTTAACACAACATGGTAAATATATACTCTTTTAAAGTCCTGCAATTTCATAATGGACATAAAAAGCTCAGAGAATAGAGAATCTCATCCAGGATGGCTCCTACATTCACAAGTCATTTGAGTATGTAGTTGTGTACATACACTGCAATGGAACTAGTTCTAAGATGAATCTAAAAGCAAGCAGGTATTTTTTTCTCATGTTCTTTTTTAAATTATTATTTTAAACTGCTCTCCAGCCATTTACTCAGAGCCTTTACCATAACCATCATCGTGGAATCAGAGAAACATACAAAAATACCACCACACTTGCACTGGAAACTGTTGGCTTTGCAGTGCCTTGGCCTCCATTTTCTATTTGAACCTCACACTGAACTAACTAAATTTATACAACACTTCATGGGCTTCAGCAACTGTTCTGTCTTTTTATGAGCTGCAGCAGAAAGAACAATTCTAAACTGTGCAATAGAGCCTGACAGCTTGAATGCAGCCATGAAATAAAAACATAATAAACCCAATAGCATGAAAAATAATAAAAGGGCAAAACAAGGAAATAATTCAACAGATGTGTGCCATTTTTGTTCTTCATTGTGGATCAGCTCTTCTTGTTAATTATATCACCTATTCTTGCCTTACATTGATAATTACATGAAGCAGATGGAGAACAGAATGCTCCCAGATGGTGAGAAAGCAAACAAGTTTATAAATTGTTTATTTATGAAGAAATAATTAAGAAATATTTCATTACCTATAGCTTTCTACTCCACCAATAATGACGTGCATCATGAAGGCCAGCAGCACTTTATAAGATATTCAGGATTCTGTTGTAACCCACTGTTGTTCATGTAACATGACTGCAGTGACTGACAGATGTGCAAACCAGAATAATAATCTAATCTGTTTTAACACTGAGGGAATTAAGAGTTTGGATCTTTGTATCTCCTGCCAGTTGCCACTCCAGCACTGGTTGCTGATCCAGAATACAAAAATTAGAGATTTCTTTTTGCTCTGGCACAGCTGTACAAAGTGTTTGATCTAATGAGTAGGCAGGAGCTCTGTCAGGTCTGTGCCCTGAACCCCAGCAGAGCAGATGTGCAGCTGATGCAATTCTGTGCCAGGATGTGGCACCTCTGCCACACTTGCTGCTCAACAGGTATTCTAAAGTCTGGACACCTCAGGACCAGATGCAAATCAGCAACTGTGTAATTCCAGAGGGCTGCAGGATTTAATGGGAGGCAAGCTTAACATCTCCTGCTTTGTGCCTTCTCAGACTGGTCTTACTCAATTTATCCAAATCTCTTCAGCAGAGCAATGGGAGAGAGTTGGGTAGGAACAGACACACAAAACCAGCAGCAAAATGTACTTCCAAAATAAATTTCCAGTCTCAAAGTAAGGAAGAATTTACAGCCCTTCAGGAAATGAAGCCACTGCCTGGGGAGGGTTTCTGAGGCAAAGATGAAGCAGCACAGAGCTCTGGTTTAAGAGAGTAAGTGAAAAAACATGTGATGGCCTTAAAACCTACAGCAAAGCATGAATTAAAAGGATGGCAAATAGGGGAGGAGAAGGGAGAGCTCCTAAACTCTGTATTTCTCTGGAGTCAGTCATTTCAGGATTAAGCCACAACACACACCAAAAGCCTGTCTCAAACCAGAAACAAGACTGAACCAGGGGAAATGCCACAAGGGCCTGGAGAGAACAGGGTGAGTGGAGAACTGCAGGTAATTGGCCACACAGGTAACAGTTGGCTGTGGAGTTATGGAGTAAATTCCTGGAGTTTAGGAGTTCCTTTCTCCAGCTGACACATAGCTCTGACAGAGAGCCCATGGGAGGAGGGATCTATGCTTCCTTTAAAACTACATAAACAGCTCATGCTCCCTGTATAAGGCAGGAGGGAGCAGGCCAGGAATCCATGGGAGAGCAACACATGGCACTTCCCCTTTGGTGGTTTTTCCAGACACCATAGAAGAACACAGAAAGAAGAACACAGAAAGTTGACACAGAGACAACAAGAACAAGTTGCCACACTTTGTGCTCAGCTGGTCCAAACCTGCAGGAAAATCACCTCTCCAGCACAGATGAGATCCATGTGGACTGGCAGTGCTTGGGAATTAGTTGAGAGCAGAGCTCCTGTGGTTTAGATAGATGGTTTCTCTTCTGGCTTTGGAAGAAGGAAGCAGGAAAGAGTCCATGCATGCCCTGGATCTGAATCTATGAGTAAATTCCCTTTGTGCCCTCAGCAGGCTGGAATGTTCTGGGGAGACACCGACTGACAGAGCCTCAGGACTCCCACCTGCACTGAGATACAGAGCCACTGACAGCCCACAGACACACAAATCAGGAGCTGTGCCCCCACACAGAACTGCTGAGCTGCTCAGCCCCAAGCTCTTACTGAGGAAAAAGGCACTCTGCAGCTAGAAAAGGGGAGCGAGAGCTCAAAAAGGGCTGGAACAAGAGGAAGGCAGCTGAAAAAGCAACAGATGAGAGGCAGATGTTGATTTGTTGATTACTGGATATCAAAGGCATCTTGTGGGTATCAAAGCAAGAATATCACCACAATTATCTCCATTACCAGCAACAGATACTCAAGCAACCAATTAGGGCAGGCAATCAATGAAAATTTTACATTTCTGAAATCAACTTGCATTTACAATCCTCATCCTGTAGTTCATGTGACAAATCCTGCCACTGCTGCAGAGCACTCTAAAGCAGCAATTACAGTGATAACCTGCCCTTCAGCTCAGGGAACAAAGTGGGCATGGATTCACCTCTAGAGGAGCTGCTTTCAAATAGGACAGGGCAAAGCCCCCTTGGTTTAAACCAGCTTGGTGAGCTGGGATAGAGACATGGGATAAAGAAATGAGGAGTGGTCTCAAATGCCTGGAATCCCTGCTTGTCCAATCCAAACATCTTGCAAGATCCTGCCCCGGTCTCATTTGAAACCACCAGAACAAAGATGATAGGACACATTTTCTCCTTACTCCTCTGCAGGTGCTCCCCTCAGACATCTTCCCACTAATTCCCACTACACACTCTTTGTCTGCCTTTCACCTTTCTCCCTCTCTTCTCCACACTTTGCTCACAACATTGCTCTCCCATGTCCTTTTCCCCTCATTTTCCAGCCTGTTGGCATATTCTACAACCAAAATGTGTTTCACCTTATCTCACTGTATTTCCTAAGGTGACACTTTCTCAGTCTTTCCATTCTGCTAGCACATTTATCTCCTTGGTGAGACAAGTTGTTCTCTGCCTCACAGATTGCACCTTACTGTTTACAGTCGATCTGAGAAGGCTTTTAATCACTACAAAAAGGCAGAAAGATATTATTGTGCCTACTGAAACTCAGTTATATTCATTTATAAGACACACCTGAGTTTATTTGTAACTTCACTACAGTATTGGGTAGGTAGTGCAAGACCATTGATGGGGATCAATCTTCCTTTACGAGGCATCTGAGCAGAGAGAGGGCAAGTGCTTCGTGCCTGGCTGCAACCCAGGGTCTAAAAGCAGCACCACCTCCTTTCTGATGACTACACTCAGTTTCCCATGGCAGCCTGCTCCTTATGTTACACAGCTTCCCAACGTAGGGTGGCCAAAGGTCGCTTCATTCACTCAACAGAAGAGTCAGTTTAGCTTTACATGGTTTCAGCGAAGCCAGCAGCAGCAGACTAGCTTTATCCTCAAGTTACAACCCAGCACTTAGCCCCAGATGTCCATTCTGATAGAGCACAGTCTGTCAAAAATCTATAATTCATGTAGAGGCAGATGCATGGATACTCGGCTGGCCTTGAGTTGGGGTTTTTCCAGTATAATTTAGCAAAAATTTCACCCATTCTATTAAACAGAACTCTGAATCTGAGATTTCAAACCATTATGCCACTACCTACAGAGAAGCTCAGAAAACCTCAGGAAGAACACAGGCAGACAAAAGACTTGCAAATTTTTCAAACATAGGATGTCTGTGATTTTCCAGCTTTAACAAAAATGCTAAGATGAGCTCTTTTAGGAAGAGAGCAATCACTTTAAAGGCTAAGAATAAGAAGCAGTTTAAAGAAAAGCAAGAGTCCATTCTGCAGATAAGAGAAAGGCAGGGATGTGTATGTGAAGGGAAGGCTGTTGAACAAAGGCGAACCCAGACCTACAGCCTTAGCCATGTTCTGGATTTTGCTTCGCCAGCTGCTGCCTAATTAAGAGTTTTAGGTGCCAAAACCTACTGACTAACTGAGAAAAGGACAGCTCTAAAAATATTATATGGAAGCCCATCTCAGCCAACTGGAAGTTAGTAGACAGACATAAAGCTCCCTAATTATGTTTCCCCACAAAATTACGACTACCTACTGAGAGAATCCATCACTAATTGTGGCTTTCCTAATATTTCAGCTTCACTAGCTACTCTTTTGAGGAATCACCTTAATGTCAAATTTTAGTTACTTAAAAAATGTAAGAGAATGGGGTGTAAGTTATTTTAAAAATGAAATTTAAAGAGACTTTTCATTAAGAACATCCAGGTCACATTGGTTCTTTGCAAGTAAACCATTTGCTAGTGAAAACAAGCTTACCCTTAAAACAAGTGACTTAACAGCAAAGGAAATCTCATGCATGGAAGAAACCTGACTTTGGGACTGAAAAATAAAATGTACTGAAGCAATCTCTACAGAAAGAGTCAACAGCACGACGTTGCTATTTTTCCACTTGCAGAGCACAACACCTAAATAAAGCCAGCAGGAGCAAGGGCTCAGCAGCAGGCAGAGCATTTAGAAGGCGCTGGGAGGCCACGACAAAGCTTTGCCATGGTGGGCAGCAGAGCGGGAAGGGCTCTGTTCCAGCGGCTGCCGCGTGTGCTGGGCGTGGCAGCGGAGCTGGATGGGGATCGGGCAGCCAGCGCGGCTGCTGTAATTAAGGAGCAGCCCGTGAGCACTGGGAGGTCAATGCCAGCCCATCTGCCAGGCCCTGCACGAGCTGGCACCGTGCCTCCCGCCTGCTGCCACTGCTGTTACCCACCTGATCCTTGGAGACTTGCTCCGATGGAGCGCTCTCGCCAAGCTCTTGCAGAGGATAGACAATCTGTCGTCTCGGCCGCACGGGAGCCATGTAATGAAGGGCAGATGTCAGGGAATGAGCACAGGGACGCTGGAACTGAAAGACAGCAATCCATATTTCAGCAGAGAGAATGTCAGAGCAGTGCATCGCAGATGTCTGCTGCATGGCTTCACAAACACGCAGTTCTTAGTTCTGTTGGCTAAATCTGAGACAAAAATCAGCAAATAAACAAACATACTCAGAGCAGAGAAATGAATTGCAGATAATTCCTGACACTAATGAAGATAATTATGAGAGTAATTACATTACTATCTCTGTGGGAATGACAGATAAACAAGTGGTTTGGTTTATGGGATTTTTCAGCACAAGTATTTTCCCCAGGAGGATATTTTTCTCCATAGTGATCATGAATCAGCTTGATTTGACCTCATTAAGCTGTGTTATCTGCTCACTGCTAACCTTTGCTTGCCTGGCAAGAAACAGAGATGAATTTATATAGAAATTCTATACCAACTGAACTGTCTGGTTCATCCAAGTGATAAATGTTAATAAACTGTCAGAAATTTGAAATGAACAAAACCCTAATGCTCATCTGAACAGCCTTGATCATTAGAAATAGCTGTATCTGTCCATTACACCATGACTGCCTCTGGCAAAACTGACTATATGGAAGGGAAGAAATAGGAGAATTACAGGAAATACAGAATTAACATTAATGCAAATTAAATTACACTCAAGTGCCATTCCACCCACAAATACTAAAAACTTGAGGTTACTATGTTGAGAACTAAGTAAAATCACACTTTGCAGTTATTAGATGATAATATTAGACAAGCTTAAGTAACTTAGAGTAACTCTGTAGCCAGGTAGCCTGGAAACAGTCAAAACTGGAATCACTGGTAAGATTTCGTTTCTCTTCCATCCAGAGCCATTAAACTGCATTTCTGTGAGTGCCTCTTCAGAATCTGAGAGCCTAATGCTACAGAGGAACATTGGTTCCTCACGGGAACACTTAGAGCTCCACAAAAGTGCATGGGAAAACACATCCTCCTGCAAATGTACCTAAGTCTAACCTGTCAAGGAGTTCCCATGTGAAAGCCAGTGGTGGTTTCAAAAACACCCAAGTCACCAAGGATAGAATTCACCTCAGTCACCATCTAAACACCAGGTGCCCAGTCCAGCCAGCAGCCCTAGCTGGTGATCAGTCTCCAGGGGAAAATTCCATCTGTCTCAAGACAGCCAGGTACAACCAAGGGATGAACTGCCCTTGGGATGCACTGTGTGTTTCCATCACAGGTGCCAGGAGCTTGGGTGATTGCCCAGGACAGGCAGCAGCCTCAGCTTGCAAATTTTACCTTGTGTGCCTTTTCTGACATGAGACTGATGACAAAACATGTGTGAGTGCTTCTGAATTACATTCTTCTCAGAAATGGATTTTCTCCACTGGAAGTTCAGTTCTTACAGTTCTCCCATGACACTTGCAGGAACACAAGTCCCCACCTTCAAAAGCCAATGAGGTGCCCAGGTCCCACTGACTTTTGGTGAAACACAGTCTGGAGTACCTGAATCCCCTTGGAAGGGTTTTTATAAGCCACCTGGATGTGTTCAGGATAATCCCCTTGCATTTACTCAGGCTGCATTACCCTTGTGCTGGGCAGGGAGCCAAGGCCATTCCCACTCTCTGTTCCCACCACACTTCCTGAAGACACTGATGGACACCATGGATCAGCCCTGCTATGCAAGAGGTGTGTCCATGGGTCCAGAATATGTCAGGCAGGAAGAAAAGAAGGTACAGTTGGTGCAGATTGACAAGAAAATCCCTGTTTGCAGTCATTCATTGAAGCAAAGAAAAAATAAAGTGAGAAAATATGGCAATATTTTATACAAGAAATATTAATCACACTCTCCTTACCTTGTTCTCCACATATTCTGGATAAATAGGGTAGTAAAGAGAAGACTTGTGACCCAAGCGAAGAATCTCCTTTAGAAAGTATTTTGCATAGTGATGAAATACAGGATTCAAGACAAAGTGAAAAAGATGTCCATGTTCCTCTTGCTGGAGGTCATTAAAATTAATGAAGTCCTCAATATTGTAATGTGATCGAATATACTCAGTATCCTGGAAAATTAGGAATTTCTGAGTCAGTAGTGATCAGCAGCTACCTTGACAGGATTTTGGCAAATACCAACCAACGAGTCACCTTCTGTCAATCAGGGAACTACATGTGAAAACTGAAATCAACTTTGACAGCTGTCCTCAATTGAAGGGCACTGACTGAACAGATTTTTCTTGAAAATCTTTTCATTGTACCACAACCTCTCCTTTCAGCTTGCCCTTATTATTTACAATTTATATGCACACCCAACCCTTACCCCACAATGCCTAATACAAGTTAGACATCCAAGTTGGGGGAAAAAACCCAAATTGTTTTTCTGCATTCAAGGCACAGAAGCCCAGGCTGTGCCTCTTGCTAAACTCCAGCTGAAAAGGGGAATTCCACAGAGCAGAGCTGTAAGAAATGCCCTCCAACAAGTCTTCCTTCTTGAAGTGATAAGCTGATATTTTTTGCACAGTTATTCACTCAATCTGTCCTCTTAGCTCTTTAATATAATCAAGAGAAATACTTTCAGAAACAGGAGTTACTGTTCTATTGTGAAAACTACGCATTAGAACTGCTGAACAACCTAAAATCCACCTTTTCAGTCCTAGCAGAATGCCACAAAAGTACAACTTGAAGAATGTTTACTATTCAATAATAATGTGCAATGTCTTTTTTTACTCCATCAGAGAATAGGCTTTTGTTTTCAAGTACATGATTCACTATCACTTAAAACTCTACTGTTGGACAAAAAAGTTATGAAAGCAAATTTGGAAGAAGAATTACTGCTCTTTGCAGGATTTGTGGCAAAGCTGCTTATTGACATGGAAAGTAGAAGAGAAAGATGTGATTAAACACCTATTTAGAGACAGAATAGCTTTGTGCTAAAGCCCAAAAAAGTGCAGGAGGAAAACTTTCAGGACATAGCAGCAGCTTCTTGAAGGTAACAGGATCATTATTTTTTTCATTGTGTGTCAATCATTATTTATGAGCAGAGAAATAATACAGCGGGCAGAGGCCAGACAGCTTCTACAAGCAGCATTTCTACAAACACTTTGTTAGGCACAAGCACAGTGCTCAGCACAAATCTCAGCCCCTTACTGTGAGCACCAAGCACCACAGAGCTCATGGAACACAAACTGAATTTACCATTTCATCCCTAGTGACAGCAACACCAACGACTTGATCCAAAACTTCTGCTACAAAAGCCTGTAGTGGCATCCCATCCTGCAAGGTAAAGGCAACAGATGCACATTTCCAGTTTCAGTAGAATCTCTTCCTAGTGGTAACTGTGTATTTCACCACAGAATCCCAGTTAAAACACTCTCCTCCCAGTGCAGCACCCAGAGGCACCATCCCAGTTTAACCAGCCTGCTCCCCAAGAGGGCCCTGTTTGAGCCAGGTTTGTGGCTGGACTCTGGACCACACAGACCTTTCCTCACTGACACTTCAGTTTGGGTACAGCTGCTAGGAGTGCTGCAAGCTCAGCCACTGCTCCAGTCCTGATCTTAGGACAGAATTGAGCACATATCACCAACAAACACTCACTGGATCCTTGCGTGTCTCAGTGAACACCTTTGAGTCATTCCACATATTTTCATTCAAGCTAAGATTTTCAATGAGCATTTTGACACCCTTCAAGTCACTGGTTGCTGCTTTTCTTACATTAAATGACCTTTAAAAAGGACAAAAAAAGAATTAAAGTTGACTCTGTGACAAAATAAGGACAACTGCCAAGCTTAAGACAACACCCCTTCACAAGTACCAACAACACCATTCAGAAATTGTAACTGATTGCTAAATGACACTTGTTCCAAAGGCAGATGTTAACTTATTGCATGTAATGGAAAAAAAAAAAATCAGAACACCTAATTGAGACAACTCCAGAATCCTGCTTTATCTGCTATTAAACACTCAGCCCAATCTATAACCCAAGGTACCACCTGTCTTCAAGGTGAGTAAAAGTCAGCAATAAGGGGAGGCAAAGAACCATAAAATGAATGTGGAATCTTAGCTGGACATTGTGGCACATGGGGAACAGAGCTAGATTAAAACAGGGAAAGGCAAGAAAAAAATGACAAAAAGACAGAAAAATAAAACTGAGCCAGCTGTCATGGTACAAAGTAAAGTAAGAACATAATTTTTCTGAGAGCAAAATTATTAATTTCTGTGTTAGGCCTTGGTGCCTCAAGCAGTAACACATGAGGATAAACTCAGATGATTGCAACACCTCTGCTACACGTGGAGTGCCAGTTTGTACTGACACAGTAGTGACCTGGTACCAGAATGCCTGAGCCACACATGGAACACCTCACCTACAGACAGCAGTAACCTGGCACTTCGCTCATTGACAGAATATTAGCAAACATCTTCCTACCTAGTAATGAGGAAGAAAATTCACTTCACACTGACAGTCTACGGCAGCTGAGGAGCTCTCCCAGTGTCTGTCAAAGGCAGAACCCCTTCCTAGATACATACAGTGTGCAACCCACACTTGTGGAGTACTGTTCAAGAAACTGAACTACACCTTCAGTTCCAAGAAATAAGTTCTTACACCCACAGACAAAAGTTGTGATTCACATAGTATAATCTTTTTATTCCTGTTATTCTGGCTTTCCATTTAAAAGTGGATGTGCTATTCTTCAGCCCCAGTCACACTAAGAGGCATCGTGTGGAATACAAGCTTAATGAATAGCACAGGTACCTTAAAAAAAGCCAAGATTCTGGTATGTTATGAGAAATTTCACAGCTGAATTCACTGACCATTTTTGAGTGCTCAAAAGCACACATTTGGTTACTAAATTACAAACTAATCCTGACCTTCTAAGCTAGCATCAGCTGAGCTTTTGCAGCTTCTCTCACATTTCCAATGTCAGTTGTAAGACCCAACAGTGCTGAGAGCTGCAGCTCACTCTTGTGAAAAGTGCATAGTATATGGCTCTACACAGATGTTTACTATATGTATAATGTTTTACTGATTAGTAGTGCTGTATTAACATTTTAACAGTATGGTAAATGTAGTTTTGTAGTGAAAACGTAACTTTTGTCATTAAAATAGAAGCTATGTACGTGGGATATTTTTTTAAATAAAGGAATGAGGTACTCACACAGATAGCAGCCACAGGACACCTAAATCTTTCAGAGAAAGAGAATTTATTGCTCCATTATCAGAAGAAATGAACTTCCCACCTCACTCAGCCTTGAAGATGCCATCAAGATTAAAAAGAAGCAGCTGACACTGACCAGACAGAATCCTTTGTTTGAATGGAATTTATGCATCATATATGAGATGTATGAATAGCAACAAGCTATTGCTTTTAAAAGCTAATCCTCTGTTAATGCATGTTCTTTTTCAGGCTTATTTTGCCCAGAAAAAGGTACCGGGACGTCCGTAACTCTTTGTTTCTATTGTCTCCTATTGTCCTAATCCCAAATGTTCAAATTTTTATTACTCTAATTATATTGCTATTTTTATAACCATTTTATTACTATTAAACTTTTAAAATGCTAAAAACAAGTGATAGGTGTTTTTCACACTCTGCAGCCCAACTCCTCACATCACTGCCCAGCCCACCAGCTTTGCCCCACCCCTGCCCCAGGGAAAGCAGCTGTGCCTACAGGGAGCTGCATCTGGAGCATGACAAAAACAGAACATGTGAAAAGTTGAAACTGCCTTTTTTTTAAAGAGCAGATCCACCAGCTCCACCGGGATTATGGAACAGGAGGAAGGACTATCCAAGGTCTGTACTCATTTCTCTCCCAGCAATGAATTAACTCATTGTAGATGCTCAAGTCCTTTAACTGCTCAGAGACAAGGACACTATTATTATTATGCCTTTTAGTGAAAATTGAGGGAAAGTACCCATTAAGAAGCTCAGCCTATGCCTTGTCATCTGTTATTTTTTTCTCCTTCAGTGTTAAGTAGCAGACTCACAGTTCCATTTGCTGCACTCTTGCTTTTTGTGTACTTTACACTTTTTCTTATTCCTTTTTACTACCTGTACTAATCAAGAGTTCATTTTGTGCCTGTGCCTCTTCTGACTTCGCCCTTTCACATCCTCATATTCCCCCTCTTCTTACCCCACTTTTCTTTTAGTCCATTTTCTGTGACTTCCTTTTCACTGACATGCTTTTGAAAGCCATAGGTGCAAGTACAATGTGTTGATCTTTCACTTTCACAGATTTTGGTTATTTCCAAGAAGGTATCTGCTGTTGCACCACCCTGTGGGTTTTGTTCTCCAGAAACTTTCCAAAAGCTAACTCTGGTTTCTTCCAAAGCTTTTCTGATCCTGAACCTCAATAAGTAGCTATTTTCCCTTACTTTCCTGCAAAGCTGCAGGGGGATTTGGAAAATGCTACTGATGACCCTATTTTCTTTTCATGAAAGGACTGGTGTCATTTGGAATATGCACAATGTAATCAGGATGGTAACTTTTTTTTTTAAAGAGCCTTGATAACAACTTGAATTTTGCCCAAAATTGCAAGAGGACATATGACTCCCAGCCCTACTGGTGGATTACTGAGCAGCTGGGCCTGAGATTATCAGGAATTACTCCAGCAGCTCTCTCCAGCCAGCTGGATTTTTACTCAGGACCCAGAAGGAGAAGATTCATCCCAGGGCAAAAAGCTTCTGCCTCAGTCCAAGAGTAGCTGACCAGCTCTTGAATGAAGTATTTGTGTACCACCAGAGGTGATTAGGTACACAATTAAACCTAGAAGTACTTTGCTAAAACCACACAGTATTTGGTACATTAGGATCAAAACCAAAAAAAGATCTCTAACTATACACAATTTAAGCTTCGAGTTTGGGCCAGAACAGGCTTGATGTGCAAGCAAAGCTTTGGAAAACTCATTCCATGTAACAGAAATCACAGCAAGAAAGGTTTGGTGTTGCAGTTCACTGATATCTCACCCTACAGAAGTTTTCAGAGCATCACAGAAACTGAAGGTGTGAAATAAATGATTCAACACCAAAAGTAAAAGAGAAATTATATAGAACAGATACTCAACAGTGTTCCTGCTGTGATCTGTACGTCCCAGAAACACATGATCAACTACAGTTCTTTTAAGAAAGCTACAGCATATTTCCAAGAATTAAACCTACACCAGGCTATCAGGTGCCAGTGTCACACAGCCTGACCCACATCCCCAAGGCCAAACATAGCACTGTTGTAGTTATAGTGCAAGAGTTCTATTGTCATTACACTGCAAAGGTTCCATATTGCTAGAGTTTCATACCTCCTTGATGTTTCTTGTGGGCAGCTCCTCTAAGCACTGGCTCTTCCTTGTCCTCACAGCAGCCAACTGACTCCAGTTCCCCTTCAGCCAACCAATCCACTCTTTTATAACACTCTTCTTATTGGTTACAGCTGTGGCCTGTTAAGATCAGGCCTGCTCCTAATATTTAGTAATTGGTGCAGCTGCAACTCTTTAGGGGATAAGATTACATTCTATACCACCTTCATTTACCCATACTGTATCCCCCTACACAGCACCACACTCCTCTGCTGGCCTTGGCCCACAACCAGGGAACTTGGAGCCACTGGTCTATACCAATGTCCATCTTCCCTACCTTAGTACTGCATACACAAATCCCAAATGAATCCTCTCTCACGTGCTTGGGTTCTGCTGAGAGCACCCTCCCTACAAATGCTGGCAGGGGTGTCCCACAGCAGGGCTGTCCCAGGGCATGACTCACGTGAGCAATCCTGCCCTGTGGAACATGTACAGCTCCCGACCCAGCCTGGATGGGCAGGAAGGGACGGCCCGAACAAAGCTCCGGATCAGCGGGAACTCGGGGACATGGTGTGGCACCAGGATGACACACAAGTCTCTGTCCTGAAAGACATTGGCAGGCAATAAAAGCATTCTCTAAGCCCTCTGAGGGGACTGACAGCCCTGAATGTGAGGTTTATACTGCACACCTCCAAGCATTGCTCTGCCTGGGCAGCACCAAAGAACTGACAGCTCAGAAATGGCTTCACTTGAAGCAAACTATGGGATGAACCTTCCTTACTACATCTGGTGATTCCATTGTGACATTTTATTTCAAAAATGACATTATTGGATGAATAAATTACATAAATTTAAAATTTCTGGGTCAGGTCTCTCCAGGACCCAGTGTTTGAGTGTGCTGCTTCTTAGGGCCACAACAGTGTCTCTGGTACCCAGGGCCTGTCTCTAAGGCTCACTGCCATGCAGTTTTTTGTTACATGACTTTACACATTAGAAAGTCTCAGAAAGTGGACTTTGTTACCTCAGATAGAATGATCACACAGGGCATGAGTGGGAAACAGCTGCTGCACTGTGAATCCTCAGTGCCACAGTTCAGTCTGTAGGTAAATATTATGAATCTCCTAAATACCATTGTTTTATAGGTTTTAACTCCATCTCCTTTAATAAAGTTTGCTAGTTTTGTTTTTAATGTAAGTACAGTCTGGATCTGTACATGGTTTTAAAGGAGTTTCAAGCATTTCTTCTTCTAAATCTGCATCTTAGAGAAGTCCCTATGGAACATAAACTAGGGAGACTATTTACAAGAGCACATAGTGACAGGGAAATGCCTTCACACTGACAGAGATTACATGGTACAGAAAAATTCTTCCCTGTGAGTGTGAGGAGGCCCTGGCACAGGCTGCCCAGATAAGATGTGGCTGCTCCATCACTGGAAGTGACCAAGGCCAGGCTGGACAAGACTTGGAGGAATCTGGTCTAGTGGAAGGTGTCCTGCCTATGGCAGGGGTGGAACTGGATGATTTTTAAGTTCCTTTCCAACCCAACCATTCCAGGATTCTAGGATAAACAGAGGACTTGGGTACGCATTCCATGAAGTCCAGAAGTGGCCAAGGAGGGGAGTAGCTCAGCCCAGGGTAACCAGGCCCAGCACACTCATGTGGGGCAGACTCACTGGAGCAGTAGACCCCCATCCCCTGACTGCCAGCTGCACTGCTGTCCCATCACACAAAATCATTCCAACTTTCCTTATACTCACTGGGAAAACGGTGAAAGCATACTGCAAAAAATCCAGTGACCTGCAACAAGAGCAAATATTAGCAAATAAAGAACATATCAGAATGATCTGTTACACTATGATATTGACATCCCTGCAAGTGCAGGAGCATTTATTCAGAGCTGATCAGACAATCTCAATAGATCATCAATAATCAACTGTTGATGTTGCATGCTGCACAGCAATTTCTGACTTCTAGTGCTTAAATCATTATTATTAACAAGAATAACCAGGATGTTTGACATAATACATGAGGTTCCTCACTAAAAGGGCAGAGGGAGGAACTACCAAAACATTGGCTCTCATGTTGTTGACTCCAGCCTCTTCAGAAGCCATTCCCAGATTATCACAGCAGCATTCATATATAGCAAATATTACTCCAGGTTACAAACAGCTGTTGCTATGTTCTACAGTATTTTCAGCCAGCACCAAGGGCTCTGTGACTTTGCACTCAGGAAAACCTGCCTGATGTGCTCTGACAGACTAACAGGAACATCAATACTTAGAATTGTTTTTAAACACTTCTTTTCACTTCTCACCCACTGACTTAGAGCTGTCCCAGTCTCTTCTCCATGGTGACAGCAAATTGTGACATTTCAGTTTAAAAAGACTTGAGAAGTCTCACCAAAGCCCTGCTATTTCTCCCATGTCTAAGGCTATCAAAGAGCTCAAAACCCAGTTATGCTGAAGTTTCACAAAACGCTTTTCCACCACACAAGAGGTATATTTTGAAGAAATTCATACAGATACATGTTACCTTATAAATGCTGATAAATCCTCTTCTCCTTTCAGAACTGTAATTAAGCTCCCTTTAACTACTTCTTTAATACTATTACTTAAAAGAGAAATAGTTTCTAATTGCAATATCTATGTCTCAATGTAAACTTAAAGCTGCAAGTACAGATCAGGATTTGGGCATTATATATGGATCTAAATAATAGATAAGTAAGACTAGTTAACAGAATAGCTAATCAGGGGAAAGGAAAACAACATTGCAACTATACTGCATTGTAATTTTCTCTGTGGTATCCAGGACCTTGTTGGCAGTAAGGACCACAAGAATTGAGGTAGGAGTTTTTTCAGGGGACTTGAAAAGTATCAAATACCAGCAGATAAGCCAGTAGTTCAGTTCCTTCCCATTTCACTCTCAGTGCCCTACCCAGCCACATAACAGCTCTGGGTTTAGGAGATGGAAACATGTAGTAGCTTTAGTGGGTTACAACTCCCAAGGAGCAAACTTCCCTCAGGGCTTAGATACAATCACACCTCCACTTCAAGGCAACTGTTATTTCTGGGTCCATGCTGTGCAAGGCCAGCAGGAGCTCCCTCAGGACAAGATTCCAGGCTGCAGCCAGCATCACCTTGTGCCCTCCTTTACAAAAATGAATTCTTCACACTTTGCCCCCATAGACCTGTCAGAGCTCGGAAGTTGCAAGTAGAGGTTGAAACATTATTACTGAAGATAAAAGAAGCAGATAAGAAAGAGGTCAGAAAAAAATCCCATCTAACTACTGCAGGTGCTGTCACTTTCTGATTTGCCCTGAAAACATAACTTTGAAAATGGTTATTAATGGGAAAGCAGTGACTCCTCTATACTTACCTACTTTTATACTGCTCATCGATACAAAACAGACGGATACTGAAAACATTTGAAGCTCCTCCATTCACAGGATGCAAATCCCCCTCCTCACCAGTCTCCAGCAGAGGTGCTGCTGAGCCTTGAGAGTCTACCAGCGGTTCAGTCTGGGAAACGGTAACAACTCCATCTTTCTGCAACAATAACAGACAAGGGCTCCCTTACAACACTTCAAAAAGTGTTTTCATTAGTTAAGCCCCATCCTTCCTCTTCTCTCTGTCACTCTTTCTTCCCACTCTGATGGCTGCTCATGGGGAGCTGGATGGGTCAACTCACCCTGACCAATAACTCTGATCCTCTCCCTCCAGAGCCGTGCCTCACAGCAGAGGCACACCTGGGTCAGAGCAGAGGATGGGGCAGGAGGGAAACTCAGCAGTATTTGCTTGTCCTCATCTCTGCCAGCCTTGCTCTGTGTCAGCTCTGAGAGCCAGCAGCACTTCTGGGTGTGTGCACAGCAGCACTGTGCAGCATTACCTGCACAGCTGCATCTGCACCAGGAACAGGTTCCAAGTTTTGAGAAGAAACAGGCTCTGGCTTTTCACTTGTTTGGTTGCTTTCATCTTCATCTGAGTACAGTAAAAGAGAAGGTGCACAAGGTTTAATAATGTGAACTTTACTCTGAGAATCACAGCAATAGCTGGAGTGGGCCAGGCTACCTCTATCAAAAGGCTTCATTTTAACAACAACAGTTAAAGCAGACCCTCCTACAGTTACCAGGCTAGAGCTTCATCAGACCATTTAATTTCAAAGAAAAAAAAAATCCAGGGAATTGGTTGTAAAATAAGACCTGAACATGACAATTTGGAAGCAATTCCTAACTTGTGTTTATCCCTGTGTCAAATCTTTGCCCTATCTGAACTGAAAAACAGGAGCCACTCTATTGACTGATATCTTAGCTCCCATGTGTTGCTAACTTGCTTTCTAGTGATCACAAAGACAAGCAAGGACTCTTGATTCTCAGATTAATTCTCCTAAAATAATTGCAATTCAGGTTAAATCCAAGTCAAACCAGAGCTCTTACTGGTGCAGTAAGAGACAAGAAATAGGGATCAAAATTCCTTTATAAGTTTTACACAATAAACTCCTGAGCTGTAGGCATTGCTGCTGAAGAAAACTCATCAAGCAAGGACAGCCTTGCATTTGGAAAATCGAGTAACATTAAGGAAATAAAGGTTCCTGAGTACCAAGAAAAACACAAAATAAGCTTCAGAAAACAACAGAATTCATCCCTTCTCCCTCAGAATTTTACCTTGGGACACTCACATAAGCTACATTCATAGACTGAAGCATTTCTTCACCCAGTAATGGGCACTTTTAAAAAAATACCTCAAAGGTTTAAAATAAGCAATTAGAAAAAAAAATAGCCAGAAGCAATTAGAAAGAAAATCTTGTCTCAAAATCTGTTTCTCTGTCAATAAAAGAGTGCAGATGCAACATGCAGGGCAAAGAGAAATGCGGGGGTTAGGAATCATGGAGTCTCTGGGGGTATGACAGATGTGAGCCTTCACAGAAATGATCAAATGTCGTCTTGATTAACCAGCTCCATTTCTCATTACCAACAGCCTTGCAGGTGTCAGAAGTTAATTAATACAAGTCTCTTGTTGTCATGTAAATATTGATATGTTGTTCTGACTTCATACTAAAATGCAAATCCTTAATGGCTCCACCATCCACTCCTGTCAGACATGGCTGCATTGCTGTTTACAGACACGCTGTACACGAGTGATGTGAAGAACTGCAATACTATCACTAAATCAAGTAAAGACCACAAACAAAGAAAATTAAAATAATTCTGTGATTGCTGGGTTGTTAGCTGAGGTAGTCATCAGGATCAAGAAGCCAGTTCACCATGAGGCCTGATGAAAAGCCCTTGAATCATTCCCACTGTATCATGTTTTCTAGCAATTCATGACACCATATAGAGTAACAACCAAATTACTGTAATTACCCTGAAACCTAAGTGGCATATCAGTACAGAGTGTTGTATACTCTTTCATTATTATTCAGCATTGCATTTTGAAAGGAAAAAAATATCAACCTGTGGTCTCTACTTAAAGCTAAAGAGCTTGAAAAAAATAACCTTTTTATATGTAGGAACATAAAATTAGGAAGGAATGTAGCTTACATTTTAAAATTTCCAGCCTTGGATTCCATAAGCCAAGTCCAGATCTTCTATTGGTGCCAGGTCACTGAACCTGGTCTGTCCTCACAGCAGGACACCACCCAGCAGCAAGTTCTCAATGCAGCCACTAAAGCAGCCTTCATGGAATGGGCAAGGCTTTGCAATACCCACAAATGCAAACTACATGGGACTAACACCACAACAGAGTTTTCAAGGACACAGGCTGGCCTTTATGCTGGAAAGGCTTAACAATGGACTACTGGGATGCAACTCTTCTATTCTAAAATGTGCAAAGCTACAACAAAAATTTTAACTACTATTCCATGATAATGGAATTAATGCTCCTGAGCAGTGAAGGGATAACTTTGCTATCAGGTTTCTAGTGTAGTAATAGAAAAACCCCTGTTCCCAGAGATGCATTAAAAGAACTTCTGTTTTTTATGCTAGAACAGCTCATCCTTAAAGGAGCACCCTAATAAGCTGACATGGCCCATGAAAGCAGCTGTGAGATAACTGCAAGGTGTGGGAAGGACTTTTCAAACTAGAAGCAGATTTTTCCTTTCCTGGGCAGCTGATTCACTGTGACATTGAAGCCATAAGATAACTAATTCTTGTGGCAAAGTCTTTATAGCATAACAAGAGAGATTACTCTCCCTAAGTAGACTGAAGAAAAACTATATTAAGTTTTGTCATCTTACATTGTCAGTGGGAAAGGAAAAAAGGTGAGGGGGAGGGGGAAATGTTCTGAAGGTTTCATTCTGTTTCTTATTATTTTCCTCTTAATTGTGTTAATAAAGTCTTCTTTATATCCTTTAATGTATGTGCCTGTTTGGCCTTCCTTCTCCTAATGCTAATCTCTCAGCAAGAAAATAAGTAAACAAATTCTAGTAAGTGCACTGGCACTTAGCCATCACTAGACCCACTACATAATTGGGGCATTGGCCAGGAAATCAAACAATTGGCAAGCCAAAACCTCTACAATCATTAATGATTTGCACTTAAGCTAACTGGAAATCTACAAATAATTATTTTTCCCCAGAGCTTCTCTTTTCATTCCAAATAAAGGGATACTACTACTTTAAGGAGTTTTACCTGAAGGCAACCCACAGGACTGCAACTACCATCAAATCTAATGAAGTTTTTAAATGAAGAGAGAAAAGAAGGGAGATAGATTTACAGAACTGCTAACCATGCTGCTCAAAACATTTCTAAAAAGCACTCAGATGCCAGATTCTCAAGAAACTGAATAGAATACAGTTGCTTATACTAAGTTTTAACATTTAGAAGAATTTCTACAAATTTCCTAAATTATAAAAACCACGTAACAGCTGTATTGTCAAACCCTGTAACCACATTCTCACTGAAAAGCTCATCAGCACAGAATTTGCCAGAAAACACAGACCTACAGCTTGCAGGCTCTGGAGAAGGAAGAGGACACCAGAACCAGGAGAGCCCAGGATGGGTAAGGCTGGGAGACAGCCCTGGTGGTCAGTCACCTTGCCCAAGCCTCTGCTCAAGCAGGGTCACCCAGGACTGGGCTCTGCCTCCTGAGTCATCTCTCTCCCTCCTCAGTCTTATTCCTCCTCCTACCCACGTCTGCCATCTCTTCTGAACTAATACTCCTGGAGCTGCAGGAGCACAGGATCAAACAGGACACAGGCAGCTTCCTCCATCTCCTGTGTGTAAGATGCTTCCTTGCAGGGGAGGGGAAGTCCACAGGAGCAGCTACAAGACCCATTTCTCTCCCTTTTCTGTTCTGTGACTGCCAGCTTTGAGGTACCAGCTGGTGACAGCCCTGCAGCTCCCTGGTTGCCTTTTTTTCCTGTTGCTTTGTGTTCAGAAAAGCAGATACATAACCTAGTGGTGAAGGTGTTTTATTCCACTGCTGATAATTAGTAGATAGCAAGATGCAGCCCTTCTGCACAAAATGCCCTTTGACACTGAAAAATAAAGACAACAACTGTAAATCATTTACATGACACTTCTGTTCTACAAACAGGTGACATATTTGTGCTACTGGTTTTTATCACTCACAGGAAGCAGCTAGCACATGTGTTGCTATATTGGGCACAATATAAAAGCAGAATAAAGAGACAGTCTCTGATCTCCCAAAATCTTGTAACCCAGGAGACTGCAAACAATAAGCAAAGAGCAGAAGCTGAACCACAAGGAAAAAAGATGACATAAGTCAACAGGACAACATAGCAGGCACAGTTAGGCCAGCTGCTCAGCTACCAACAGACTTCACCTCACCACCAGATTTTACAATCTCATCTTCCTTTAACAGCACAACTGTGTCTGATAGACAGTATATGCCACATAACAGCTTTCTGAAGCTTCAAGCCCACATTTATCCCATAGTTATCCCCACAGGGCAGCTCCCCACAAACAGCAATCACTTCTGAGTCAAAGACCAGGGCTATCAAAATTCCCCTCCTCAAGCAAAAAAAAAACAGGCATCTTACTTCAAGACCAGGTATGTTAATTTTTGTTTTCTTCCTAGTAAACCTATACATCCTTTTCCAACCTTCTGCAAAACCTACTCAGAAGCTAGACATGAACACACCTTGTTTAGCAATAATTAGAATATAGATACCTCCTTCAACACTTGACTTCCGTGGCACTTCACGAATATCCTCAGGATGTGGTTTGCAGAGTCCATGGAAAGGCCCTAAGTCAAAACACTCTTGTAACAAGGAAATGTTCACTTCAGAACATAAGCTCATGAATCCTACTGCAGTGCCACCAACCTGGAAGATAAAAGTCATGTCACATGAACCTGCCATACTAGGAAAGCACAAAAAAACTGAACAAAAAATTTCTGAAACATCAACTTTTATGTTCCATCTCTGTGGAATGACTCTGCATAATGAAAAACTATAAAGGAACTATTTCAGCAAAAGTTAAAGATCCGCTTTTATTTTTTTTCCTTGTAACATAGGTACTAGGACCTCCACAGTAGAAGTTCAAATTCCTTTTTTAGCTATGACTCGCAAGAGTGTTAGGTTTATATATATAGGCCAAATAATGACCTGGAGTTTCAGTAAAACATTTGCTATGGCAAATATACAACACACTTCCAAAAACATATCATTTTGTTTAAAGTTACAGTGCAACTGAAGTAGAACCTGCATTCAGTTATTGGTAATAGCTGGCTCATTACTGGACACTGATTTGGACCCAAATTGGGGTCAAACTGAAGGGTGTATTTAAGTCTCCTAAGAAATTAACTCAAGAAATCAATTATGCATAATATAACATGTACCTAAAGCAGTAAGTATTATTTGCAGCACTTCTAAGCCCAAAATATTTCTGTGTTCTGAAAAAAACCCAAGAACTAGTCTTAAAACCCAAATGCTCTGGCAAACATGAAAGTGATGGGATCCCTGCAATGCTGGCACCCACAGCACTCTGGATGCCTGATTGCTGCTGGATTCTCAGCAAGCTGCAGCCCTCAGCATGACACACACTGGGACTAGGGAGAACTGGCGTGCTGGAGAGCTTCTGGCTTTAACTGGGACAAATCTAGAAGAAGGAAGCTCTTAAATTTTTAGTAGTGTATGCAACTTTCTGGTGAAACACATTATCAAAACACATTTTTGTTCCTCCTCAATGCACATAATGAAAACCTAATGAAAACTCACATGCTGGATTTGTACAGCTGTTTTATCAAGCCATCAGCACATCAATAAAGACTTGAAAAAGTGTGACGTTTAATTTTTCTGCCCTCACACAACAAGTGATTGTTTGTTTGCCTTGTTTGTGTAACCAACAAAGCCGGGGTGCCACAGTTGCCTGGCTGCTGTGTAATTTCAGGCCCAAGGCTCAGCAGAGGCTGATTAACCAATCCATCTACCATATGTGCAAAAAGAGGCTGCCAGCTTCCTTCTCCACAGGGGAAGCTGGCATCCATCATGGTCTGCGTGGAGGTGCTTTCCCAGCCCACCGTGGCAGTGGCAGCTGGGATAAACTGGGGCTTGGAACACCTTTTGGTGGTCTCACATTGAGCTCTGAACGTGCCACTGGAATGTCTTATTTATAGCAACAGCCCTCTGCAATGTGCCATTACACTAATGGTGCATTGTTTCCCATTTGGCTCCCAATGGCAGTGATTACATGTTGCAATTTTATAAAACCATTTGCCACAAAAAGCAGATTTCAGGAATTAAGGAGGTTATATTGCCTATCAGCTTGCACTACCATGCACAATTAACAACACATGAACATTAGGAATTTTCAGTAGGATAACTATTACCACTCCTTTCTTATTTAAATTAATTCCTGTCTACATTGTCTACATTTCAGCAAAAATTTGTTTGAACCAAGAGAAAGAAAAATTATCTACAGGAGACTTAAAACTGTGAAAGGATTACTGGTACTCATTTTCACATGCAATATTAGCTTTCACTGGGAATGAAAACAGGTCAGCTATAATGCAAATGTCTAAAATGACAACATGGCTTATCAAGACAGCCTGTCCAAATTACTTCAAAATTACTGGGAATTGCTGCTTCATTTCTGAACTGGAAA
The DNA here is from genome assembly GCA_020466415.1 of Ammodramus savannarum pratensis. Lineage (NCBI taxonomy): Eukaryota > Metazoa > Chordata > Aves > Passeriformes > Passerellidae > Ammodramus > Ammodramus savannarum. Next base: position 27,571,681 of record JAHXMQ010012337.1, read on the forward strand.
CATCACTCCTGAGGACAGACACAAACTACATTGAGAAGGGCACTCACTGTGTGGGTATAGAGCATGAATCCTACTTTTAACAGGTGGGCTGCTGTTTTTGTCCCCTGAACTAGAGTGAGCTGTCGCACAGGACATCACTGAAGCTATGATCAGACAAAATCAGAGGTCATGGCAGACTGACCTCACAAACAGCTGCCTGATTTTCTTCACCTTCACGTTCTATGAGATCAACAAGGAGATATTCACCATAGGTTTCCTTCAGAGTCTCACTTTGAGGTGTCCAGATTAGCATGAGATCATCATAATCTTCCAGCCTACAAAAAAGAGATCAGGTAATGTCCTATGGCTCTGCCATTAACAGGCCCTGATACTTCTGCTCCACTCCATTAATATATGGAAGAATATTACAAATACTTGTTCCAAAGCCTGCACCCACAAATCGCTTCACCTAGAACACATTCCCAGTGCACACTACAGTGAGAGTCTCAGCACCAGAGACAGTCACACCTAAAAGCCAGCAGAGCCCACTAAAATCTGCACTGCTCAGGGGAGATGCTTCTCTTGCCCTAAGAAAATATATGAGAATCTCAGCTGAAAATTCTCCCGCCTCACTTTCCTACAACTGTAGTGGAGCACTCATACAGGTCTCAACCTACATGGATTTTTATTTAAACAGGCAACAGAGACTGTTTCCCACTAGACTGCTATTTATAGCCAGGGTCAATGTAACTCTGAATAAGAAAATCCAGCTCTTTTACCAGAACAGTGGCACAATTCCTGAGTCACCCATGCTGAGACTATGGCACAAAAGTGGGTGGCAAACCAACTTTAGCACTCAACTGCTATCAATAACGTGAAGCCATTTGTATTTATCTCTCGGGAAAATGCTGGAATTGAGTGGTAGAACCAAAAGCAGCAGAGAGGAAACTTCGCCTGCCAGAAGGAACAACTACAACAAACTGCAGGGGGAACCCTCCCTGCTCTGGGCCGGGAGCAGGCAGCTACCTCGGCTATCACACCGACATCCCAGGAACACTCGGCTCCTGCCCCGTGATGTGACACCGGGGCTGGCGGCGACACCGGGGCTGTGGGAGCCCCGCACGGTCTCTGCCGCCACCCGGTGGCCCCACCAGGTACGGGCAGCGGCTCCTCCGCTTACTCAGGATGCTCAAACCTCCTCCTCCTCCTCCTGCACGGGAACCGGGACCGGCCCGCGGCGCTTCCCTCCTTGTCAGGGATGCACAAATGTGCTGCTGCAGGGAGAACCGGGAACTTCGGAGCTTCCCGGGGTTTTGGGGAAAACTCCTGCTGTGTTCCTGGGTCCCCCATGCCTGTATGTGATACCTGTAAGTTGGAGATCATTGCTCCATACAGGCAGGAACCCAGAAATAAACAGATTCTCAGTGCGACTCTTTATGTGTGTCGGAATTTGGAAGGAGCCTTAAAGAAAACACAGCTGGGCAAAAGAGGTTCTGTTTCTCGTTGTATCAAACACTGTCCAAGTTCCTAAGCACTGCCTGGCTCCAGCACAGGAGAGGGGGTCAGGGGGTCTCTGGATGCTTTTGCTGCACACCAGAATGGATGTGACCTCTGGGTACAACCACCTTTGTAACCAAGGCTAGGGACCCCTTAGATTCTGACCTCGGTCCTGGTTTTTTGCCCCTCTCAACTAAAAAGAGGCTCCAGCAACAATGAAAATTCCATTAAAACTTACAGTAACTCATTCCTTATCCCTTAAACCAAAGTGGTTACCCTCATCTCCTTCACAGGAAGTATCCCAAGGGAAAATCCGCAGGGAGGTTTTCTATTATCAGAACATCACCACCTCAGCACAATTAATTAGTACAGCAAATCTGTTAATAAACTCTCAAACCTCAAAAAAAAAACAACAACAAAAAAAGAGGTATAACAGAATGAGACTGTATCCTAATTGAACCCTGTTATTTCATGGAGTCCATAACAGACACACACCCCCTCCAAGTGGAACATTGTGCCAAGTGTTTTGAGTGCCCTATGTCATTCTGCTCTGTGGGACACAGGACAAGATCACACACAAAGGTGCAGATGGCAGTTCCTGAAGACTGACCCTGTGACAGTCAATGAGACTCTGCACACACCCATTCATCTCCCTGCACATTGCTCTGTAGGAACACAACCATTTCAACTTGTTTATTCTGTTTTTAGTATCTTCCACCTCTACCACAATATTTAACAAAGTAAAGAAACCCTCCAAACCCCAATAAGCTTTCCAATATAAAAATGCCACTAAATTCCTCTACTGTGAGTGCAAGCACAGAGCTGCAAATTTGACTATTGCCTACAGGGCACAAACCCAAGAATGGCAGGATCTAGACAAGATACCAGCAAGAACCTTAAAAATCAAAGCTTAGTGGGCTGCATTCTGACACATTTTCACATTACAGACACCAGACAGAAAGTAAATTCAAAATGGATGCTTAAACAAAGTATCAGTTTACAGCTGCTTTTCGCCCTCTGTAAACTAGGGAAGAGGGGACAGAGATTGGGCTCATCTCCTCTCACTGCCCCAGAACATGTTGCTAGGCAGGTGGCTGTGGACAACATCCACGGAGGAGTCTCTAAGGGCTCCCACTGACTGTTACTATGGATGCCAGTGAAGCACAGGGTGAATGCAGAGAGAAGGGAAAGGCAGAGCTCCTTCTGCAAACAGAAATTAGCCTTACCTGCTATCCACTGATGGGCAACACTGAAGTATGAATTTTGTACCACCACTGTGTAATTTCAGAGGAAAACTGGTTTCCCAGTTAATTTTCTATTAATACCAAAGCTAAAGCAATTTTTACTTTTTATAACAAACTACCTAAATCCCAGACAAGATGGCAGCTCTTATCAGGAATATTGCTATTCTTAAGTGACATTTCCAGTCATGCAAAAGAACATTTCAATTGACAATATCCAATGACCACAAAAATTAGCTTAAATGGAAAAAAAAGGACAAATTTGATAATCAGAATCAAGACACATTGGAAGACTTTTAGCCTTCAGATGAGTTAATGCCTACTGATGCCTTCTCTACATAAAAGTCCATTCACTTAGTTATAGGTGATAGACAACTCAAAAGAAGCACTCAAAAAGCCTAGGAATTATACATCTAGTTAGTATGAGAGATTTTTAACATATTGAAGTATCCAGAGCTACAGTAGGAGGATGTGAAGTGGCAAAGGTCAGGTCTCAGACCTTTTTCTCAAAACGCTCAAAAGCCGAGCAACAGGAGGAGCACAAGCTGCAGATTTGCTTCAGACCCATGTGGTAAAATTCAATATATGCAATAAAACATCACTCAGAGACAGGCTCCTGTCAGAATGCAGCCCAAGCTGGCAGTATGAACCAGCCCATAAATAAATGGTGTATGGCTTTACCAATCAGACATGCTCAATGTGGCATCACCATCTGCAGGGCACTGGTCAGTACAGACACCCTCAAGTCCATACCATGTGCTGAGTCTCCAAGGAATACACTTCTCCCTAAACTTCAGTCTCCACTGCAGGCATCAGAAATGCTAATTTAATCACCACTCTGCTACCTAGCCACAAAGCAACACTTACATTTACTATCTGTAAAAACTCCAGAATAAATCAGTTAAATCAAACTACTGCTTCATAAAACATTCCTGTAGCAGCAGTCTTTCCATGGTGAAGAGGACAACACATAATCCAAAATTTGATGGATACATGTTCTATTTCAACCACATTACAAGGAAGCATCTCCACAGCAACAACAGGAAAATCTCCAGGCCCCTGGGTCAGAAACTTGACCTTTCTCACATCCTGCACACAACACTGGCACAGGCAGAACACGCATGGCAGAAAAAACCAAGAGTAGCAGTCTAATTCAACCAGCAGATCACAGAATAAACATCACTGACAAAATAGTCTTCCTACATAACTAACTAGCATTTTTAAAGATACATCTTGTGATGAAATAGAACAAAATCAGCATAATCCTAGAACTACCTAGTTTGGTTATCACAGAAAATTTTCACCAGCTGGGGGCTATCCATGAACAGGATGGGACTGCTAGGAATGTGCCTTGAGCTGTTTTATTTTCCACCATCAGTATCATCACATGGTTATGACAATGGGAGGATGCTGTCAGTTCACATCCCAGGCAGCAGACAAAGAACTTAACATTACAACTTACTTGAAAAGTTTTTTGACCAATCATACAAAGCAAAACCACATTGACAGTAGTTCTATCCAATCACTATAAGCACACATTCCTTGGTTAAAACAATGCTTAGGAGCATTGTTTTAGAGCAGCCAAGCTCAGCTACTGATGCTGCAAGCTAAAGAAGGAAAATGCTGCAGTTTCCCCCAGCCAGGTGTGCTCAGGGAAGCAGGATCAAGGAGCTGTGTTACCTTGCTTGGCGCACATACAGCTGCGGGTGACACCGATGCCTCGGGCATGCCAGCAAGGTGAAACGTCTCTCCACATGTGAGAGTGCAGCAGGCACAACCCTTTCAAAGATATCCCCCAGGTCCAGCTCTGAATGGCTAAAACCTATCAGGGCAATGGAGAAACTTCATTATGCAAGCTTTTAATTAGCAACAAAAATGTCTGAGGAAAATGGAGTTTCAAACTTAAAGTACAGATAGTAAAATGCCCCAAGTCTTTTAAGTTAGGCAAGGAGGCTGAAATGACAGCAGCATAAATGTGTGAGAATCATCACCAAAGTCATCTAATTAACCCAGCATTCCAAACCTGAATAATCTTCAAAGCAATCAGAAATTGGTAGGAAGCAATCCCAAAAAGAATAATATAGCCAATTCTCTATGCCTGTGGAGAATCTCTGTCAGGACTCACAATGCTGAAGGAAAGCTGATGTTGGTTGACAGGGTGGATTTGACAAAACCCTTAATTCAAGCCCTGTTTTCTGTAGTTGATATACCACTACAGTCTTTTAGTGTGACTTGGAACCAATATCTCTGGAAGCCACCATATCAGAAAAGTTCTAGCTTCCTTTTCAGTTCAATCAAGTGCATGCTTGGTTTATCAGTCAGAATTCAGGACCAAAACTCCAAAATACCACATCTGGTGCTGTTCTCTGCTTAACACGTGTATTCCCTACCTTTGTACCTCTGTTCTAGAGGAAATAATCTGAGTTTCCTTCTATGTCTCCAGCAGCCCCTCTGAGTCTCACCAAACTGTTCTCTTCCAATCTGCACTGGCATGGCTAAGTAAGAGAAAGTGCCCAATTTCAAGTCTCTTGGCTCTATTCAAACAGAAATCTCCACAAAACTTGCAGGTATTGATTTCTGAGATCTTTATTCCTTCCTGATGTCCTGTTTCTGGCAAATTTAAAGATTGCAGGGAATGGACAGAATGCTGAATGGCTGCTGGAGTGAGCATGGAACCTCTTGCACATGGGATCTTCACAAGAAGATACTTTTAGATGATGTTTTTCACATGTCTAGAAACTGATAACTCTTCTCAGTATTAAAAAAAGAACAGCACAACAAGCTCTCAGTGCATATTAATTAGGTTTGCAATTGCTCTCACTTCAAGAATAAAACAGTTTTAAGCTCTTACCTAACCTCTTCTCAGCTGGTATAAAGAGAAGTATAAACTGCAGATCTGGTAGTAAGATGAAAGCTTTCCTGGACAAATAAACACATTCAGTCTTTCATTATTACACTCAATGACAGATAGCAGCTAGCTTTTTTAATATATACTTTTTTTTCTCTCCAGTGTCTCTAACCTTCCTTCATAAGTCCACATGGCTCAACAATTAAAACATTTCTGACAAACAATATCACATGAAAATTATCTGGGTAATTTTGACTGGTTTTTCCTACTTTATTTCAAATTTCCCAATCTTTACATTTCAAACATCCTCTTTTTTTATAGCAGTTTCCCAGTGGTGAAATATTTAAGATAACAGACCTCTGTTGGCAGATATCTGACAGGCCATCTGGATGAGACTGCTTGGCTTGATAGATGATTTGACAGCAGGAGAGGGCACGTGCCTCACTACCCAAGGCTACACAGGAACTCACCTGACAATTTCCTGGGAACATCCAGCTGCATAACCTTCCTTTGCCACAAAGAGATGCACAAAGAGTGTGTTCAAAGGCTGCAAAACAAGGAGTGAAAGTCTACACACCATGCAGAAACTCATGTTTATTCCATCAGCCCAAGCATTAGTACACGCATACATTTCCAACATACATGATCTGCACTCAAGGAGCAGCAAAATACACATAAGTGACTTCAAAGCATGTGTGGGTAAAGTTATGTGAATAAAGTGCTTTATATAATTGTGCTTCTGCAATATTTTTTCTTTGTACTCAGTTTACTATTGTTTGACTGCAATACACACTGTACATTTCATATTGAACAGTATTAATTCTTAACTAACAACATTCAACCACATTAAACATTCAACATGTGTCTGACATTCTTTTAAAGTTTAAAAAACTCAAATCCAAAGTTCACCTGCTTCTCATAATCCTCATAATTTAAAGGTTTTCCTTTAAAGGTAGTAAGAAAAACTACATATTTTAAGATGACATCATTAGACACACAAATACCAGGCAGAAACAGGGCAGACTAACAAACACCTTTATCTTGTGCACCTCCAGTAAACATGGAAAAACCCTGTGCTGGAATGGCAAGGGCTAATTAATCAGCTGCTCTCCAGCATATTAATTACAAGTGCTGGGTCAGTGAAGGTCTGCCTGTAGATAAAAATACTTTAAATGGAAAACCTGAGATGTTCTGAATAGTATAATGTTCCATTAAAATACCATAGCTAGAGGCACCAACAAACTTCAGCAATTTAAGAGCAACAATGATTTCAATAGAGGCTGCAGTACGTGGACCAGCATCAGGACAACAAGCTGTTGTAACAAACATCTAAAGACACCCCTAAACATCAGGTAGTTTGTTTTTTTAGAAGCAAAGGGAAGAAATAAAAATATATATTACTCTTGAGGTCTGAGAGGACACCAAATAAACCAGACATGGACTGCAACTGTTTCTGAATAGTGCTGGTAACCAGACAATCCAGTAAAGCATCTTTACTTGTTCCTTTCTGCACAAGTCAACTCCCACTGCAGACCCCAAAATCATTTCTGTACTCTGGGAAAAAGACAGATCAACTATACTTCACAGAATTCCTATGTTCAGATGACCTGAGTTTTGAAAAATACACCTGTGTGGATTTAACCTACAGCTTACCAACAACATCTCATCAAGTTATACCCTGAAAATGTTCAGAGCTTCTGCCAATGCAGAAGCATAAAACACTAAATCTTCTATACCCTCCTTTAGTAAATAAACTCCATTCTAGAAAAATACAATGCTGCCTGTCTGTTTCAAGGTATTTTTCGCTACTGGTTCTGAGCAGTAATTAATTTTTCTTTTCTTTTCTCTGTAGGCCCCTACAGCAGATCTGCAGAGCCATCAGACAGTCTGAGGGACACCACAGCACAGCAGAACCCCCCCAGCAGCTGCACCTGAACCCTGAATGAAGTGGCTGCAAACAAAGTGCTGCTCAAGGGACAAACAAAGTCCATGACAAGGAAACCACGGGTCCTTTTTGCACATTCCCTTTGGCTGTACTGGTGGTGCTTCCTTTAAGAGCACACATTTTCAAACACTGTTTTTGTCAGTTTACCTCCAAGCCATTGGTTAACATCACAGAGGACCCTGGGCAACTGATGAACAAAATGCCTAGAGATAACTGCAGCACTGCCAACACCTTGTTGTGGCACATGCTGCACACCTTATGGGTGCTTGGGATTTAACATTTCCTGTATTTTCTCAACAGTCCCACGACCTAGCTCCCAGCTGGACTTGGTGAAGGGGGAGCATTTGAGTGCTAAACTTGTAAAGGCCTGTTTCTAGTCTGTAGATCCTACCAGAAAGTCACAAGCAGCAGTGTCCCCACCAGCACTGACCAAGTTCACTGCAGAACTAAGTTTCCCCTTGTCAGCACCAGGGTTTGATAAGGACTCCATCACCTTTTGTATCCTGAATGCCTCAATCTACTGGACACAGACTGTAGACACCCACATGTATTTGCCATACCTGAGCCTTAAATGAAAACTCAACTAAAATCACACCATTTACTTACAGTGCACTTATTGTTGGGGTAGTTTTCATGCAGGAATGGTTCCCATTCAGCCTGATCAGTGATGTTCCAATTTGGATAGTCCAGAAAGGCAGTATGGGCTATAACCTCATTCTTCTCATTGCAGAGTGTCAAAGCAAGATTTGATAGGTCTCTATTAAAACAATTTAATTTTGCACAAGTTGAAGAAATTTCACATAGAAAAGTGACTAACTGTGAATTCAGCCTGCTGGAACAGCAAAATTAGCCATGTTCAAGAGGGTTCCCAGGATCAGGCCTCAGTAAAACTTCATCAACCACATGCTAACTTGGAATTGCTGCTCCAGTCCCACATATTTGTGTCCTAACACTATAAAAATTCAGGTGTATTTCAAATCCTCAATCATATTAGTAAATTTGAGATGCAAGACTTAAACATTCTCTTCTATTTGTATGGTTCTTCACACATCTCTTTTTCCCCAAACAGCTGCTATCTGGGGCTTTTGCTATTAAGGGGGAAAAACCTAAGTGACCCACCAGTACCTGTCCATCACACAGTCTGTCTGGTGATTGTTTTTTCCCAACATCATTTCTTCTGAGCTTTTACAAAAGGAAGCTAGCATAGAATTAAACCTTGTCCATCATGGCAGAGACACAGGTTTGCAGTCATGCATGTGACAGACATCAAAGTAGATTTTCTTTCCATTTTCAGAAACGGCATAAAAAGTCATTCTGTCACACCGCGTCAAGTCTGAGAATGTTTTCTGCTATTTTAAGTGTAATTTCCCAAAAGGTGACAATCCAAAACACCGCTACTTACAACAGATAAGTGACATCAAGCCTTCCAAAGAGGTCTTCTGTGAAAGGGCTGAAGAGGCTGATAATGGCTGGGACATCCTGTGACTCCGTCCTTCTGACTGTGACCACTTCTGTATTTCCACTTGAGGAGGTTACCGTGGCCATCCCACCGGCTGCCCTGAGAACCAAGGAAAACACTGCTGGCTCCAGCCATCCCACTGCCACCCCCTGCCCGAGACAGTCACTTCAGGGAGGTTTTCATAACAATTCTAAATTGGGGCAGCTTCTATGGATTTGGTGCCTGGCTCCTGCATACCACCACACAAATATGCCCGTCCAGTGCACACCTGAAATGCAGCAGGCAATCGCTCCTATGGGCTGGATCCTACAGAGGAAATTAATTGTTTAATCGGCTACAGCTGCTTTCCTATTGATTCATTCGCATGCAAACCAGCTCATCACCAAGAACTTCAAGCTCAAAGGCCTTCAGCGGGAGGCTCAGCTGCAAACAATCAGGGACACAACCTCCTGATTAACAGTAGCTTCAGGTGAGTTAACTGCATTTGTCCGAAACAGCTCCTCGAATTTCTTTTGAGGTCAACAGCAGGGCCTAAATTTCTGAAGGAACTCAAAGTTCTGTGGTTATTCAAAGTTCTACTGCTCTCCTATGCAGAAAAAAAAAAAAAAAAAAAAAGTTAAAAAGTTTTTTAAAAAGTGGGTTTATTTGTGGCTCCCGATTGACAAAACGTGCCACGCACAGCTGATCTATTGATCCACTCAGAAACTTTAGAGCACCCGGAGCAACAAATCCTCAAAGCACCTGTGAGCACCCCCTCGGGTCTAACACCCTTCAGCTGTCTCTGTTCAGTACTGCAGCCAGCAATCAGACATGTGAAATAAAGCGACCAAACAACGGCCTCCCGCAATTTCTTAGATAGATGTGCGAAATATAGCAGCACTAACTAGAAAAAATAACAAAAAAACCCATAAACCTAAACCAACGCACGCAGACCAGGGAAGAAATCTCAGCGCTCTACCAAACGCAACAGCTAACAGTGACTCCAAATGCAAATGTGATGCTCAGTTATTAGACATCCCAATTCCCAACTAAAACAAAAAACCAAAAGAAACGCAGAATTTCGCACATTTTAAACACAGATAAGAGTCACATGCACTCCTAAATCTTTCACAGACAAACAGGACATTCCAGCGCGGGTCCTGAAATTAACCTGAAGTGACACATCTCCTGCAAACACGCGTCAATTTAACAAATGAAAACTAACACAAACTTTAAAGGGCCATTCATCGGCTAAAGCTTAGCGCACTAACATAACTTACACTGAGGAAAGCCGCTTGCTGCATTATCACAGCCAATTGTTTAACTTAACGCAAAAAACCAAAAATACACCCGCATCTCCACCAGCTCCCCTGAACGCTCCCGCAGACAACGAAAGCAGCATTTTCACAGTAAAAATGTATAATTTTCGTAAGGAAATGCGCTGTTCCTACAGCAGCTCCTGCCCTCGTCCCACGGAGCAGGAGGATCCCAGAGACAGCCGGCAGAACAAGCAGAGGAGGGTGGCTCCCTCCCACCGCCTCACACAAACGCTCTCTTGAAGCACAAATAAGATCCCACGCGGGATTTTTTGGTGCTTGTAGCCCAGAATGCACACATACCTCAGGAGGGCTCTGAAGAGATATAGAAGGCTGCGGACGGGCGGCTCTTATGGGAAACCCCCAGTGGCTTGGGGCTGGGCGGGGCCGGACCGGGGGCGGGACCGCGGGGTTGGGCGGGGCCTGGACACGGAGGGCAGGACACCGAGGGCTGGATACCGGGGCTGCCCATGGACACCGGGGCTGGACACCGGGGTTGGACACCGGGGCTGTCCATGGACACCCCCCGAGGCGGCCTCACGGACCCCCGGGCGCGAGCGACCCCCTCAGGCAGGCGGGCCACGCCCCCGCACGCGCACAGACCCACACCGCCCAGCCGCCAGGGGGCGCCCCGCGGAGAGCCGGGAACTCACCTGCCCCGTGCCCGGCGCGGAGAGAAGCGGCCACAGAGCGTCGCAAGGACAGGAAAGCCCGGACAGATGGAACAGACGAGCCCACGGACGAGACAGGCCGAACAGGCGGTCCCACGGACGGAACGGACAGTCCCGCTGCCGCCGCCCGGGGACGCGTCGCCGTTACCGCGGCAACGACGCACGGGCGGAGCTGCGTGAGGTCAGGGGTGCCGGGGCGGGGCCTGCGCGCACAGCGGCGGCAAGATGGCGTCCACGGCGGCCGGGAAGCAGCGCATCCCCAAAGTGGCCAAGGTGGGCGGCAGGGACCCCTCGGGACCCCTCCATCCCCCTCAATCCCCACTTGCACCGAGCCTTCCTGTCCCGGCGGGCTCCGGCCCGTAGCGAGGCGCCGGAGGAAGTTGATGGTCTCGGTGCTGAGTTGGGAAACGTGAGCCGAGCCCCCCCCTTGTATTTGCCTTGCAGGTGAAAAACAAAGCACCCGCCGAAGTTCAGATCACAGCGGAGCAGCTTCTGAGAGAGGCAAAGGAGAGGGAACTCGAGCTTCTCCCACCGCCTCCGCAGCAGAAGATCACAGATGTTGAAGAGTTAAATGACTATAAACTCCGGAAGAGGAAGGTACAGTAAAAACGCAAACAAACTAGTTTAATCTCGACACTCACATAAAACACTACAGTTCCACTGTTTTTAACTTAAACAAGATGTAGTCCTATTCCTTGTGGACTTTCCAGGTAGACACCAATTCTTTAAAACCCCTTTTTCATGCTGTTCTTTAGCAGAACCTACAATTTAAAGATGTGTTGCTCGACAAAATCTGATAGCAAGCTACATCACCCCCGTGTCTATGTTCGGAACACTGAAACAGTAATTACTTACATAATCAATAGGTGTTTTCTTCATTACCAGCAGTATCTAGCCAGCCAAAATAAAAACATGAATAAACAAAGTAAATAACAGTACAGTAATGCTGAGTTATAGATCTTATTTTGAAATAATTGTTTTGCTTGTGCTGATTTGTCCATGGTTTTGCTTTGCTTTTTGCTTTGAAAATGCCTGAGCAAAGCAAGCATATTCTTGATGGTTATTGTAATGGTTATATATAATAAGCCATTTTTGATCTGAATGGTCTACAGAAGGATTTCTGACATACAGATGTAACTTTCTCCTCAGACTTTTGAAGATAACATCAGAAAGAACAGGACTGTTATCAGTAACTGGATAAAGTACGCACAATGGGAGGAAAGCCTGAAGGAAATCCAGAGGTAACAATGCAGCTGCAGGCACCTCTTCCAACCTTTTTGGACCCACAGCAAAGCCTGGGAGGCACATTTTACCTGCCCTGTGCTCCTGTTTTCCAGAGCCCGTTCCATTTACGAGCGAGCCCTGGATGTGGACTACAGGAACGTCACCCTGTGGCTGAAATATGCTGAGATGGAGATGAAGAACCGCCAGGTCAACCATGCCAGGAACATCTGGGACCGGGCCATCACCACCCTGCCCAGGGTGAACCAGTTCTGGTACTGTGGCTGAGCACTGAGATCCCCTTCTAGCCCCAAAGAACTCCCTGGGGTTATGCAGATTATCCTGCTGCTCCAAGTCTTCAGGCTAGTCTGGGGAAAAATGGAGGAAGGTTGGAGCTTTTGGAAAGGTTTTGTAGTTTTTAAGTGGCAAGAGAAGGATGTTGGTGTGCCTGGATGCTGCCAGTCACTGCTGTGCTTACAGGCATTTCTGGGGTGAGGAGAGCTCAGGGAAGCACTCCAGAAATCCCTGGAGGGAGGTGCTCACCCTGTGATTGCAGAAGCTCCATCTGCTTTGCCCAGGTACAAGTACACGTACATGGAGGAGATGCTGGGGAACGTCGCTGGCTCACGCCAGGTGTTTGAAAGGTGGATGGAGTGGCAGCCAGAGGAGCAAGCCTGGCATTCCTACATCAACTTTGAGCTCAGATACAAGGAGGTGGACAGAGCACGAAGCATTTATGAGAGATATATCCTTTCCTGAGCCTGGGTTAAGGTGTCCATTCTGTATTTCCTTCCCAAGTATTCCGCGTTGTTGCTGTACTTTTCCCTGTGGTGTGCTGGGAATGAGCCAGCAGGAGGTGTTAAAAGCATGTTTAGGGAAAGCCTCCAGATGCAGTGCAGTAGCTGTGGGTCCTGCCACAACAGTGTCTGTTCAACTGCACTGCTCATACACCCAGCTTTTGTAGCCATCCTTTGTTTTGGGTTTCTCCTCAGATTTTCCCTGGCCTGTCGCAGACATCTTTTATGAAAAATCCTTTCCTTAGGATTTTTCCTCCTGAGAAGCTGAGAGGCCTCAGGAACAAAATGTAAACATTGATTATCTGCTGCTGTGGAATGCAACAGGTGCATCTGTGATTGGCCCATGTTGGTTGTTTCTAATTAATGTTCAGTCACAGCCCAGCTGGCTCAGACAGAGAGTCTGAGACAGAACCTTTGTTATTCATTCTTTGCTATTCTATTCGTAGCTGGCTTTCTGATGAAATCCTTTCTTCTTTTCTTTTAGTATAATTTTAATGTAATATATATTATTAAATAATAAATCAAGCCTTCTGAAACAGGGAGTCAGATCTCTTCCCTCAACCTGAGACCCCTGTGAACACCTTCACACTGACCCTTAACCCTTTTTAACTTCACAGTAAGGCACAAAACCTTTTCCATGCTAATACCTGTCAGTGTCTTCTTCCCAGCTTCTTCCCACGTGTGTGCCATGCTGGGAGATATCCCTGGGAAGAGCCCAGTAGGGGCTGTGCCACTCAGGCAGAGCTGTTTCCTTAACAAGAGCTGCACTTGTCCTGGTTCACCCTGAGGTGAAGAACTGGATCAAGTACGCGCGCTTTGAGGAGAAGCACAGCTACTTTGCCCATGCCAGGAAGGTGTACGAGAGGGCAGTGGAGTTCTTCGGGGAGGAGCACATGGATGAGCACTTGTACGTGGCCTTTGCCAAGTTTGAGGAGAACCAGAAAGAGGTAAGGTCTTCATCTGAGTCGTGCCAGCGTTTCTCCTTGAGTATCAAAGGCATTTAACCTTCACTGCAATACTTGCAGTTCCCAGCACCTCGTGACTGCAGTCTGAGTTCGGGGGACAGTTTTTGTTTTTTGCTCACCTCTAGTTGCCTTTTGGTGACATCAATAGAATGTGCTCTAAGGGAGATCTTGCCAAGACCAAGAGCATTGGCTCAAACCTATATCCTCAGACTGGAGAGGTTCTGAGAGGTTTTGTTCCTGCATAATAAAAAATTGGATTGGTCCAGATGTTTTTCACAGCCTCTAAGATCCCCAGGCTGTTATGAAATTGAACACATTCTGTGGACCCCCAAACCATAACCTCTTAAATTGGTTTAAATATTCTAAACTTGTAAATTAAGAAGAGATGATGGGGGCTGGCATTTTCAGGTTTAATTTTTTCCCCCTCAGAGTTTACTCATCAGAGAGATCTGTGTTAGTCCTGTTCTAAAACAATTGCTACCTTAGGATGTCCCACAGTTTTAATTCTATTAAATATTGCCAAAAGCTCCTTGAAAAACTGTCAGGGAGGACAGAAACTGCTTTGTAAATATTTTTCTAATTATATTTAATATTTTCAGTTTGAAAGAGTGAGAGTCATCTACAAGTATGCCTTGGATAGAATCCCAAAGCAGGATGCCCAGAATCTCTTCAAGAATTACACCATCTTTGAGAAGAAGTTTGGAGACAGGAGGGGAATTGAGGACATCATTGTCAGCAAGAGGAGATTCCAGTATGAGGAGGAGGTGAAGGTATGTGGGACAGGTACCCTCCAGGCTCACTGTACAGCCAGATGGTGCTTAAGGGACACAAGTATTTTGTGATATCAAGGCTGATGAGTTTCAAGTTACCCTTGAAAGTCAGTCCAAAAAAACCACCAAGGGAATGTTCATTTTAGAGCCAGAATTCCATCCTTGGAGCAGAGAATGATATCTGCATTCACTGCTTTTTTTGTTTCTGCTTTCTAATCTAGATTGTGCAGGTGAGGGTTTTGGGTTGAATCAAGGCTTGGTACCATTAAGGATAATGCAGTTTAGCTCGTAGTTGCTACTTAGGTTAGGGAATATCCATTACAGGACACTTAATCAGTGCATAAATACCTTTTTGTGAGAAAACACCTGTGCCACACGTGTTAAAAATGGGAACAGACTTCCAGTACTAAAGTGATTTCAGCATTTATTATAATAAAAAGAAAGACCTAAAGCAAGGGGGCCCATGGGCCAAGCAGGAGCGTTCCTGTTGAGGATGCTGCAGCACTGGGGCTGCTTCAGCAGCCTTGTCCCTGAGGTTCCAGGTGGAGCAGCACTACTTTCCTGGGTCTTTTTTTCCTGTTTTTGTCCCTTTGGATTGGTTTCTTTTTGGATCCTTCATTTGCATGAAGGTTTTAGGCATTTGATTGGCCCATTATAGTTCTGTCCAGGTTGGCTCATTTTGCTTGGGGAGTGATGCACTTTACTTAGGTGTAATACAGTATGTTGAGTACTGTATTTCTTATAACTACCCTTTTTTAAACCCCTTTTACTATAACCAAACTAACAGTACATGCTTAACAATTATCAACTGTTTTACAACAGTTTTTAACCTATTTTTAACACACCTGTCTGCTGTTCAGTCAACACTGCACATTTTGTCACCCCTTGTCCCTTCTCGCTCTTTACTTGGATCGCCTTCATTGAGACAATGCTGAGGGCAAAATAACAACAAAATTTAAAGCAAAGTCAATTATAACCCAAAAAGCATTCCATCACTCCTCGTCCCTTCTCACACTTTACTTGGATTGCCTTCATTGAGACAGTGCTGAGGGCAAAATAACAACAAAATTTAAAGCAAAGTCACTTACAACCAAAAAGCTCCACCATCAGCATCCCCAAGAGTGCCAATTTTTGTTAATACTCCATTGATCTGTTTTTAAAGGGGAAATTTAGAGGGGAATTTACTTATCTAAGTAAAGGATGAGGCTCTGTTCATTGTAGTGACTGCAGTTTGTTTGCTGTTGCCCCTGTGCCCTGTGTGTGGAAGGCGAACCCCCACAACTACGACGCGTGGTTCGATTACCTGCGGCTGGTGGAGAGCGACACGGACGCCGAGACCGTGCGGGAGGTGTACGAGAGAGCCATCGCCAACGTGCCCCCCATCCAGGAGAAACGCCACTGGAAGAGGTACATCTACCTCTGGATCAACTATGCTCTCTATGAGGAGCTGGAGGCAAAGGCAAGTAGTGACAATTCCGGGTTTCTCTTTCCTTGTAGGAAATAGCTGTTGGTATTTTAATAGGTAAACCAAGAGCTAAGTGTTGTCTGTGTTGCTAGTTTTGTGTAACGTGCTTTACTATTTAAATACAGAGAAATTTTCTCTTTCAGTTGTCCCTCCTGTGCATAAGGGGGTTGTGAGAAATAGCTACTCAATTTTCAGAGTTTAGGAAGGTTCATTAAACCTTATCAAAAATACAACAGAAGACTGAATAAAGAAAAAAGGTTACGGTGCTGGGGGCAAAAGATTTTCCCTGCCATGTGCTCAGTCCCCTCACAATGGAGGTTTTTCTCTTTTAACCCTTTAACCTTTCCCAAAGTTCTGTCCATCCACCCCTTCTTTGCTGTCCAGTGGTGGTGATCTCTTCCCCAAATCCTGATTGGAGGTCAGATGTCACCATAGTGACAAGCCAGCCCTCCCAGATGTCCCAATCCAGCTGTCCCTTGATAACCACGCCAGGAGTACAGCATAATTATAAATCTATAAACTTTTCTTAACCTGTGTACATGATATTTGTCCATTAATTGTGAGAGTCAATCATTGCATTGCTCATCTATCACAGAGGGAAAAAAACAAACTTGTTTTATCCCAATTCATTCAGAAACAACTGATAACAAAAGCAGGAGTGGGGATTTCTGGTGACCCTGGCTGAACTGCCCATGGCAGACTGTTACCTGAACTTGTGAAATAGTTTTATAGTTAATAAAAACTGTTTGTGAAGCAGCCACATTGTTGCTCTTGTGATCTTAGAGGCTGTGCAAGTATTTATTGGAACATTAGAGCTGCTCTGAGTACAGAAAATTTGTTCAGTATCTGTTAAAGGAAAAGACTTATTTTTCCTCCCACAACCGAGACACTCCTTGTTTTATTGTTGGCTTCCTAGCACTGAACCTTGCTTTGAAAGGTGAGTCTTGTTGATTCAGAAGCTACCACCTTTGAATTGTGCAAACTAAGTAGATAAGCATTGCTGATTCTAACCAGTTTGACTGAGATACTGTTTTGCTGTCACTGCAAGATTCAAATTCAGCATGATCTCAGCATTAACAAAGTGTTTTACATGCTGCCTGTTCTTACAGGATGCAGAGAGAACCAGACAGGTGTACCAGGCATGCCTTGAGCTCCTGCCCCACAAGAAGGTATGGCTCCTCCATCAGTCTGGCTTGACTTTTGGGGTAAAATGCCCTAGATAAGATCCTTTGGTTCTCTTCCCCCGTTATATTCAGGAATATAAGCAGCTCCAAATGGATGCTAGTGGGTTCATGAGGACTTTGCTTAAAACTTCAAGTATCCCTTCCAGTTTCTCAAAACATCCACCCTCCAAAATGGTTTTCCAGTGGGCCCTCCATGGTCACCACCCCTGAGGCAGCTGTTTGACAAAGCAACTTTCAGGTCTGTCTTCCCCATTGCAATTGGTCTTCAAGGCTGATTTATTGGGGTTTTCTGGGGTTTTTTTTGCTTGTGAACTTTAACTAAAATATCCCTGTGGCCAAACATTTTCAACTGCATTGCCTTGGAATGTCAGAAAATCCTTGTTCAAGTTCTTTTTCTAGTTTGTTATTTATTGTGTCATCTGAGTGTCAGAATAATCTCTAGTTATTAAGAGCTGATTAGCTAATAATTGATTCAGCAATAGCTTATGTTTTGCCAGTTGATGATTGGTTAAAAAACTATTTTCTGCAGTTTAAAAGACTTCTGTCCTGGCCATTTTTGCTTTCACCCCAATATATTGTTCTGTCATAGAGGTAGATCATGAACCCTAAAACTTTCAGCTGGAAAACACTGAGATCAAGTGAGATTACCTGCAGTAGCAGTCATGTCTTGTATAGACAGAATGCTTATTTTTTTAAGTAATATATATATACTGACTTTCCAGCCTAAATAGCACTTTGTTCTTTTTCTTCCAGTTTACATTTGCTAAAATGTGGCTGCTGTATGCACAGTTTGAAATTCGACAGAAGAACCTCCCCCTTGCCAGAAGGGCTTTGGTAAGCTTTTGTCAGAGCCATAATTGACTTCTCTAACTAATAGTAACAGAGGAAGGGCATTAAAAGATCTTAAATTGTCCTTTTTAAATTGCTGATTTAATCCACTTAAAATAAAGCATCCAAGAAGTCTGCAGGGGCCAGCATTTACTGTCATGTATGATTTAAAAAGAAATGTAGCTTGTTCTGATTAATTAGCCCCGGGCAGAAGCACAAAGTGCTGCTCTGAATGCAGAGCACCCACATCAGCTCAGTGCTCTTGCAAGTTCTTAGCTGCTGCTGATGGCTTACAGTGATACTTGTTCTAACAATTATGTTTTAAAAAGCGTTATAGATGAATGGGAAGTTTGCCTCTAGGAAATTTGGACCTGCCAAGTTGTGTGCCAGTCCCAGCTGCTGACAAAGGCAATCACAGGGACTTCAGGCAGGCTCAGGAGCTGCTGAGCAGGTTCACTCTGAGTGTCAGCATGAGGGGTTAGCAGGGTGTGATGGGGCAGCAAGAAATAGCAGCTTTTGAAATTAAAAACTTCCTTTCCTTTCAGTTCAGATATTCTTAGTAAGCTCAGGGATAGCATCAGGCATTTTGAGAGAAAGCCAGTGTTGGGGTGGTTTGACTTTCAAGAGCAAACTGGTGGGGTTTCCACCCAAACAGTGATGGAGGGCACATGGAGAACAACTGAGCATATTCTGAAATACAGTGGCATCTGCAGAGCTGGAGGCCCATAACAGCAACCAAACTGATGATCCCAAGTTGGGTTTCCTCCATTTTTCATAAATTCCAAGGCACTAAACATGTAGGAACATGGTGCAGGAGAGCTGTGGTAAGGGAATTCTGTCTCAAGTTGCCTCACATTGGCTTCAGGGAGCAGAGGCCACATTCTCTTTAGAAGTGACTCCAAGGCCAAGCTCACTACAGCCTGTCTCAGATATAGCCCATTCTTAACTCTTGTTTTAAGAGTTTCCCAGACTAAGAATGCAGAATTGCCTCTCACAGCTTGGCTCAGGAGAGACAGTTTTCTTCAGAGACTGGGGTGTATCAGAATTAAAATACTTTGTAAAGACATTATTCTCCACCTGTCCATTGCTGCCAGCCAGCAGGCAGGGGTGGGCAGCCATTCTCTGTGCCAGGAGGAGCAGTGTGGGGCCACAGTTTGTTTGGAATCATTTGTTTTATGAGATGCTTGGGAATTGCTTACCTGCCAGGCTGGTACTGTGCAAAAACCAAGTTGTAGTTCAAACACTTAGAAAATCAAGTGGGGGTTTTATTTTCCTGCAAGATCACTAAGAGTTTGATTTTTTGTTTGTTTGGTTTTTTTATGCACAACAGGGCACATCCATAGGTAAATGCCCAAAAAACAAACTGTTTAAAGGTTACATTGAGCTGGAGTTACAGCTGCGCGAATTTGACCGGTGCCGAAAGTTGTATGAGAAATTCCTGGAGTTTGCACCAGAAAACTGCACGTCCTGGATTAAATTTGCTGAGCTGGAGACCATCCTTGGGGACATTGACCGTGCCAGGGCCATCTATGAGCTGGCTATTGGCCAGCCCAGGCTGGACATGCCTGAGGTGAGCAGGGAGGGAGTGAGTTAAGGTAGTCATTGCACAGTGTGGGTGATGAACGTGTTGGTAGGAAAATTAATCCACAAACACCAGAGGTTTATGTCCAAAAAGGAGACAGAGGAGTCCTTTTTGGCGTTATTCCCCTAGCATCTCTCAAATTTTTAGAGGACGCAGCCTCCCCTTTTATCCGAATTTCCTGGTTGCATTGCCCTTCTCGATTTCCCTCTAATGTATAACCCTCCCTTTTACTTTTTAATTCTTAAGGAATTTAGGGGTTTTTCTTCCCCATTGTTTCTTTCATCTTTCAATGTCTAATTTCATTTTTCAGCAAATCTAAGGTTTATTTGTAAAAGCAAGTATCTTTTTCCATTCATCAGTCAGTGGAATCCTTCCCATTGTTTCTTTTATCTCCCAGTGCTAATTTTATCTACCAGCAGACCCACAGCTTGTTTGTAAAGACAAATCCACTATTCCTCTCAATGTCAGTAATCCACCAGATGAAAGATGAAGTGAAAGTGAGTGGTTGATGGGCACCAAGTTTGGTGCTGCTCAGCCCTAATCCCAGGCTGTGCCAACAAACACCCTGATCCCTGAAACTGTTCTTGTGGTATTTTCAGAGTTCCCCATTGTTGGGAGGAATGATTTGAATCTGACTGCATGCTCTTAGAAGGCTCATTTATTATTTTATGATATTATATTATATTAAAAAATGCCATACTAAAGAATAGAGAAGGGATACTTAGAGAAGGCTAAAAGATAGTAATGAATCTCATGACTCTCCCTCCAGAGTCTGACACAGCCTGACCATGATTGGTCATTAAGTCAAAACAATTCACATGAAACCAATGAAACAATGACCAGTTGGTAAACAATGTCCAAACCACATTACAAAACAGCAAAACACAGGAGAAGCAAATCAGATAATTAATGTTTTCGTTTTTCTCTGTGGCTTCTCAGCTTCCCAGGAGAAGAAATCCTGGCGAAGGGATTTTTGAGAAAATATGACGGTGACATTTTCTCAGGGAAATTTTACCTTTATCTGTATTTTCCCCTCCCATTTTGCTAACGAATGGACATGATGAGAGGCTTCTCTGTTGCAGGTGCTTTGGAAATCCTACATTGACTTTGAGATTGAGCAGGAGGAGTTTGAGAAGACCAGGAACCTTTACCGGCGGCTGCTGCAGCGCACCCAGCACGTCAAGGTGGGTGTGGGCACCCAGCCCAGGGAAAGCATGGGCTCACATCAGCCCAGGTTCAGGCTCTAAAGGGGGGAGGGAAGTTCCTGAATTCCGTACAACAGCCCTATCTCAAGTGAAAGAAGCTTTTCCAAGCAGCCCTCTTTGCTGATCAGCTTTGGTTGCCAAAACATTGCAAGGAAAACTGATTTTTCCATTGTCGCTTGGTGCTGTCATTGACAAAATTCACACAGATTTCCCATGACTTGAAACAGCCACAAGAAATTGATCCACATGTGTCACTCTTGTGCTGAGAATGACACAGGAGCAGGTGAAAGGCAGTATTGTAGAAAGAGCAAAAGAAGGCTTTATTCAAGAGAACCATGTGGTTTTACAGAGTGATATGATAGATTTTATTTGATTGCCTAACTAACAAAAACACCTTTCTCATACTCCATCCTTGAGGAGAACAGAAAGATGAAGTAGAAGAACACTACCTGTAGGTTGTTTATACTTAACAAGTTACCACATCCTTACCACTCCCGTAAAAGTTCTCACAAGCCCCTGTGAGAGACTCTTGCTGTTTCTCTCTCTCTGTCCCATGGCATCCGCACACATACTTTACATGAATGCTGTGTCCTGTCACAGACATCTTTTATGAATTTTTCCTCCTGAGAAGCTGAGAGGCCTCAGGAACAAAATGTAAACATTGATTATCTGCTGCTGTGGAATGCAACAGGTGCATCTGTGATTGGTCTCATGTAGTTGTTTCTAATTAATGGCCAATCACAGTCAGCTGGCTCTGACTCTCTGTCCAAGACATAAGCTTTGGTATCATTCTTTCTTTTTCTATTCTTAGCTAGCCTTCTGATGAAATCCTTTCTTTTATTCTTTTAGTATAGTTTTAATATGATATATATCATAAAGTAGTAAATCAAGCCTTGTGAAACATTGAGTCAGATCCTTGTCTCTTCCCTCATCCTCGGACCCCTGTGAACACAGTCACAGTGTCTTGCTGAAGTGTGGCAAATCTCATGTGAAAGAACCGATTTTCTGGGCACCTGCTGGCATTGATCTTTGCTTTTTTCCTTTGCTGCTTTGTTGTTTGTAGCCTGTGCCCTGTGTGTGGTGGCACAGAGCAGGGCTGGAGCTGTGTGTGTGTGTGCTGTGCCCGCAGGTGTGGGTCAGCCTGGCACGGTTTGAGCTGTGTGTTTCTGTGCTGTGCCCGCAGGTGTGCTGTCAGCCTGGCACAGTTTGAACTGTGTGTGTGCTGTGCCCACAGGTGTGGGTCAGCCTGGCGCAGTTTGAGCTGTGTTTCTGTGCTGTGCCCGCAGGTGTGGATCAGCCTGGCGCAGTTTGAGCTGTTGGCCGGGCAGGGCGAGCGGCTGCAGCGCTGCCGTCAGGTCTACGAGGAGGCCAACAAGGCCATGCGCAGCTGCGAGGAGAAGGAGGAGAGGGTCATGCTGCTCGAGGCCTGGAGGAGCTTCGAGGAGGAGTTTGGCACCGATGCCACCAAGGAGAAGATAGATAAACTGATGCCTGAGAAAATAAAGAAGAGGAGGAAGCTGCAGGCCGAAGACGGGGTAAGGAAAAGTGATGGCAGTCGGGGCTGTGAGCCCTCGGTGGCTTTGTGCCCATGTGCAAACATGGGCTTTAATTTCCCTGATTTTTTAAGATTTTCTAAGCCTTCTGATGTTTACATTCTTGTAACAAACTTTCTCATGTACTTTCTGTAAAGAACTTATTGGTTTTGTTAGGAAAATTAATCCACAAACATCAGAGGTTTATGTCCAAAAAGGAGACAGAGGAGTCGTTTCTGGCTTTATTCACATAAAGGGAGAGGCCATGGGGCATTCTCCTGGGATCTCTCAAATTTTTGGAGGACAGAGCCTCCTTTTTATCCCAATCTCCCAAGCACATTTCCCTTCTCTCTTTCCCCATTGACTGAGGCACTTGAGAGGTACAGACTCCCTAATATGCCTGATCCCAAAGATTTCCCTCTAATGTATAACCCTCCCTTTTAATTTTTGATTCTTATGGAATTTAAGGTTTTTTCTTCCCCATTGTTTCTTTCATCTCTCAATGTCTAATTTCGTTTCATCAGCAAACCTAAAGTTTATTTGTAAAAGCAAATATCTTTTTCCATTCATCAATCAGTGGAATCCTTCCCATTTTTTCTTTTATTTCCCAATGCTAGTTTTATCTACCAGCAGACCCACAGCTTGTTTGTAAAGACAAATCCACTATTCCTCTCATTTTGCATTCTGTTATAGAGGAGGAGAAATTTGATGGGACTGTTGGTTTGTCCAGTGTCATTGGAGAGGTGGCACTTTCACCCTCCAATCCACTGCCACTTTTGGAAATCTATAAATGTTAGAGCCAGAAATTAAACTTCCCTATTTTCACCTTGAGAACAGTTTTTTTCATGTCCTACAGTGACACTCTAATTTCTCTTTCTTGTTAGAAGCACCTCCTAATAGCCAACATTACCATGCAAATTAACCTCACTTTGTGGTATTTTTCTCTCTAGTCTGATGCTGGATGGGAGGAATATTATGATTACATTTTCCCAGAAGACACTGCCAATCAGCCCAACCTCAAACTCCTGGCTATGGCAAAGCTCTGGAAGAAACAGCAGCAGGAGAGCGAAGCTGCAGCCATGGATCCTGACAAGGACATTGATGAAAGCCAGACTTAGTTCCTTGCCTTTTCCCACCCCTTTCTTGGGCCATTGTACAGTATTTTCATTGCTGATTAATAAATGTATTTGGAGAGTTTTAGTATTACTGACTTGAGGTGGATTTTGTGTGGAAGACAAGCACCATCATGGGGTGGATTCCCTTGAACAGTCCTGCAGGTGTCCATCAGTTACAGGGCTCTGCAGCTGGCACCAGTGATGGGAGATCTGGGCAGTGACTTCACTCTGGGCACAAGGACCTGTCCAAGGCTCCCACAGCCTATCCCAGCACTGCTCAAGGATATCACTGTGCCAGGGCAGCAGACCTTGAGTGAGAGAGGTCTCCAGCCATCATCCTTGATTAATTCTCCAGTAATTCTGTTAAATTCAGTCTGTGCTTGAACACTTGCATGTGTTGGCAGACCCCAGCAGAGCTGTGTCACTGCTCTGGGCTGGGCATCACTGACCTGTGCAGATCTGGCCTGTCCAGCTGTGGCCAGAGCAGCTTTTTTCTGCCCCTCCTGCACCTCTAATGACATGTGCCTCCCCTCCCCTGCCTGATCCTTGAGTGTTTCTGCTGACCCACACCCCATTTTTGTAAATCCCATTGCTATTTTCCCTCTCCCAATCCCTCCTGCTGCTCTGTGCCCCACTGCTTTTCACTGTTTATTTTGATGTTTCCCTCTGCCTTACTCCCTATCTCTGCTTTTTAATTTCATTTAATTGAATTTGTTACGGAGTTTTCAGAGATGCTAAGATTGTTTTCTTGTGTATATTTTGGTGAGGTTTTTTTGTTTGTGTTTGTGAGGAGAGGTTTGTTTGTTTCTTTGTTTTTGCACTGCATTTCCCAGGAATTCCTTCCTTTTCTGAAGGTGGAACCTTGCCTCTTTTTTTGCCGGCTTTGCTGCGTACTCTGCCAGTTGCTGATATTATCTTTCTTTAATAAGCCAATAGTGAGGTTGTCAGCAGGGGCTCAGGTGAGCACCTTGCCTGTGTCAGCACAGAGAGCTTTAGCAGCTCTCCAGAAAGCAGCAGGGCTGCAAGGCACAGGGTCTTGCAGGGGAAGAGCCACTGTTAAAAAAAAACAAGAGTTAAAAAACCAAACTTTGGGATTTTCAAACCAGGTTGATTATTGTGAGGTGTTTTTTTGTAGGAACAGGATTTGGATTTTTTTGCCTTTTCAAACCCTGAAACTCCTGTTAGGAGTGATCTGGACTGACACCCTGAATGCAGCACTTCCAGGAGTGAAACCATTCCCCCTTTGGAGCACTAGTGAGACTTGGGGGTTTGATGGATTTTTCTCCTCCCACAGCCATGTTCCCACCCTGTTTCTTTCCCTCTGCCCTCTCATTGTTACAAGCCCATCTTGAAAAGGGCAAACAGGAGGTTTTTATTCCACAACAAGTAAAGCAAAACCTATCTGCTCCTGTGACTTCTGGGCAGTGAGTGGTCCCATGGTTGGAGCATTACCTCAGGAGTGATAATGGACACAGATTTCTGCCCTGTTTCCCTTGGAATGTGTGAGGCACCTGTGGAGCAGAAGCCTTGTGCCAGAGATGTCACAACTCTCCAGGAGCACTTGCCCATGTAACTCATGTGTCTGTTACACCCAGCATGAACCTGAGGTGTTCTCTGAACAATTTCAGCATTAATCTTTTTGCACATTTCCAAAATGGGGGAGCCAAGCTCAACAATGGGGATCAGTTTTCCAGGGACCTACAGCAACAGTTTTCCCTCACATTGCTGAACTGAAGGAAGGAATTCTTCCCTAAGAGGATGGTGAGAGCCTGGCACAGAGTGCTCAGAGAAGCTGTGGCTGCCCCTGGATCCCTGGAAGTGTCCAAGGCCAGGTTGGATGGGCTTGGAGCAACCTGGGATAGTGGAAGTTGTCCTTACCCATATCAGGGGTGATACTGGATGAATTTTAAGGTCCCTTCCCACACAAACCATTCTGGATTCTCTCAGTGCTTTGTGCCCTGCTGTCTGACTCCCAGTAGCCTCTGTCCCCTCTGAGCTTGTGCTCTAATAGGTACTGAAATATTCCTGCCCATTTGATTTATGTCCATCTGCCTCGCTCCTGCAGAGCTGCTGTTCCCATGTTTAACTTATAAAACCTCAGTGCCCTCCTGGCCTGCCTGGATTTATCACCAGGCTGGGTGGAAGAGAAACATTCCTGCTGGAAAGGCTGGGAAAGGAGAAGGGGGACACCCCAATGGGGAAATGGCACCCCAAGGTTTAACCCTGCAGCAGCCTCACACCTGAGGGGCTTTGGGAGAATGGCACGCTTTTAGATCTTGCAAAAAAATCAAGATTTTTGCAAAGATCAGGTTTTCATGTGGAAGAGGGAGCACAGATGTGGATTTGTGTAGTGGAAAGGAGATCAGCTCAACAGCTACCTGGTCCACAGGGTGGGCAATGGAAAGATGTTGGGATTTAGGATGCATTTATTCTGGGACAGCTATTTCAAACCAGATTTGTACATGGAATTGCTTGTTTAAGAGAGGGCTGACTCCATCACTAAGTAAGCAGTAAACAGGTTTTATGCTCTGGAACTTGTATGGCACAACTTAAACTGTCCCTGTCTCCCACCAACTGAGCAACAGCTGCTGCTGTGTTGGGGTCTGGAAATTAATGACTTCACAGGCTGCAGGCTACCCTTGGGTTTATAGGGAGCATATTTTTAATGTCCTGACTCTATTCTGCACAGTATCTTTTGTGAAGCTGCCTTTTCACCTGTTCTCCATGAAAAATATCCTTCTTTGTGAAGGATTTAAAGTGTTTGTGTTCATTCCACTTCTGTAGATACCATCAGTCAATAAAATGATGCGCTTGAAAGAAGATAAATGCTTGTGTGTGCTTGGAAGTTGTGTTCTATTAGTGGATGGTTTATCTGCTGCCACAAGAGCTCAGGAACAAGATAAATCCGAGGACCAGGATGGAATGTCCTTCCTCAGTGGGAGGTGGGAGGTGAGGGCTTCTGTCACTTTGTTGGTGGCAATTTGAGGGCAAATTTAAGGCAATTTGAGCTGTTTCCTCCTACCTCCACAGGCACAAGGGTGGGCAAATCCCTGATGTCCAGGGAAAGAGGAGGAGCTCAGCAGTGAGACCCTTGAATGGAAATGGGGGGAAATCTGAGCTGTTCCATGGGAAAGTGAGTAAATTGAATGTGCAACATTAGAAGAGACAAATTCAGGGTAGCATGGGTGGGAGTAGTGCCATTGTTGTTGGGGTGGAATTCCCAAGAAGTCATCTTCCAGAGAGGGGAAGATCAGGGATTTCTTTTTGCTCCTGGCTGTGATAAAGAAAATGTAACATCTCTGTTAAAGGTCTGGGGCAGCTTTGCAGTTCCTTCCCAGAATTGCTCTGTGAAGTGGGTTCAGAGAATGCTTTTTGGGAGTTAGGTGTATCCATTTGGATGACATTGGGAAATGCTGATTTTCATTGAGAGGGTAAGGGCCTGGGGCAGCATCCAGAGTCTGCAGCAAATATCTCTGCTCTCTCCATGAATGTCCATGTGGGGCTCAGCTAAGATTGGCTCTGCCCATGATGATTTCTGATTCTTCCCATTTGGGGGAAGCTGGGAGTGGTGGAATCTGTCTGTTTTGTGGGGAATTTGCACCCAGTGAGAGGCAGCCAGTAAAGAAGGGAAGAGGGAGAGGTTTATGAGGTTTCCCAGGAAAGTGACATGGTGACATCTGAAGAGAATAGAAACCTTTGAGAGCATTATGGATAACTGTGGAATTCAAATTGGGACTGTTCTGTGCATTTTTCATATCCCTACCAGGAGGAGCATAGCAGATCTAATGTTTAATGCATGGACAGTAATAGAAGGCTGAACTGATCTCCACGAGCCTGTTTGTTCCATCACTGTCCAGAAGGAAATAAATTAGATTCTATTAAGTTCTAAGTTCTATTCTATGCTATTTGGGCTCAGATGCTGCAGAGGGAGAGATCAGAAGAAGGAAAGCTGATTTTGGGGGTTTTAGAGGGTTGATGTTTGGGTGGCATCAACATAACATGCCCAAGGTGCAGCTTGGTTAAAACCAACACCAGTGAGTGCTCTCTCCTTTGGGAATGTGCACAGCACCCTTAGGCTGAGTTCAGAATCTAAAGGTCCTCATGAAGAGCCATTTTATTTATAAGAGGATTTTACATTTGGTTGGACTGACGTGCTTGGTGGCCAGCATGCTCCAAGTCCCAGAACTTGAATTATGGGAACATTTTGGAGACAAATGATTGTGCTGCTCTGTCTTTAGAGAGGTTGGTAGAACAAACCTGGGTTTTCTTGTTGGGTGTTGTGACTGAGACTGTTGAGAAGAGTTTGCAGAGGTGTCTGTGGGGTTCTGATCTCAGAATGGGCATCAACTTGCACAGAAAGACCAGAGGAGATTTTGGACAGCTTGGGGTATTTTAAAGCATCAGCTTCTATGCCAGACTCTGTCCAGACAGAGGATCTTCTCCAAGACAAGGAAATCACCCTTTATACACACTTGTCTGCCCCATTTTAATCTTTCTTTCCCAGTTATGTAAATAGCACCAGACTAATATTCACCGTGTACCACTGGTAAGCTGATTCGCTCACTCCACTTTATCAGACACAAAAGCACTGCAGGGCTGGTTTGTAAATTGAGTTGGATTTTTTTTTTTTTTACATCTGTGTTATTCCAAGCTCTTATGTAAATACTTGGAAAGCAATTTCTATATATACTCAGTTTGTTATGCAACTACTCTGTGCAGTGATGCCAAAGGGATTTAATTTTCTTATCGGTGGTTTTTAGAAGAAGTGATCAAGCATTCTTGCTGTACAAGGCTCAGGCAATCACAAAGTGAAAACCAATAATAAATGGCAGAAAACAAGGGCAACTACAAAATTAAAAAGAGAGGGGAAAAAAAAAAAATGTCCCTGAGTTACAGAACTCTTTGGGTGAGCTTTCACTGAAGGCCTGATTATTGCTCCAGTGTGAGTTGCTTTTGTTCTTTATGGAAGGGTTAAAAGAGAAAACCTCCATTGTGTGGGGGCTGAGCACATGGAGGGGAAAATCTTTTGCTCCCAGTGCTGTAACCTTTTTCTCTATTCAGTCTTCTGCTGTATTTTTGATAAGGTTTAATAAACCTTCCTAAACTCTCACAACATCATTTGCTTAATCCTTTGGAAGTCAAAGCAAACACATACTCTGTGGATTTTAGAAATAAATGTCTGTAGGTTTACACATTTCTCTTTTCAAAGTAACCATGCAAGTTGGAGGTTAAAGTGCAGCAAAACCTGGGCGTCTTTTGCCCCCGGAAGGTGTGAAAACCGCCAAGCACTTGTTTTTAAAATTTTAAAAGTTTAATAGTAATAAAATGGTTATAAAAATAGTAATACTATTAGAGTAATAATAATTTGGAAAATTTGGATTAGGACAATATGAGACAATAGAAACAAAGAGTTACAGACAGTCTGGGTACCTCTTTCTGGGTAGCTAAAGCCTGAAAAAGGACCCACGTTAACAGAGGATTAACCCTTAAAAGCAACAGCCTGTTGCATATTCATACACCTCATACATGATGCATAAATTCCATTCAAACACAGGATTCTGTCTGGTCACTGTCAATTTCTCCCTCTTAATCCTGACAGCGCCTTCAAGTCTGAGCGAGGTGGGAAGCAGTTCGTTTCTTCTGATAATGGAGCAATAAATTCTCTTTCTCTGAAAGATTTAGGTGTCCTGTGGCTGCTATCTCAGTCCTTTCTTTAGAAAAAAATATCTGACATAGTATAGTTTATATTTTAACATTCTATTATAATCTAAAGCTATATTTAACACAGTACTTAAGAGAATTAATACAGCATTACTTTCTAACACAACACATATAATATTCATTTTAATATTTGCAAAAAGACAGTGATAAAATATGCATTTTTCACAAAAGTTGGGAAGAGGACAGAACTGCATCTCTTGTGCTCTGGAGTGGTCCTGCTGACTTGGCTGCTGTGTCCTGCAGGAGCAGCAGAGCTGGATGCAGGGGCTCTGGGGCATCAATCAGGGAGATAATCCAGCAGCTGCTCCATCTGCGCGCGTCTCCGCTGGGAATGACGCTGCAACTCCACGTCATCCACCCAGGCTGCTTCCCTCCCTTCATCAGGGATGTGCTCATCCAAATGCCATCATATAAACCTGGGGGTGCCTGTGGGGTTGGTTTATGGCTGCCTAGAACACAAACTGGCTTTTTTCCTGGTTTACATAATGTTTAGAGTCCCAGGACAATCTCTGCAAACTCAGATGCGTCTAAGTCGCCACAGGCTGTGGGCAGGAAATAAATTTGCCTGCTCCTTCGAGGCTGATGTGAATTTCATTTTACGGGGAGCTAAAATGATTTGTTTTTAACTTCATTGCTGAATTCATTGCATGGTTGGACTCTATGGTCTTACATGTCTTTTCCAATTTAAGTGGTTTCCTAACTATAATTTTCTGTATTTGAAGAAGGAATACATTGCCCTTTTACCACTTAAAAACGCTGCTCCTTCTGCATTTTGCTCTGTTTCAGTAATATAAACAATGGCATTAACTTAATTTTGTATTAATTTTCTCATGCATGTAATGAAATCCACTTCCCTTGTTAATCCAGCAATCTAAGCAAACACAGTACAGGACCATTACAGGAGAACACTTAATCCCCCCTCTTGTTTCTCTCTAATGTGCTTTTGACGTTTTTAAGGGTGAAATGAGAGTGCTTCTGTGCAGACAAGGCCAGGTATTACCCTTCCACCTTTACTACCCAATTTAAGTTGTTAATGTTGCTGATACTCATCCAGCAGTTGTTGGTGGTTTCTGTCTGTGCAATTTCTGTGTCTGTTGTGCAATTGAATTTTGTCAGGCTAAAATTTGGCAGAGGAGCTGTGAGCCCAGTGGCAATCCTGACCTTTCCCAAGGTGGCTGCTGCTCTGTGTTTAAATAAGAACCCAATACAGAAACCCTGGGGCTGGGCTGAGTTGAAGCAGAATTAAGGCTCTGCGTTGAAGTGTCACAATATTTTCTGAAAAATCTTCTTTGCCCAGGATTTTTCTCCTGAGAAGCTGAGAAGCCTCAGAAAAGAAATGTAAACGATAATTATCTGATTGTTTTGGAATGTGGTCTGGAAGTTGATCACCAACAGGTGCATCTTGGATTGGTTCCATGTGAATTGTGTTGACTTAATGACCAATCCCAGTCCAGCTGTGTCGGGACTCTGGAAGCCGTCACGGACTTTTATTATTCATTATTGTTTAGCATTCTGATGTATCCTTTCTCTTTCTTTAGTGTAGTTTTAGTATATCATTTCTGGAATGGAATGGAATGGAATGGAATGGAATAGAATAGAATAGAATAGAATAGAATAGAATAGAATAGATAAAATGGGATATAATATATAATGTAATATATATAATGTAATATATATATTATAATATAATATAATATAATATAAGTAATATATAATGCATAATATTATATATATAATATAATATATAATATATAATATATAGTATATAATACATAATATACAATATTATATATAATATGTATAATATATATAATATTATACATTATATATGACATATATTATATATTACTTATATTATAATATATAATATATAATATATAATATATAATATATAATATATAATATATAATATATAATATATAATATCAGCCTTCTGAGAACATGGAGTCTCATCTCTCACCTCGTCCCGGGGACCTCAAAACACGACACTGAAGGTCTTACCCACTTGCCGGTCCCTTCTGTAGCTCTGAAACTGCAAAATCCACAACCTTCATTAGCTCTGCAATTTGATTCCATGGGGGCTTGTCCCTGAATATGTCTGCTGGCCCTGGAATGATCTATGGCTGTGCTGGATTTGGGGTGGCTGTGGTGGAAGCAGCTGAGAGATGCAGTAGATCACAGAGTCTGGCCAGGCTGGTGAGGTGTCCCAGCACAGCATCCACAATCACTTTAGGAGCTGTTGATCTGTGGTGTCCCCAAGCCTGCTGCACCCTGCTGCACTGAGAAATGGGGGGGAGAGGGGAAGGGATGGCCAGCTGCAGCTGCGTGGCCACCCAGCACTATCCCCACCTGTCGCAGACATCTTTCATGAAAAATCCTTTCCTTAGGATTTTTTCCTCCTGAGAAGCTGGGAGGTCTCAGGAACAAAATGTAAACATTGATTTTCTGCTGCTGTGGAATGCAGCAGGTGCATCTGTGATTGGTCTCATGTGCTTGTTTCCAATTAATGGCCAATCACAGTCAGCTGGCTTGGACTCTCTGTCTGAGACACAAGCCTTTGTTATCATTCTTTCTTTTTCTATTCTTAGCTGGCCTTCTGATGAAACCTTTCTTCTATTCTTTTAGTATAGTTTTAATGTTATATATATAATGGAGTCAGATCCTCGTCTCTTCCCGCAACCTGTACATTCAGCACATGTCAGGCTGTCAAATAATGAATTGTGTGGATTGGAGGCTTTTGCTTGAACCAGAACGCCTAAACCTGCACACTCAAAATGTAATTTAAACTTCAAATTTGAAGATCATCCATGCTCCCACCTAATTTTAGATGCTAAACTTGTTCCTACCTGCTCTTTAAAAACCAGTGGAGGTGCCTGAGTGGGCTTCTCCTGTGCTGACTCCAGAGCAAGCCTCAGGGTGGGCTGCTCCTCACACCCCTGGAAGAATGTGCCATGATCTTGGGAAGTAAAGGAGAGCTGTGTATTTCAATCTCAAGTTGGTTATTGGTTTTGGTACTAGGAAATATAGAGGAAGGTTAATTGAAAGTGTATTGATGATAAATGATTTGGATAATGTAGGGATGTATGGTTTAATTATTTAATAAAAAAAAAGTCAAGGTAAAAAAAGTCTGTCAGCCCCCCAAAGTGCATAAAAGCAGACCATCTTCCTTTTTCCTAGTTTTTTGCTAATGATGCCTGTGTATTTTCACTTATTGGTTCCCTCATTTGGCTTCAGTTCTGCCAGATGACTCATGCCAAAAGCTCAGAAAGCCTGCAGTAAACAGCCTACTGTTCATCAGAGCAATTTGGGAGCTCCCTCTGGGAATATTGCTCATGTTCCAGCCCCAGGGATGCCACAGTACTGCTGCTTTCAAAATCATTGGAAACCCTTGGGTGCTCTATATTTTTGTTCCTCAGATGTCCAAGTTTGATGTTTGGAAATTAATAGCTACCCCTTTTTCCTTTTGGCAGCAATTCCTGCCCCCTGAGTCTGGTGTCCTTTGGACTTGAACTGTTCCTCATTGGTGGAGGTATCCATGGAATTGTGGCATGGTTTGGGTTGGAAGGGGACCCCAAAGTCCACCTGTGCTTTCAGCACTTATGTCTGGGCAGGTGACTTGTCCAGCTCTCTGTCCAGCTCTCTGTCCTTCCTGAGTGAGAGGAATAGGGGATTTGTCTTTACAAACAAGCTGTGGGTCTGCTGGTAGATAAAACTAGCAGTGGGAGATAAAAGAAACAATGGGAAGGATTCCACTGATTGATGAATGGAAAAAGATATTTCCTTTTACAAATAAACCTTAGGTTTGCTGAAAAATGAAATTAGACATTGAAAGATGAAAGAAACAATGGGGAAGAAAAACCCCTAAATTCCTTAAGAATTAAAAAGTAAAAGGGAGGGTTATACATTAGAGGGAAATCTTTGGGATCAGGTTTATCAGGGAGTCTGTACCTCTCAAGTGCCTCAGCCAATGGGGAAAGGGAGAAGGGAAATGTGGTTGGGAAATTGGGATAAAAAGGGAGGCTGTGTCCTCCAAAAATCTGAGAGATCCCAGGGGAATGGCCCATGGCCTCTCCCTTTATTCAAATAAAGTAAAAGGACTCCTCTGTCTCCTTTTTGGACATAAACCTCTGGTGTTTGTGGATTAATTTTCCTAACATGAGGAACCAAACTGGAAACCCTTGTGAGGGCTGCAGGGGCAGCACTTCCTGCACTGTTCCCGATACCTCCTGGCTGCTTGTGGATGCCTCTGGACCCTTCCAGCCCCTTGCTAAAACAGCCCTGATTCCAGACTGTCAAACACGCATGGAAGTGGTGCCAGGCACTGAGGGATCAGTGCTGCTCTCATCTGGGTAATTAAACCCTCAGCTGGCTGCACAGTTGGATCTGAGCTGCTCATCAAACCCTTCCTTCCTATTCCCACACGTGCAGCTCAGTCTGGGTTGTGATTTACACAGCCCAACATCAAACACTGCTCACAAAGCTGCTGGGAATTTTATTCTTTATTCCTTTTTAAACCCTCCCTGGCAGTCATAGATGGAGGGAGGGGGATGCCTGTTTTTACACAGGGTCATCTCCTCTGTGTGGCATCAATTTGAATGAATTCACACAAGGTGTTGAGCAGACTTCTGGGAAGGCGAGAACTTGTTCGGGATGGAGCTTCAGAAGGAATCAGGACAACTTCCAAGCTGCTGCTCCTGTTTTCCCTGGGCTCAGGGAGCAGCCCTGGCCACATGGGAAGGGCTGTTCATTCCCTGGGCTGGCTGTGACACTGCAGTTGTGTAACACAGCAGCTGCATCAGATGGGCTCCTGCTCCTTTGGGCTTTGTGCTCCGCAGCCAGCAGGCTGATCCGTGCCCCTCTCCAGGCCAGGGCCCTGCTGGGAAGGAGAAAGAAACCCCAGAAAACAGAGGGGAAAAGGCAACGCTGCTCAGCAGCAGCTGCTGGGGCTTCCCCTGCTGCTCCTGGATGTCTGCTGGGAACAGAGCACTGCCATCAGTCCCTTCTCTTCAGCAGCATTTAAACACACGGAAGCTGGGATGCTTTAGCAATGTTAAGTAACAGTTCAGCACCGGTTTTCATGCCATGGCAATAAGATGCTTTTTTTTGCAGCTGAAAGAATCCCATTTTCCCCTCTTTCCATTTGATTCTCTGCAGCTCTTCCTCATGCAAAATCTCCAAAGGACCCTTGAAGGGTTGGCAGGAGGCCTGGCCACTGCTCTCCTCAGGGCCATTCCCTGGCACTTTGGGAGGGGATAGAAAATGAGGAAGGAGCAGCAGGACCTGAGAAGGCCAGGCTTTCTCAGGGTGCTGGAATGTCCCAAGCCAGGTGCTGGGCTCATGACAGATGAGTAATGCAATGATTGACTCTCACAGTTAATGGATGAATATCATGTATATATAGGTTAAGAAAAGTTTATAGATTTATAGTTATGTTGTACCCCCTCATGTGGTTATCAAGGGACAGCTGGGGATGGGACATCTGGGAGGGCTGGCTTGTCACTGTGGTGGCATCTGAGCTCCAATCAGGATTTGAGGAAGAGATCTCCACCACTGCACAGTGAAGAAGGGGTTGATGGACAGAACTTTGGGAGAGGTTAAAGGGTTAAAAGGAAAAACCCTCCATTGTGTGGGTGAGCACATGGAGGGGAAAACTTTTTGCTCCCAGCAGCGTAACCTTTTTTCTTTATTCAACCTTCTGTTGTGTTTTTGATAAGGTTTAATAAACCTTCCTAAACTATGAAAAGTGAGTAGCTGTTTCTCACAGGCTCGTGGCTGAGAGCAGCAGGAAGATGTCTGCAGGCAGCTGCTTCTGGGAGAAGGGCTCCTGCTGCACATGCTCTGCTTCTGACATAAATCCCAGTTTTTTCTTTAACTCCAATCCCAAGCATGTTCCATGCCGAGTCCTGCCCATCCCTGTGGCCATCTCTGGATGCAGAGGGTTATCACTGGGCTGTGGCATTCACATTCTCTGAAAAATCCCTTCTCCCAGGATTTTTCTCCTGGGAAGCTGAGATCTTCAGAGAAAAGGAAAACAATTCTTATCTCATTTGCTTCTCCTGTGTTGTGCTCCTTTGGAATGTGTTTGGAGATTGTTTACCCACAGGTGATTGTTCCATTGGATTCTGCTGTGAGTTGTTTTCACTTATTGGCCAATCAGGGCCAAGCTGTGTCGAGACTGGAAAGAGTCACGAGTTTTTATTATTATTTTTATAACCATTTTATTACTATTAAACTTTTAAAATTTTAAAAACAAGTGATTGGCATTTTTCACATTCTGAAAACTCCAGCCAGGGCCTCTTGGTGGGGTGTCTGTGAGCCCCCGTGGTGCCCACGTGTGCCAGTTTTTCCTGGCAGTTTTCCTGTTGGAAATGCCCACCAGTTACCAACACAATGCCAATCTGAATACAAACCTTTTTGGGACTTAAGTGCTAGCAAACCACAGAGCGGCTGCAAATTACTGCTATTGAAATTCACATTTGCATTCCTGCTTGAGCAATTTACTGTACTTTTCTTTAAAAACTGTTTTTATTTTCTCAATAGAAAGTTCCCCAAGGAAATCTCCATGGTAACCAGAGATTATGTTAGGGGTCCTATGAAAATGTGCTGCAGGTTTTCATGGACTCTTGGAAGAGAAAATAATCTTACCACTAAAAAAATCCTGATCAGTTGGTATCTCCCAAATGTTTCGGTCCAGGTGCTGAATTGAAGGGCCATTTTGCTCCAAAAAGCAGGATTTTAAGGATGGAACAGCATGAAGAAATGATGCTGCTCTGGCAGGCCAAAGGTAATGGTAAAAAGGATTGGAAGCGTTTAATTTGATCCGTAGATTAATTTGATGGACTAAAAGGGAAATAACTTCTGGCTCTCAGTCAATAAGACCAATCTCCAAGTGCCACAATTAAGCTGGAATGGATGAGTTTGCAGGTTCCAATCCTGAAGACAGCGTGAGCAAGGAATTAAAAAATGGTCTGATTTACACAGGGTGGGAAATAATTAGCATAGACTCCATGATTCACAGAAAGCTGATCAATCTCTCGTTATTATTATTATTAAGAAACCCATTGCTTTTATAGACAGTTACAATACAGGTAGACCTAATTGGTCCTCCAATCCAAACACCAGCACCATTGGCTAATTAAGAAACCACCCTTGGGTAAACAAATCTCCATAACACATTCCACACGTTCACAGCAACAGATGCAACAGGTTAAGATAAGAATTGTTTATCATCCTTTTCTCTGATCTTCTCACAGACTTTCTGAGAGCTGCTGCCACAGGTATGGCTCACGTTTGATCCCTGTTGGGAGCAACATCTGCCCCTCTCCATCCCATACCAGTGCCTGTGTGACAAACAGGTTTCAGTCTCACCTTAATTTGTGGCACTGCCCTAAAATCCATCTCCAGGTGTTCCCCTAAACCAGGGCAGCTGTTAGTCTGCCTGGAAGTGTGCTGTAATTTCCTGCTGAAATGAAGTGTTCCCAGGGTGCATAGCAGTGCAGAGAGAACTCTGGCTGCTTTAGGGCAACTGGAATGGGAATGGAAATGGGAAAGAGGAACTGGTGCCCCAGGGCAAGGTTGGCACCACCACCTTGTCTCAGGTCTCCATGAGCTCCTTTCTTCTACTCCTTCCTTTAGAACTGTCCTCCTGTTCTCTTTAGAACTGCCCTCCTGCTTGTCCAGAGAGGTTCTTGGGGCTTTGAGACATCTTCCCTGCTGGGAATAGGAATATTTTCAAACATGGTGGTGGGAAGGAAGGCTGGCAAACTGGTGAGGCAGAGCTCCATGGAAGCAGCCCTGGACGGCAATCCACTGCCCTGGATCCCAGGGATTTCTGCATCAATGGGCAGTGCTAGAGCCATGACTCACTGGACCACCACTACTGTTGTCTAAAAATACCTCACGAGAACGTTTCAGTTTCAGATGGATATTGCAAGTGAGTCACTCTTCCCAAGAAAAGGGCTTCAGGAAAAGTATGTGTGCTGATAGAAACAACTCTCATCTCCAGGGCAGAGGTTTTCAGGGAGCACACACAGGCCTTGGCCATCCCACTGCATCCACCCCAGCTGCTCCAGGCCCTGGATCTTCTGTCCTCAAAGAATGAGAACCTAATTAACATCAAAGGTGAAGGGATCAATAACCAATAGGAAACCAAACAGTGAGAACTGTGTGACTTGGGATCAATGAACATTGAACCAATTTCTCTGAGTTTAGACTGTGTAAGTATGGGGAAAATCTAGTAAAAATTCTGTGTGATGGAATGATTTTCTCTGCACAATCCAGGCAATGTGTGGATGAAACTATTTGTATTGCACATCCTGGCCAGAACAACATCCTGGACAGAATAAAGTAATGCCTTCATTCTCTAACACTAGAAATTGTTGTTGAAGAGTTTTTGTTTTTAGCCACAGTTTCAGTGACATCCTTGGAGCAAGGCCACTGTCTTGGTTTGGAAAGACAGGAGTCTGCAAAGGAAGGCAGGAGCCTCTCCTGAAATGGGAAATGTAAACCCCCTCCCTCTGAATTGTTATAAATTTGAAATTCAGGGGCTCTCAGGCAAAAATATGGGAGAAGGAACAACAGTTGTTTATTAGGGAAGAAAATAAAAGGATAAAATAAACAATGCAGTACACTAGAACAATACTGACAGAGTCAGAACCCAACCTGACACCCTCAGGTCAGGGTGTTGGTAGCAGTCCAATTGGAAATGTTGCTGCAGCCCTCCTGCAGTGTCAGGTGTGGTTCTGTTGGAGCAGGGATCCTGTAGAAAGGTGCAGTCTTCCTCTGAAGATCCCGTGGAAGAAGCAGCTGCTGTTCCTCTGGGGAATCCAGTGGAGAAGCCATGCTGGTGTTCCAGAATCCCCAGATTATATCCCGGTAGCAATGCTTGGCTCCTCCCTCTGGGCGGAACATCTCCCAATGGGATGTTATAGTTCTTATCAGTCATGCAGTGACATTCAATAGTCTGTTATCAGCAGATGTCTCTTCGGAGGTGGAAGAGATAAGGACAACTGCCCATTTAACAGAAGACACCTGCCACACAGATAGTAAATAGAATACAATTTGCTTGGCAATCCAGGACAGCCACCAACAAACCTGGACCAGCAGAGGGATGTTCCTTGCAGTCCCAGCCTCTTCCATTGGCTTTTTCCTGAGGGGTTTCCAGCACAGCTGATGCCTCTCAGAGTGGGCAGTTTGGAGATCCTGCTGCTCTCCAAGCAGGGAAGCTCCTGGGATAGACAGTCCTGGATTTTGAGCTCTAGGAGCTCATACTGCTGCCCAGCCTCGTGGCCACTTCCATGGGCAAACAGGGGTTTAAAATGGAGGCTTAAACCCTGTTTGTACTGATAAAAACCCAGAGTGTGTCCAAGGGAGACTCTTTCATAGTGCCAGAGAGGCTGTGGGTAAGTTGTTCAGTTTCCTAAAGCCTGTGAGGAGCAGCTTTGGAGGCAGGCAGGGAAATGCCAGCTGAATTCAGGCAGCTCCTCTTGCACTGCTGCCTCCCATCCAGGAGCCTGAAAATCTGCACTTGGAGTGCTAAAATCTGCACTTGGAGTGCTAAAATCTGCTCTTGGAGTAACTAAAATTTGTTCTTGGAGTGTTAAAATCTTCTCTTGGAATGTTAAAATCTGCTCTTGGAGTGTTAGCCACAGCTTTGAAAAGTTTTCCTGTGCCACTGCTCACAGGGGCTTGCTGGAGCCCAGTGCTCAGCCTGGATAGTTCTGGAGCTCCAAGTGCAATTTATGGTGTTGTTTGGTCACTTTCTGACATTACTGTGTTCCTTGGA
This sequence comes from Ammodramus savannarum pratensis, assembly GCA_020466415.1. NCBI lineage: Eukaryota > Metazoa > Chordata > Aves > Passeriformes > Passerellidae > Ammodramus > Ammodramus savannarum. Next base: position 27,610,785 of record JAHXMQ010012337.1, read on the forward strand.
GATTACGTTCCTTTACAAAATAGCTCCCAAATGAAACACTGCTGTTTTCTATGAGTTTTTATTGTGGGTAGGAAAAGAATGGGATGGGCTGGGATCTCGCCTGAGGCAGTTTGTCAAGCACAAGGAGAAGGCTTATAAACAAAAGGACAGTGAGGGGCTGGAATAAGGCTTGGGGCAGATTTAAGAGCAAATTTCGTAATTTTTTCCAAACATTAAGAGATCTTTTCCATCTCTTCAGCTACTTGAAAGGAGGTTGTGAGCACAGGTGGGGCTCAGCCTCTTCTCCTGGTCAACAAGTGGCAGGAAAAGAAATGGCCTCAAGTTGTGTCAAGCCCTCAGACACTGCCTGGAGAGGGGTAAAATGAGGGGCCAGCACACACAAATATGGCATCTGTGCAGAAGCCCCCTTATGTAGCTGGCTGGCCACATAAGGAGCAGAGCTCGCACATGGATGCCTTTACTTATTTGGGCTGCTCCCCGTGCTCCCAAGCAGTGGAAATGTGCTTTGTTCCTTGTGGCAGGGTACAAACATTCCCCATCTCCTTCCTGACCCCTGTGCTTTTCCAGCCGTGCCTAGTGGCCGTGGAAAAACACATCAGCCTGAGATGATCTGCTTTTCCTTTACAAATCAAGTGAATTTAGTGCTGGGAAGTGGGGCAGGGAAGGGAGATCACGGAGCTGCAGGGCAAAGCAGCACATCCCTGACCAGGCTTCAGGCATGTTGGTTATTGCAGGCAGCAGGGATTTTGGGTCATGGCATCTCTGCTTCTTAGAAAGATTGGCTGTTTCTTCTTTGGTGCCAAACAGCAAGCTGTTTGTTGCTCCGTTTGCCATAAGGAAAACAAACCCTAAGGTGTGTAATGACTCTGCCCTCTCTGAAGACTCTTTTGCTTCAGCAGAGAAGATCAACAGGAAAAGAGAAACTTAGGAAATTGTATCAGCGTAATTCCTGAGGCCAGCCTGGGAGTGAGTAGGGATCAGGTGCTCCTTTTCTGGATCCATTCTGTTGCTTTTGAGTGCTTATCCCCATCCCTTCCCTCCCCCTAAAGCTTGTGGAACACGAAGAATGAGCCCTGCTTTGTGAATCTCGCAGCCCCGAAGGGAGCCCCAGGATTTGGGGGGCTTGACACATAATTTCTGCATAGCTGGGGCTGGCAGCTCAGCATTTAATAGCTGTGTGCCTGGAGGAGTGACTATAAAAAGTCATGTTTAGATTTCTGCAGCATTCATCATTTATTTGAGAAAATACAGCAGCAAGCTTGTAGGCAGCCCCAAATATGGTAATTGCTCTGCCATCTCTGTCCCAGACAAAGGAATAATCTGGGTTCCAACGCCTTCTCCTCATCCCAGCCCACACCTGACACCAGCCATGCATCTCTTAAGGCTGTTCAGCAGCTACCATTAACCACTGAACTCATGGAGAAGCAGGCCCAGCAATTAGCAGTTTAATGCTTAGAGCTTGGAAATATTTTCTTGTTTTGTTTCTGGTTTGTTTTTGTTTTGTTTTTCTTGTCTATGTAAGTGGATTGCTTAAACTGAATTTAACATACACGGGGTCAGTCCTCTCTGATTGAAAGCTGTGTTAATATTATTTAAGTTTGGAAATGACTGGAGGTAAATAAAATTTAGGTCATTTTGCTTCTGAATAAGAACTTGCATTGAGGGATTGAATGAATTTTAACTAATCCACTTGAAGTCAAGCAGTGACTTAATTTAGATTATTTTTCCTGAGCAAGTCTGTCTAGGTAAGACTTTGCACTGCTTTCCAACCCATCCTGCTTCACTCTGGTGGAGCTGTGTGCCACCAGCAGAACGAAATCCATGTACACAAATCAAAAAGTGTGAAATTAAATGCAAAATATATATCTGGGAGCATGAAGTCATGGTCTGGATGAGGTTTTATTTCTCTCCTTTCTAAACAGACAGTAGAAATACAGCACATGCCTATTTGGGGAAAAATACAGTGCATAGGAGAAGAATTTGAAGCAAGTCCAGAGACTGTCTTTGCTGTCCCTGAGGCAGCACACAGTGCAGCAGCTGGGTAAGGGTCTCAGGTGATTTCATGGTCTCACCTGCCTTTATGGTCTGTCGCCTTTCATGGTCTCTCACCTTTCTGTATCTGTTTTTTACAAAATACAGTGTCCTGATGAGTGTCAGCTTCTCCTATGTGGTGTTTACATGGCAGGCTGTTCCAGGTCACCCAGAAGCACTGGGGCTAATTTGTCCCTGAAACAAATGAGAGCACAAGTGGGTGGTGTGGCTGCCTTTCTTCTTGGTGGGGTTGCTCACTCAGGAGATGGTGAAAGTGTTGTCCTTCAGATGAGCAGAAGTTTTGTTTGGTAGTGCAAACAAATGGGATCCTGGATGCTTAATTAGGAGCTCATTTCACCACAAATTAACCCTCTTTGAAGCAGGGATGGACTGTGCTGCTTTTCCATCACAGCTTCTTTACACAGAACCACTTAGGTAGAACAAGCTCTCTAAGGCCATCGAGTCCAACCATTCCCCTATGGCTTTTAAATCCCACCAGGGATGGGGACTCTGACACTGCCCAGAGCAGCCTGTCTCAAGGCTGGACAGCCCTTTCCATGAAGATATTTTTCCTATTACCCCTGCTAAACCTCCCCTGGCAGAACTTGAGGCTGTGTCACATCAGGGTCTCCCTGGGCAGTGCCAGCCCTGGGCAGTTCAGTGCCACAGCTCTGGGAGGAACAGCCCAGCTTGAGAGAGGTGTTACATGAAAAGGGATTTGAGGAACAAGCCCAGGGCTCACAGACTTCCCTGGCTGGCAGCAGAGCTCGTTGTTTGGGCTGGATGTGCTGGCTGGTTCTTGCTGGCCGTGATAACGTGTTGGGAAATGGGAACGGCGGTGTTGGGAGCCAGCCTGGGATTATCAGCTCCTCACAGGGCTGCTGCCCTCTTCCCTGTGGCTAAAAGTGCCAAAGGGTTGTGCTGCATGCTGAAAACGTGCTGGTAACAGGAACTCTTGAAAACAGAGCAGAACTTTTGCACTTGGATATTCATTTCTGAGAGACTTTGGAAATGTAATTTAATTTTACGGTAAAGATTTGAAATAAATTTGGCTAAATTGCAGATACATTCCTGCCTGAGAACTGGTGTCAATCTAGTTAAACAAAACAGTAATGTATGTCAGAGTGTGGTTGTTTTATGTAGGTCAGGCCATGCCACTTGGGAGAGTGACAAAGTGTTGCTCCAAACTGTCACCTCCTGACATCTGAAGCACATTGTGTGTCAGAACCTGGGCCAATATTTTGGCTAAATTAGGTGTCATTGAGGAGACAGCAAGGAGA
>JAHXMQ010012337.1:27614195-27669348 GCA_020466415.1 Ammodramus savannarum pratensis
CTTTCCTTTCCTTTCCTTTCCTTTCCTTTCCTTTCCCATCCTATCCCATCCTATCCCATCCCATTTCCATTTCTATTCTTCCTTTCCTTCTTCCTTTCTTTCCTCCATGACAAATGCCAAACAGTGGCTGTGACACCCTGGTATATTTTGTTTCTAGAGTGCTGAAGGACTCAGTGACCAGAGGTGATGGAGCTGCTCCCCCAGCAGTGTCCCAGACCTCTCCCACAGCAGCTCTCGCTTCCTACAGGGACATTTTTGGGTGCCTGTGCTGGTTTGCATTACGCTGATGCCTCACTAGATGTCTCCAGGAGCAACCTGAGATTCATTGCCTGATAAATCCGGGGCTGGAACTGAGTCCAAGCAGGAGCTGGCCTGTCTGCATGCTGACACTGCCTCTTCTGGAAATGAGAACCCACCTCTGCAGCATGCTTTGTTGCTGAGAACTGGTGACAAATTCTGTCATGTAACACATTTATAGGCAGAGAAGTGAGGGTTAGGGTTAGGGTGTCCCTGCTGGGCAGGGGGAAACACCCCAATGAACTCTCTCTTTGTCTTCTGTCAACCCAGGGAGGTTTCACTCACAGTTTAGGATGCCAACAAAGCTTCCTACATAAACTACCCCTCCATCTCCTCCTCTATCTGGAAATGAGGAAAATAAATGGTAAGCAATAAACCATATCTCTGCTCACAGGAAGGATGATCACAGCTTCCTTCCAGTGACTTTAATTAAGCCATTGTGGCTGGGCCAGTAAGTTCAGCTGCCTCAGCCAAGCAGCAGCACTTCTCCTCCTTGTAATTGTGAATTATCTCAGGGAGCTGCAGCCCTGCACTCTGATTGCATCAGCTCATGTGTGAAGTGCTGATGAGCTGGTTTCAGATAGGGACCCAGGACAGTCCCAGGGATCTCAGGGAGCTCTGTACAGGAACTTCCAGTGCTAAGGGAACAAACAGCCCCCGAGGCTGGAGGCTCTTGCACCTCTCCTGCAGACCGTGTGCTCCTCTCCTGCTGGCAGTGGCCCTGTACAGCCTTCTCTAAATCCAGGCATGCTGCTGGGAGGGTGGAGGGGAAGGAGGAGAGGAACATTGTTCTGCTGTCTGAAGGGAGCTCAAATCACCCCAGGGCAGCCACCTCTGCAGAGCTGAGGCCATGGAGACCCTGGAGGGATGTGCTGCTCACAGGCTGGTGCTGCTCAGTGCTTATGAGAGACCTGGGGATGGTCAGAGCAAGGCCAAGGACATTCCCAAGCTGGGGAAGTGACCAGAGCTCAGGAAGGAGGCAGGGCTGCCATTCAGGGCATGAGGAGGAGCAGTGGGCTGGCAGGAGCAAAGTGATGGTCTGATGCATGTGTCCCTTTTGTGGTGGGCAAAGCCTCTCCCCTGTGCTTGCCATGGCATCCTCCTTTTGGAGGACAGCACCCCTCACAGTCAAGCCACTGGGGAGGAGCCCAGCAGTTAAAGGGGGGCAGAAGCATTGGTGGTGGTCCAAGATTTATATTAGATTTCATGGTCCTTTTTGGTTTTCTCAGACTTTTACAAGCTGTAAACTGCGAGCTCTGGATATACCAATGTTAGGATCATTCTGACACTGCTATTTTCAATATTTACACAGCTACCCATCCTTCTTCTGCATTTCTGAATTTCTTTTTTGGCTTCAGAAACATCTTCCTGTGGCAAAGGGTCCTCCAGGGCAATTTCACTGCATGTAATAAGGTTTCATTTGCATTTGTTTTGAATTGTCTGCCCTTTAATTTTATTAAGTGTTGCTTTTTTTTTCCAGTGCCATCAGGCAGGTAGAAGAGCAGAGCTTTCCTCTGGAGCAGTTGTTATTCCCTGGGCTTTCCCAAGGTGGGATGTGCACACACACACACACACACACACACCACCAGCCCACAGAAGGGCAGGACAACCCACAAGGGCACACAGAATCACTCTGTTTGTAAACCTGACCAGTGATTGGAGAGCAAACAGGCTGCTGCTGAAAGGAAAAAAAAAAAAGAAAAAGTGTCATCCTGAGGCATTCAGCAATGAGCTATGCAAGGCACAGCCTCAAACCACAGGAAGCCCTGATATCCCATGAAGTAATAAATATTTTTCTATAAATACCAGCGTTTTTATTGCCTCTTTCATCCAGAAAGAACCCTAGTTGGTTTTTATGCACTGCATACTCAATTTGGTAATTGCTTCTCGCCACTGAAGAACAAGATATTCCCAAAGATTCAGCAGTAGCAGAGGGATAATTGCTGGGACAAGCAGCTCCAGCAGGGGAGGGCTGTCCTGCTCCACCCTGCCTCTCTGGCCTTGGTAAGAGAAGACAGCACCCAAAAAGAGAGCTGCAGGAGAAAATACCTCCAAGCCTCAAAAAGAGACAAGTACACATAAAAATACAGGGTATACCGTTTCTTTAGTCTGTTTGCTCATGTGTGTGTTTAGTTGTGATTCAAGAAGAGAGGACGTGGAAAGCTTTAGAAAATGTGCACCCTAAGGAAAGGGTACAGACCAGAAAAGGAGTGAGCAAGCTGGATGCTGCTGCTTTCCTTTAGCTGCCAAAGACCCCAAAACCCTCTGGCTGAAGGAGAGCCAGAAACCAGCTCTGTCACAGCCCAGTTTGTTTTCCTAGAGAGGTGAAACAGAGCGAGCGTGTCCCCTCTGCTCCCTCCTGTACATCAGGCCTCCCTGAAACCCTGAGCTCACCACAAAACCTTTAAGTATAAACACCTTTCTTCAAACTTTTCAGAGAGAGAGCTGCCAGCCTTCAGGAGGAGGACACCCAGCTTTATCTAAGGCTGTGACCTTAAGCTGTTTTATCTGAGCAGATGCAAACTTATTTAAAATGTTCTTAAATAAATAGGGAACAGGCGTAGCCTAAACTCCTGTAAACTATTTTTACATTAAAATCCCATCAGCTGGGCAGCCTTTTGAACCAGCCTGAACCTGGAGCACGGGTGTGTGTGACTGGGAGGAGGAGGTTTGTCCTCACTGCAATGACATCCCAGTGCTCCCTGGGCTCCCTCAGGGTACGGCTGGCTGGATTTACTGAAACCAGTTCATTCACACTGGGCAGCTCTGTTAAAAATAGGTTAGAAACTGCTGTAAAATAGCTGATAATTATTAAGCATGTAGTGTTAGTTTGGTTATGGTAAAAGAGGTTAAAAGGGTAGTTATAAGAAATAGCTACTCAATGTATTACATACAAGTAAAGCACATCACTGGAGAGAACTGTGATGGGCCAATCAGGGGCCTAAAACCTTCATGCAAGTGAAGGATCCAAAAATAAACCAATCGAAAGGGACAGAAAACAGGATAAAAAGGGGCTTCTGACCCAGGGAAGTAGTGCTGCTCCACCTGGAACCTCGGGGACATGGCTGCTGAAGAAGCCCCAGCGCCAGCACTGCATCATCCTCGATGGGAACACTTGGCCTGCAAGCCCTCATGCTTTAGGGGGCTTTCTTTCTATTTTTATTATAATAAATGCTGAAATCACTGTAGTTCTGGGAGTCTGTTCCCGTTTTTAACAGCTCTACCTGGGAGCAGGGCACTTGGGCAGGGTTTCAGCTCGCTGAGCAGGCAGGATGTAGAGAGCAGTGGCAATCAGCAGCGTGTTTAATTGCATCCTCCCTGTGGCTTGCAGAGGATGCATGAGTGTGTCCAAGTTTTGTGGCTTGAACATCTGGTTTAAGCCAGCCTCTCTCACCTCACAGAATAGGCAACCATGCCAAGCCACCCTCTCTGTTGCTTTTAACCTGGAACTGGAGCTTGGCCACAGCCCTGGCACTGTACCGCTCAGGGAGGAGGAACAAGCAAATATCACACCCAGCAGCACACACCTGAGGTGAGGGTGCAGCTTTCCATGTAGGCAGACACTGGCAGGGGGGGAACAGGAGCTGTGATGCCAAGGTAGGGCCCAGGACTGGAACCCAAGGCAGGGAACCCTCCTGCTGTCCTGTGAGACCCAGCTGGAGTGCCTCTGCAGTACCCTGCGTGTGGAATGCAGCAGCAGTGAGACTTGGTGATTCTGCCATGCAGGTGCTCTCAGCCCCAGCCTCATGGTGCCCCTGTCCATGTTTGGGCAAGGCTCCAGGGCCACTTCAACCCTTCAAACTGGCTTGGGGTGCTGCCCGCCAGCTGGGGATCACCCTCACTGGCAGCTGGATTCTGGCCGGCCAATGTGCATCGATTGTGCTCTGCTTGAATCCCAAATATTTTTCTCCAGGGTTGAAAGCTCTTTGTGAGCATAATCTGCAAGTCCAAACAGAAGAAAAATCTCTGTTTGGTCTGAAGCTCAGAACTTGGCGTGGCTTGCAGGGGAAGATGCCAAGTACGCGAGGGCTGTTTGCTCTCCTTGCAACAGTCACGGCTGCTCCTCGGCCCTGCTAAGGCACATCTGGCTGTCATCTCTGCACATCTGTATCCTGTGATTTACACAGTTTTCTCCCAGTGTTTTATGTGGTTTTATGTGCACTGTGGAAGGAACAAAAGCACATCTTCTTGCCCCTCTGAGAGCCAGCTCTGTGGGAACCTTCCAGGGACCTCTCTCCAGAGCATCCGTGGCCCTCCATGGAGAAAGCTCTGCGTGGCACCAAGCGTGGCAGAGGTGCCACAAAGCAAACCCTGTAACACTCATCAGCATGCTAGTCATGTCTGGTCTTTAGCAGGTTTTTTTCTATGCAGAAGACTCCTGTAGAAGGTAAATATAGAGTGTGTCTTTCAGAAGAGTAACATCCACCACAGTTCCCTTCCTTCTGTTTCTCCCAGCAGACGGAGCTTCTCAAAGCCTGCTCCACCCACACACCAGTGGGAGAGAAGAGGGAATTCTCCTGTCCTCTGCTCCCCCAAAATGCACATGCTTCAGGAGCTAGTACTCACTACCCTAGTAAGGCATTCTTGTGATTCTGAGTGGGAGATTTGTTCCTGAGCTTCTCAAGACAGTGAGCTCTCACCTGGTATTTACAAGCAGCCCTGCAAAGGGACCAGAAGAGGCTTATGATGGAGGCACGAGTAATGATTTTGCAGTGACTCTCAGGGTCACATTTTCAATAAGTTTTAGACTACAAAGAGACATTTAAATGTAAAGGGAGTACTTTGGGAGCACTGTCACGGTGCTCTGTGGTGTCAGCAATGGGGCTTTCATCCCCAAGCCTCTCTCACCCATGACTGCTTTCCCATGGCATCAGTTGTTGACAGTCATGATCTCTTTCCTCATCTGGAGTGACTTGCTGTAGTGTTTGACAGTGCTGCGGGTTTCAGAGCTGTTTACCATGGGATAAAACCTGCCCTGCCAGGGGGAAGGGAGTGTATCCTACCCGGAAAAAACACAAACCAAAACAAACCCCTTCTTCCACAGTTACATCCTAGGCCAGTTCTCAGCTCCGTTTACTGTCTGGGTGGGAGCTGGCTCTGCCTACCCCGGGCCAACAGAGACACCTGTGTTGTTGATGTTGTGTGTAGGAGCATAAGCAGTAAATGTGTAAGAGTAGAGTTGGAAACTGACATCCTGGTCAAGTTCAGAACTGGCAGAAACCCTTTCAGGAGAGGGTGAGTGCATGTAAATTTTTGCTGCCCCAGAATGAGACTGTCTTCATTGAGAAAGGTTGGTAACTGACCAGAGCTACTGACAGTGATGTTTACTTTCATTTCACTCTGTGTACAGCGTGCCATGGCAGCTCTTGGGGAACAGACAGATCTTGGTAACAGAGATATTTGTTCTGTTGTCCTATTCATCTCAGCTGAAGGTGGCATTCCAGCCAAAAAGGTCGATAGCTTGTGAAACTGCAGGGCCCTGGATAATGGTGTGTCTCCACAAGTGTGGGCCCTGCAGGAGCAGCTGTTCCCTGGTGTGTGCACAGAGCCCAGGGCTCAGCACAGCCTCTAGGCGTTTGTGTCAATGTTCCAGCAGCAATTACGACATTACAAGAAAGAGGGGAAGAAAGGTTCTGGCTGGCCCAGGTTTCTCGAGCAGAGGAGGGCTGGGGTGGCTGTGCATGGGCTGTCCGGTGTCAGAGCAGGTGGTGAGTGAGCCGGGGTGCCAGGGTGCCCAGCAGAGTGATGAGAGGCAAGAGGGCTCACACAGGGATGAAGAGCAGGCGACTGCTCACCCAGCAAAAAGTTCAGAGTGTGACAGAGAGGGAAAAATCCCCAGCCACCTGCAATGAGAAACCTCTGAAAGGCGCAGGGATGGCAGCGAGGGCTGCTTCCCGCCGTGCCCGGGATCACAAGTGTGGGGTCAGCGATGCGCTGGGGCTTTTCTGTGTCCCACACTGCACAGGCCGTAGCCCAGGCGGCGATGCCGCGCGGTCCGGAGCGGTGGCGGGAGGTGCGATGGGTGCGATGGAGCGACGCCGAGCGCAGGCGATGGCCAGCCAGCCGCCCCCTCCCAGGGAGGAAGGCAGGCAGCGGGCACCGCGCCGCCGTCGTGCCCGCTCGGAGCGCTGCCCGAGGAGGGGCCGAGCCCCGCCGGCCCCGCCGCCGCCGTGCGGCTCCCGCCCCGTCCCGCCCGCGGTGGGCGGGCGGAGGCGGCGCTGCGGCGCCCGGCGGGGCACGGCGCGGCGCGGGGAGCGGTCGGAGCGCAGCGGAGCGGCCGCGATGGGCACCCCGGGCACGGCGGCGGAGCGGCGGCGGTGGCGGCGGCTGCTGCGTGGGCAGCGCTGCGCGCTCTGCTCGCTGGCCCTGCTGGCCCTGCTGCTGGCCGGCTGCGCGGCCGGGCGCGGCGGTGAGTGCGGGGCCGCGGCGGGGGGCAGCGGCCGGGCCAGCCCAGCTCGGCTGCGGGGCGGAGGGCGGCGCCGCGGGGGCCGGGGCTCCCTCCCTCACGGGGTCCGCGCCGGCCGGGGCTCCCTCATGGGATCCGCGCTGGCCGGGGCTCCCTCACGGGGTCCGCGCCGGGGCCCTCCCGAGCCGCGGCGTTGCGCGCTGGGGGCGGCCGCCGGAGCAGCGTGAAACTTGGCGGAGCTCGGCGTGAGGAGCGGGGCCCGGCCGCCCCGGGGGTCCCGGCGGGCACTGGGTGCCCGGAGCTCTCCTGCGGAGTCCCGGGATTCGGGGGTGCCCTGCCTGCCGCGCTTGGGCTGCGCGGGGGGCGGTGGGAAGCGGTTCGCGTTGTTGCTCTGCGGAGCCGCGAATGTAAGCAGAAATTAGGCAAGGCTTATTTGCCTTTAAGGAAAGAAGAGCGTACGCCTCCGTGACTCGAATTTGCTTTTTGAATAAACAGACGTGTCTGAAGGGTTTCACGGTGTCCAGCATGGTGTGAGGAATGCTCTGATGTTCAGGGAAGAGCACAAACACCAGCTACGGCTCGAACCCAGTGTTTCTTGTGGAGTAGAACGATGTTGGGATGTGTTTTTAAGATTCAGGACTTTTATGCCCTCAATTTAATCGAATTGTCTTTTTTTTTTTACATGTCTTCTAAAACTTACGCTTTTTCTTACAAATGTGGTGGTTGCTTCCAAGAAGTAAGGCCAGGAAAAACATGAGCGTCGTTGTAAGTAAACAGGAGTTTGTGTATGTACTGAGGTGTATTCAGGTCTGCCAGCACGGAAGATGCAGATGTGTGACACCAATATCCATCCTTGCTTTACCTAAACTTCAAAGGCTGCCGGTGAGAAGGGCTGTGGTGCTGGGGCCACACATGTGCTCTCTTCAGCGGGAAGATGGAGAGTGCACTCGTCTCTCTTAAGTGCAGTGCTCCTCCCCATCCTGTGTTTTGGGGTCCCTGCGTGTGCAGAAGGAGCTCCATTTGCTGTAGAGGCTGGTGCCACAGGTGCCTTTGTGCTCTGCCTGAGCTGCCGGAGTGTTCCCCAGCTGGTGCAGCAGACTTGTGTCAGGGCTCTGGCTGCTTTGCTTCTGGCTGTTGTGATCAGTTTGCTCAAAGTTAATCCGAGAGGTGAGGAATGGCATTTGTCAAACAGAGCCAGGAGAAGAATCATGTCACAGGGGGAAATTTACCACAGCATCCACTGCATCCGCTGGCGCTGCATGGGCCCAAAGTGAGTGGGGCTCTTGGGGAGCCTCAGATACAGCCTGATGCTCTCCAGCATTTGTGTTGTGCTCAGGAGGTGGAAAGGTGTGTTTCTCTGTAGTAGTTTCAGTATTTTTCCCACATAAAAGCAGTGTTTAGGATCCACAATATAAACTTTTGACTAGACTGCGGTGCTTTTGTGTCGACTGGCATCTCTCTCTCTGCTGCCCTGGCAGGAGGCTCTGGGGTGGTTTTCACTGTGTGCTGTTTGGAGTGCATGTGGCATAAGCAGCTCCCAACATCCTTGATGCCAGAGGGACCGATGGCAGTGTGAGGTTGGGCACAGGCTTGCCTGGGGTGCTGCAGTGATTGCTGCTCCTGGAGAGCCTTGGTGTTCGGATGTGATCCAGCTCAGAAACCTAGGCTTGAATCACCTCTTTGCATGATGCACGCTCGTTTTGAGTGCTGCAGCTTTTCCTTGTCAGTCCCCTTCCCCTCAGGTAGCCGTGGCCTGGATGTGGAGGAGCCAGGCTTTTGGGATCACTGCAGACCTGTGTATGTGTGCAGAGGGTGTTGGGTGCCAGAGCCTCCTTGTGAGGTGTGTGTGCTGGCACGTCTCCACAGGAAACAGGCGAGAGGCAGGTAACCACAGCAGTCTGGTTTATCAAGCATCTGGAGCAGGCAACTCTAGGGGACAGGGCATGAGCTCTGGGATTCTGCTCTGGTAGCTCCCCCTGCTTTTCTGAGGGTCTTAATCAAATCTCTCCATGTCTCATTTGGCTGGGTCTCGAAAATAAGGCTGCTTTGTGAAGTCAGTTTGAGATCTCCTGATGCTAAATGATGTGTAATAACAAAGTGTTACAACATTATAGTGCTCTGTGAGGCTCATTCCAATGATCTCTCTATCCCACAAGGGTTACGCTTTTGGAAATAGATCTGGTGCTAAGAAGAAATCCACGTTCACAGTTTGTCTGGGCAGTGATCATACGGCTGGGGTGCCCCTTTCTTGCTTGCTGGCAGTGTAAGTCTGTGGTTATGCTCTGGCATCAAGGAGGTTACACTGGTAACTGAGAGGTGTAACTGAGACCAAACACAGCCCTGCAGACCCCAGATCCAGCTGCCAACCTCTGGCTGCTCGACTGCCACCTGCACAGAAAGGGTTGAACAAAGTGTGAAGTTGGGTTTATTTTTTTCCCCCCATCAGTCTGACTTGAATTCTCTATTCTAAAGAGAGGGAGGAGTGGAGACTTCATTATATGAGACTGCCTTCTAAATTGTAATGATTCACGTTTTTCAAGGGAGGCTTCTGAGTCAGACCTTTAACCAGTTTGCTGTCATAGACAGCAGAAATAGCAGGGGCATCAGTCAATGGGATCCTTCTCTTCTTCTTTGTGTCTGTGTCTTTGGCAGGATGGTGAGGAAAAGCTGGGTCTGATTCTGCAGCCCTTACTCATGGGGATGGGCACATCCAAGCACTTGGAGTGGCCTGCGTGATTCAAGTGTGGAAGATTCAGGTTTCTTTTAAGTCTTGTTTTAACTTGATGGGAGTGAAGTGTTCAGCATGGTGGAGCAGGGCCCGCCAGATGAGTTTTGACTGGCTCTGAGACTTACCCTAAAAACGAAGCTCAGGCTGTTTTCACAGGGCTGGTATTTGCCCGCTCCTTGTGGGCTGTGGTGTGTTGAAAGCATCCATGTCATGAGAGCACACTCTTAGAAAGCCTCTGAGCAATCCTGGGTGGTGTGATGAGAGATGGGGAGCAAAGATCCCAGGGCACGTCCGCCTTCCACCCCTGTGCTTGTTGGAGGAGCTGGAATGAGCCACGTAGGCTGTTTGCTCCTGACCGCTTTTTCACGGGCCCTGCCTCAAAGGGCTTTTCCTTACAGATCTCCTTCCTGCCAAAATAACACAGAAGAACCTTGGTGGGACAGATCCCGCTCCCCTAGCTGAGAGTTGAAGTGAAAACTCCCTGATTGGAGTGTTTTGGTTTGTGCGAATCGAGAAACCCAAACCGAACTTTGGAGGTCACGCAATGAAAGCACACAAGCAGTTGTTTTCCTCACTTCTTCAGCAGAGCGTAATCCTAGCTTCAGCCTGAGTAATCCTAGCCCAGATGTATTGCTGTAATCATTGGACCCCTGGATATGGGAATTTACCCTCACAAACTCAGGAGAGGCATCAGGCCAGAGCGTGGTATGTGACCTCTTTGGCAGGGAGCGTGTTTGGCCTTGCAGGAAATGACTTGTTCATTTATTTAGTACTTGTTCAAGGTCCTGCACCCACAGCTGACTGAGACTGAGCAGCTTGGAGAGCAGCAGGGATGGGACTTGCAGGGCTGAGGGGACCTGACCAGAAGCAGCTTCAGGTGTCAGCAGAGGCAGGGCTGTGGCAGGAGAACTGCCTTCAGCACTCGCCTGTCTCAGGGTCTGTGTGCAGCCCTCTTCATTGAAGTGCTGTGGGAGTGCCAGGCTGCATGCCAGGGCTGAGGTGGACCCTGGCACAGCACCTGGAACTGCAGGGTCAGGACGCTGAGGAGCTCTGGCTGCAGCAGGGTGTGAGGGCAGAGGGCTGCTGGCTGCCCCAGCTGCTCAACAGCAAGGAGAACAGCAGGCTGGCAGAGGGTGAGTTGCAGAAGGACTCAGGAGCTGATGTTCCTTTGGCTTGTGCTGCACACCTGCCTGTGCTGATGGAGCTGTTTGCCTCAGTCCTGCCCTGTCCACGGCTTTTGGCTGCTCCTGCCCTCGCTGGTGCCTCCTGCATGGACTCTGGCATGGTGGTGGCCTTTAGCTGAGCCTTTCCAGCAGGCTAACCCAGCAGAAAACTAGCCCAGGATAAATAAAGGAGGTTTATTGCCAAACCAGCACACTGAGATGACTTGGTGAGGGGCATTAACAGAGAGCCCCATGCTCAGAACAGCAGAGCTCATGGGGAGGTGGGCAAGCTTGGTTGGTTCTGTCCCAGCCCTTTCCCAGTACTTCCTTCCTGCTGCTAATCTTCAGTAGTCCATAATTAGAAAAGGCAGGCTGGTCACACTGTCCATTTTTGGTCAGAGATGCTCAAAAGACTCAGCTGAACCTGTCATATATTCATTCATGTGGCAGGTATTTGTGCCTGCATCCTCTTGGGAGGATACAGACATTAAAAAAAGTCTGTGCTGATATGGGACAGGATGATTTAGGAGATCAGCATCCAGCCCTGCTGTTGGAAAACTCTCACCCTGGACTTGACCTGCTTCTAGGTGTTAGCCTGTCTGTTTTGTCTCTGTTCTTTAAATTGATGGCAACTCTCTGGTAGCTAGGAAGATCATTGGGATTTTTTCTGGTTTCTGTTCCTTTGGAGTGGTTTAAGTTACCTCTTCTGGACTTCCTGTTGACAAGCATAGAAAATTTAGTAAAGCTGTAATTTCATAAAGCCTTCCCTAATAATAAAAGAAGAAAACAGCCTAATAACCTGAAGAAAACAGCCAGGTTTTGTGAAACCTGAGCCTGAAAAATTCAAAATTTTGTGGTTTTGGAATGGAAACCACGTGAGGTTCTCAGGAGTGCAGAGTCTGAGGGATGCACCTTAGGATCCAGTGATGGGAGCTGTACTGTGCTGTGCTCTCTCTCCCAACTCCTTTCACAGCCAACAGCTGAGCTACAGCTCATTTTTAAAAAACAAATTTAGAGAGTTTAAAGCTTTTACTCTTTTTCTAGCCATGCCTTCCTTGCCCTTCTCTAGAGCAGTATTTAGGCTTTGGAGAGCACTGGGGATGTTGAAAAGCTTTGTTCTGCTCTGGGTTTTATCAGCAGGAGCCAAGTCAGACCGATGCCAAAAGCCACTGGTAACCTCATCCTAATTTCTTTCCGCTGCTGTGGCTTCCTGGGCAGGAGTGGTCAGGCATGCCCAGGTGTGGGCAGCGTGTTCCAGGCCCTTCCATGGTAATCATCCCTTCCTGCAGACATGCTCTCAGGAGAGCAGGGCTGCACAGTGAGTAAATCCTTGTGGCTGCTCCACATTACTCACAGCATCAAAGGGAAAGCCTGTGGAAACAAGGTGGTAAATGAGTGTAATTTGCAGCTCGTGAATGGGTTCTTGGCTGACCCTACAGGGATGCAGGTGTTCTGCCTCTCCCCGCTGTGGGATCCTTGCTGGACTGGCAGACTCCTGCAGCCCTGAGCAGCCTGTCCCTGTTACTTACTGCCAAGGGCATCTGCATGGGGAGTTTGCAGTGAGCTGATCCCTTGGGGTTGGATCCCTTTGTCTTGTCCCATGGCAAGGTTCACATTCCCTTTCCTTGCATCACCTGCAGGAGGTCAGGTCTCCAGAGCAGTCAGCAAAGGAATGTTCAGGTGAGACTGAGCCCTGATTTTGTCACCTTGGGGTCCACAGCAATGGAGCTGCTGGGACAGCCAGGTGACCATGGGATGAGCCTGCTGTGCCCAGGAATTTGGGAGGGTGTTGAGGCCTCCATCACTTTTGGGAGGATATTGAGATCACTGATTTAGGAGACAGCTGAATCAGAGGATCAGCTGTACCTGTGTGAGACAGGAAATAGGTGCAGTCCCTGTGTCCGTACTGTTGCATGGCTGGATTTCAGCTTCATGCTCAGATTTTAAAATAAAGTGGGCACAATCTCTTGATGCTGAGCTTTTCTTTAGAAGCAGGCTGAGAAGACTTTGGAAATAACAGGATTTCTCTGTGTGCTTGATTGTTGGAGGCAAAAGAAGGGAAGGGAGTGGGACAGGATGTTGCATCCAGCAGAAAGGGCTGGACTTCAGGCCAGAATAAAGACTGAAGCTTGAGGTGAACTGGAGATGTTTAAGCTGGGTTTTTCTTGCTATCTTTCTTTTTTAGTTAGTTTGTTTGTCAGTTTTTGTTTTGTTTTCCTTTTTAGGTTTGATGTTTTGTTTTTGTGGGGTGGGGTTGGTTTTTTTTTTTTTTATTCCTGGGACTAGGAGCATTGTACCAAGGACTCTGGGGAAAGGTTTTGGGCCTTGTTCTTCTGGAAGAAGGAAAGCATTGAAGAGGAGCCCAGATGTGGTGTCCAGGGAGAAAGCTGTGTGAGACAGTACTTGCTGGGACTTTATTTGCCTTTTATGGACTCTTTTGGCTAACATGGAATGTCATTTGCCTATAAGCATTGCCTGTGGGAAGCAGATGGTCCCCAGGTCCTGGCTGGGACCTGGGAATGGCCTGGAGGAGAGGAGGGGAGCAGGGTGTGTTACCAGCTGTATTTTGTGCCCCACATTCTCCTCTTGCTCAGCTCTGCAAGGCCAGGGCACAGGTCCTGTGTTGGTGGATGTGAGTGTGTGTTGGGAAGGGGAAATATCTTCTTTTAGTAGGGGAAAAGCCCTCTGGGGCACAAAGGAGTGTCAGATGGGGTTTGGAGGCATGGGTTTGGTTGTTTTGGGACATTGCTGTGCTGAGCTGTGTAAAGTGCTGGGATGCTCAGCCTGGCCTGAGCTCGCTGTTCCTCTGATGGTGTGAGCAGAGCTCAGCTCAGGGCTGGGTTTGTGTCCACAGGCAGTCAGGGTCAGACTGTGATCCTGATGCAGTGTGTCAAGTGCTGGGGTCCAGTTCAGGTGGTTACCCCAGCCCTTCCTCACTCTGGCCATTCCTCAGCCCCCAATCCTGCCAGGGGAAATGGGAGCAAGCATGACAGCAGGGAGGGAAACTGAGGCACGAGAGAATCTGTGGGGTTCTCCAGGCTCGGGAGTGACAGGTACCCAGGTGGAGCTCTGGTCCCTGAGTGTTCTGCCCTGTCCCTGTGGATTAGCCCTGGGAAGTATGCCTGTCCCTGTGGGATTGCAGAGCACAGCAGCAGGCATCACCTATCCAGGGAGAACTGCAAACAGATTTTAATGGTTTGATTGGGAAACAGCTTGCTGAAGTCCAGGAGAAGAATATTTTTGATATGCAAGCCAAAAACATGCTAACTGAGCTACAAACAACTGAAGGGTCTGCTATTAAAATCATCCTTATTCAGAGATAGACTCAACTGCTTTTTTTTTCCCTAAGATGGCCAGAACATCCTGTAACATAAAGCAGGAGGAGAAACGAGCCTTACATGGACATTCCTTTTTCCTCTGACAAGAACCTACCCTCCAATTCTCAGTGCACATATACATGGTGGTTGATTTGTGTGTTGTTGAGAGGATGGGGCAGAAAGAATCTCTTGTAAATGATTGCAGCAGTTCACTTCAGGGGAACCTGGTCCCAGCCATGCACAACTTGTTGTTCAGAGGTTCCATCCATCAGCTGTGCTCACAGCAAGGTGCTGCTGGCCCTGTGCTCCAACTGGGACAGCAGTGGCATGGCAGGAGAAGCAGGCAGCACTTAAAAACTCCCTCAAGTTAGTTAACTTTGCTGCTGGCTGTTGACAGAGTAAAACAAATTGAGTTTCGTGTTCTTTGGATCTGTTCTTGCGCTAAATCGGAGGAGGCAGCAAATGAAGCTTGTTCAGAAGTGGAGGAGTTGTCCAAGAAAGTAACTGAGTAATGAGTAATGTAAAAGCCTCTTGAATGAAGAAATGATCCAAAGGGAGATTGCAGGGTGCCTGTCTCCATAGCAGAAGCATCTCTGTGGCGTTGCTCCCACAGGTCCATCCACCCTTCTGGTGTCCGTGGAGCTGAATTCCAGGTGGGGCCTCACCAGAGCACTGCAATATTTTTAAAGCTTTGATCATAAGGCTATTTAAAAAAATCCCCAAAAACCAAACCAGGTTTTTTGTTTAATTTTATGAAAACCACGTACTGTCCAAGGCAAGCATGAGTTCTCTTCTTGCCCCCACTCTGTGCCCCTGAGACATAGGGGTGGCAGAGCTGCTCAGGGGAGGGAGGCTGAGGACCCAGGGCTCTGGGGCTGGCATCTCAAATTGTTTAAATTGCCTCTGGTGGCACAGTGCCAGCTGACACCAGCTGAGAATCTGGACAGAACAACTTGTCCAAGGTCACCTCACGGGCTAAGAGTAGAGCAGTGAGTTAAACCTGGGTCTGCAGTGTCTCACTTCAGGGTAAATAAAGAATAAAGAGCTTCTTGGAGGGTCTGGCTGGCTTAGAGCCTTATAAAGAAAGGACAGCCTCAAACACTTGATTCTGGTATGATGTGGAGCGCTATTCTTTTGTTCCAGGACCTCTGGTTAAAAACAATTTTTTTTTTCCTCTCTGTAGTGTTATTTATTTCCTTAACACACTTTGTAGCATTCCAGGCTGGCTTCATTTCTCAGAGGAGGGCAGGGTGCTGCTGGGGACTGGTACCTACTGCCTTTGTGCCTGTCTTTTCCAGCAGGTAGGGAACATTCCCAGGTGGAAATAGTAAGAGTGAAGGTGCCAGTTTGGGCAGGGATTGCATCCACATTATCTGCTTTTAGGGGCATTTCAGGGATCTGCTAAGGAGCCTCTACAAGCTTCAGCCAAGCCTTAGACAGATCTCCCTTGGAAGCCTTCAGCAGCTTTGTGCTCCTGGGCCACCCTGATAAGGACCAGTGCAAAATCTGCAGGGATAATTTTTGATAGTTCTCTGTATTGATCTGTGGTGATTTATGAGGAGCTTCCTGGATGTGTCCAGAGAGGCTTTCCCTTTTTCCCTGGTCCGTTTTTCCCTGGTCCCTTTCCCTCGTCCCTTTCCTCTCTTCCCTGACGACCAGATTTATTTCTAGATATATTTACTTACTCCTAATAAATATAAGAAAGAGATGTCCTGAGGCTTATAGATATAATTGTCTGTAATTAAGGTAGGATTAATTGCTTAAAATTGTGTAGAAGGGCCTGCTATGAGATCAGCAGATAAGAGCAAGAGATAAAATGCATAATGAATACCATTATGTTATAAATAATGGACACAGCCAGTGTACTGGCATCCCTGAAAGGTAATAGCTCTTTCAATATTTAATGGAGTGGCTACCTGAGGGAAAACACTCTCTGTCACTAAGGTGATTTTCAGCTTGGCTTGGGGACACACAGGTGGCTCTGAAGGAGGGCAATGATTTTTTTTTTGTGGGGGGCACTGTTTGTGGTGACAGAGGGGTGTGGAGCCAGGCTTTCCATGAGGATGCTCCATGGGGTGGGTGCTCCCTCCTGCTCTCAGAGCCACCAGATCCATTGCTGGCCAGTGGCAGGGACCAGGACCACAGGCAAAACCTGCACCTTGCTCTCCCATGTTAATTCCAGCTGTTAATCCCTGGGAACCAAGCCATTGGTGTCAGGAACTCAGTTCTCCTGGGGAGGAAGGCACAGCATCAGTTACAGGCTGCCCTTCAGCATGTTGTCAGCACTGACAAGGATCATCTCAGGGGTTTTCTGAGCAGATGCAGGGAAAGGGGAATTTCCAGTGCTCCCTCCCTCTGCCAGGCCTGGGTTCACACCTCTGTCCCCAGCTGCTCGTTTCACAATTCCCAGCTCCTCCACGCTCCTGTCCCACTGTATTTTATCCTTGTCCTTTCTCCCTGTCCCTGCAGCCCTGCACTGCCTGGGAGGGCTGGCTGTCAGTGAATTTTCCCCATGTTAGGAATGCTTTTGGGCAGCAAATCCAGACTTGGTACCAAACAGTGGGGTTAAATACCAGAGCCAGTGTCTTGTCTGGGGCTGAGGCTTGTCTCTGTTCCCCAAGTGCCTTTCCAGCACTGTGGAAGCAGTAAATAATAGCAATTAAACAAATACTAATTACAGATTCATGTGGTGGTGGTGCAGGGAAACAGAAGGGGAAAGGAGATGTAGGGCAAAAGGACAGGAGAAATAGTCTTTTCATCCCTCATGCTTGTTTATTTTTATGCAAGATCCAGTTTTTTCATCATCTTTTGTGGAGAAAAGCATGATAAAAAGATAAATCTCTCTTTTGTGATGTTTCCCCTATCATCAGAGCTACCAGAGTGGGAGCCAGGGCTTATGACAATCTTTTTTTTCTTTTCTTTCATTCCTGAGAGGGGTGGCTATTTTTTAGTGCCCCTTCCACAAAACCATGTTGCTCCAAGCCCTGTCCACTGACAGAAATTGTTCAGGCAAATCACTTTTCAATTTAACTGGGATAAATTCATGGCTTCCCCCATATTTTTGTTTTGGTTTTTTTTTTAGTGTTTTTTTTTTTTTGGTGGAAGAGTTGCTATGTTTCTTTTCCCAGCACATTTTTATGGTATTTTCAGACTAAATTTAATTCTGCAGGGTTCTCTTTAGCTAGAAGTGTAAAAGACAGCAAACCAAAATGAAATATTTTATTCCACTAAAACATTTAATCTGACCCAAAACCGTCTTTCCTCCCACTGTGTCAGCCCAAAATTAGGAGAGAAATTCAAAAATGTGGGGGAAGGAGCAGTGACTGCTTAGCTCCTGAGCACAAACCCCAGGTATTCACCCCCATCACAGGGGCTTGAAATGCAGTTTGTTTTTTCACTGCTTTTAAAAGTGAAAAACTGGGGTTTTTTTTCACTGCTTTTAAAAAGATAAATGCCTTCTCCAGAGAGTTAGCTCTTTCTGTAACACGTTACCCAATCCTTCCGAGAAACAAGGGTCTGTCTGGTAACAGTGAGCCTCTCAAGTGCTGCCTTTCCAGCCTTGTAAGGTCATGATTGCCAGGTTCAAGCAGCCACAGGATCTTGGAATGGTACAAAAAGTTGCTCTGTTAGTGATGGAAAGTCAGCTGGAGATTAATTCATTGCTGCTCTTTTTCTTTTTTTCCCTCTCTGTCTACCATGAAGAAGGGAAATGGTGATGGATGGTTTTGATAGGGATGACCCCGATGTGCAGCCACCTGTAGCACAGCCTTGCTGCTGTGGCTCCTGCCTTCTGTGAGCAGGGTTTTTTAGTGGAATGAGCAGGGTTTGCTAGTGGAATGTGGGAAAGGGACAGAGCAGGGGGTCTGGATATGCTTTAGGATTCCCCGGCATCCCTCACAGGGAGCAGGGATGGGGGCGAGAGGCACAGGAAGGAGTTTGGTCAAGGAGGGGAGATTGGAAAGGGGAATTTGCTCTCCATCTCCCTTTTCGGCCTCTGAAAATTTCCTTTCTGTTTATTTGGGGCAGGGGGGAAAGTGCTGGTGCCTGCAGCAGGGTAATATGAAGGATGCTGCTTCACTTACTGCTGCAGTTTTCCTTTGTGACAGCCATAAGAGCAGGAGGAGGCAAAAGCAGTTTTCTGGCTTTCTGGTGTTAGGAGACTGTCCCCTGCCTGGGACAGAAGGCAGAAGCAAAGGGCAGCAGCTCTGTCAGGGGAAACATGCTGTATTGTGTTTGTGAGGTCCCCAGGACGAGGTGAGAGATGAGGAATCTGACTCCGTGTTCTCAGAAGGCTGATTTATTATTTTATTATATTATATTATGTTAAAGAATGCTATACTAAAACTATACTAAAGAAAGAGAAGGATACAGACAGAAGGCTTAACAAGAATAAATTATAAAAACTCTTGACTGATTCCTCAGAGTCCGACACTGCTGATGGTGTTTGGTCATTAAGTAAAAGGAATTCACATGAAACCAATCAAACATGCACCTGTTGGATAAACAATCTCCAGACCACATTCCAGAGCAGCAAAACAGAGAGAAAAAAAGAGATAATATTGTTTTTCCTTTTTCTCTGAAGCTTCTCAGCTTTCCAGGAGAAGAAATCCTGGTGAGGGGATTTTTCAGGAAATGTGACAGTGCCGTGCCAGCGAGCTCTGGAAATCACGGCGGGCAGAGCAGGGCTGTGAAGCACAGAGAATGTGCCAGCAGTGCCCAGACTCTGCACTGTGCCAGGTGAAATGCTAATGGGATCAGAGTGGCAGCAGGGAGTGAGATATCCCTGAGAAACCAGAGCAGGGAATCACAGCAGCCAGAGCTGTTGTACAGACCAGTGGGAAGCTGCTGCCTTGAGAATTACCTGAATTTGGGCAGGGTCACAGAGGGATGTCCGTGGTAAAACTGTGGAGTAGTTTTATAAAAACAGAAGCATGAAAACATTGTCAGGAGAAGTAAAACCCTGTTTACTTTAGAGAGGAGCCGAGTCACACAAGGGAGAAGTAAAATGTGGTATTTTTTACCAGGTGCAGAACTGTTCCTTTTGCTCTTAGATGTAGATCAAGAAGAACAGAATGATCGATTTAATGGTCAAGCTGATACAAATACTAAAGAAAACATGAGTTTCTGCACAAACTAGTAATGAGCAATCTTGGAAGCTTGGAATAATCACATATCCAGTAACAGTTTTTGGCACAACACAGAAGGGAACACAAGATAGAATTTTATCTTTACTTAACTAAGCTTAATCCAGCACCCTTTGGGATGTAGTAACTAAGGAGTTCTTGGGGAATCTGTTCATCTCTTGTAGGGATACTTTTCCATCCCCTGGGCTTTGCTGTGTGAGGTGGTGTGGGCACTTCACCAGGAGCTTGATGAGCCATGGGTGCATTTCTGCTGAGCTCTGCCTGTCCTTGAAGTTGCTTTGCTCTCAGGGTGGAGCAGAGGCAGGCCCCAGCAGCATGCGTGTGGAAATTTCACTTCCAGAGGTTGGGCAGCTTTTCAGAGTTAAAATAAACCAAAAGTCACATTTTGCTGTTGCCATGAGAACTGTGGAGCTGTTGTTGGACCTTCGGAGTGTGCTTTGCCCTCCCGACTCCAGCTGGGCTTTGTTGAGAGCAGTGCTGGGCTGGGAGGGGCAGGAGCTTTGTGGGACCCTCAGCAGGCTCTGTGCTCCTTAGGAGGGAGCTGGGGAGCCTCTGGGACTTTTTTGGGTTTTTTTTCTACTGGTGGACACATAGAAAATATGTGAGAGGGTGTGTGGTGAGGGGCTGTTGGTGCTGGGACCGTGCCCTGCTTGGGTGCTGCCTGCAACTTGGCTCTGGTTCTGTGCCTTTCCCTGCCCTTCTGCACCTTTCCATGTAGGTCAGGATCCATGGAAATACAGCTTTGAAATCCATGGAAATACAGCTTTGAAATCCATGGAAATACAGCTTTGAAATCAGGTGTAGGGAGCAGGCTGCTTGTCAAAGCCTGGTGTAGGATTTCTGGGGCTTTTGTTGTTGGGGATTTTTTTTCCCCTGAGGATGCTATATTTATGGCCCTGGCTGCTGATGATTTTGGAAGAAAAGCATCTCCCAAATCAGCCTAGGCAAAGGGCTGATCCATTTATGAGGTGTTTATGCAATCACAAGCTCAGATCCTGGTGGTGGCTGTCTGCAGTGGGTCTGGTGGTGCAGGGACTCACTGGACATGTCCCTGAGGGTCTGGGGACACAGAGGCAGGGACATGGCTCCAGGGCTGCAGCTCCTTCAGCTGTGTGCTGATCTTCCACCAGGGTTCATCATTCTGTCCTGAGGCCACCACACCACTGCTCTCCACCTCTATGTTGGCTTGTGCAGAAGCTCATGCTTGTTCCAGCTTTTTTTCTTCCCCCAAAACATTTCCCTGTTGTAATAACTGCAGGAACGATTCAGGGAGACAGAGATAATTCAGCTGGTTGTGAAACCAGCCCTCCCAAACCCAAAGCTGCCACCATGAGAACAATAGATAAAAGGGACAGACGAGAGAGGAGGAAGGGCAAGCATATTTCGGAAAAGCTGTGCTGTTTTTGGCTCTGGCCAGCAGTTTGCATAGAAAGTAGTTTATTGTCAGTGGGAGCTGTGGATACCTGCCAGCTCTCCTGTGCAGCAGCGCTGTGTGCCAGAGAAAGGCCCTGCCTGTCAGGTCTTCCCTGCTCCAGCCCCCTACCCATCAGCTTTTCCACGCTCCAGCTGGCTGCTCACAAGCACTCTTCCATCTTTGTTGCTTTTCTTCACCTCAGCATTGTTGAGGCAGATCCTCCACTGCAGTGGATGAGTTTTTTCTCCTCTTCCAGCTCTGAGGTTGGGTGTTCTTGTCTTCTTTGGCTGCCTGAAGCTCCATGTCCCTTGGGACCTCCCTCTCCACAACAGCCTGCTTTGTACCCTGTAGGAGCTGGGTGTCTGCTGTTCCATCTCATTGGGGTTCCTGTGCCTTGCTTGCTGCTGAAATAAATGTGCCTGTGAGATCAGAGTGCAATTGGAGGACATGGGGATGTTCAGCATTGTAAGGTGGTGTTCTTCATGCTGGGAAGTGCAGCCAGGATGAGTTTGGCTGTGTTTCTGCAGCACTGAAAGTTGTAAACCCCAGCCAGAGCCATCTGGAATAGCATAAGGAGCTCCTGAGTTCCCACGTGAGATCTGGGTCACACACAGAGCCTTTCCAGGAGTTCTGAGCTGCCTGATCCGTCCTTTTTTCCACTCCACCTCACTTCCACGCTCATGAGTGGAACAGGTGAGCAGTGTTGCTGGAGAGGCTGAGCCTGGCAGGGCCAGAACTCCCAACAAGCACACACTTGTGCACTCCCTGTCTTGTGGAAAGAGGCTGCTCGAAATGCACCATCTGCATTGTCTTAGTTCTGTTATGAAATGCAGAGCAGGCACAAAGACAGGGAAAAATGACTCATGTGCTTGTTGCCCATGGGAATATCTTGGGGAGGAAGTGCAAGTAAAGCTCTCCAGAACCTGGGTTCTGAGTGTGTAATGTAAAACTGGTGCTGGGTAATTGTGGAGTTGTGGAAAATACCTTGTAACGATGATCAGTGCTTGGAAAAGTAATTCTTTCTCTTTGAAATATGCTATGGTACAGAACTTTGGAAAAACTCTTCATTGTACCAGAGCTTTAGAGGGTGTCACAGTGTTGTTTTAGTATAAAGCCAGCAGTTAGAACATTAATAAAACAGCATTCCATCTTGCTTGCCCAAAATGGCAGTGACTGAGGGAGGATATATAGCAGTCTTTACCTCTGCTGAGAAAATGAAGAAAACTCTTTGTTGTGGTTCCCATTAAAAATAATTCAGTCCTGAATAACTACAGTTGGGAAAGAAAACTGTTAGCTTTTTATAAGTTTTCCTGCTTTTCCTTGGGAGGAAGAGTTTGGCTGTGATGGTGGTGTCCTGGCAGCCCTGCTGTGGAATTCTGTGGCTGAGGTGATGCCCCTGGTACTTGTGCCTTGTGCCGGCACCTAAAGCAGGGCAGGCCTTGAGCTGCCTCCACCACAGCACAAGGAGACTGGTGCCAGCACGTGGGGAAACCACAGGGACCCTCTTGTGTGTCACTGAGTGTCCTTGTTAGCAAGGTTAAAAATCTCCACATGTCCCTGCTTTCACGGGGAAATCCTTGGGAGGCCAAAGCTCTGAAAAAGGTTCATCTCTAGCTTCTATGTTCTGTTGCTCTGTTGAGTGAATTGTGTTTTAGAATGGAGATGCCCTAGGCAGGATTTTGGGGGTGGTGGGCTGCAGATTCTGCTGTGGGACAGACAGCTGGCCCTGCTCCAACCTGGAGGTGCCAGAGGAGAGCTTTTCCTGGTCTCAGTCACTGCATCGAGCTCAGCCGTGGACCAGATCCACTGCTATTTACTCTGATTTTTGTCAGTGCTGGATGTAGCCTTTATAAACACTCCTGTTGCCAAATTAAGCTTTTCCCCTTCCAAAGTCACCTTAAATGACATTGTTCTTCTTTACCCCTCGCTTGGAAGAGTTTCCCACCCAAGAGAGGCAGAGGTTCTGCAGGAGGTTGGGGGCCATCTCTGTGTCCTCCCTCCCTCCCTCGTGCCATAGCACTATGCAGTGACACAGAGAAGCCTCTCTGGCTTGGAAGGGAGTTCCTCTGCTTTGATAGCAGCTTGTATGTGGAACTGAAACTGCTATGCTCAGGCTAGCAGAGTGTTTGTTGTTAGGGGAGATCCCTGATGCTGCATTATCGCTTGTGCTCCTTCTTGGAAATGCAGCCCGCTTCCCTCAGCTTCATCTTACTGGTGCTCACAGGCTAAACTGACAGCAAGTTCCATTCTCTAACATTTGTAAAGCATTGAAAGGACAAAGTGCTTGAAGCTTCAAATGATGGCATTTGGTTTACCAAGGTAAATGGGTTTTTTTTGCTTAGAAAACAGGGGTGCTTCAGGCTGCTTTAGGCTCTTCCCCCAAACATGCACCAAGATGACTCCTGTGTATCCTGAGAGCATTGGTCCCAGTTACTGCTGGTGGCCTGGGATGCAGATTCCCAGGCATCCCTTTCCCAAACATTCCCTTCTGGCATGGCATGGAGTGGCCTGAGCAGAGCATGATCTGGGCAAGGCAGACGAGTCTCAGGCTGGGCAGCCCTCTCAACTGGGTGTGCCAGGGAACCTAACACAAGGCTTGGGACCTGCAGAGATCCTTTTCCTTTGTCCTTAATCACCCTCTGAGACCCAAGATCTGAATCTATCCCACTGCTTTTTTGCCTGTGATCTGTTTCCAAAGTAGTGGACAGAACTGGGAATAATTCAGAAATCCTTGTGAGAGAGCCCATGTTCTCCTTGTTGGGAAGGGGATGAATGGCTTGGAGGAAATCCCTCTCAGATGCTGTTTTTACTGGAGGCCTGCAAGGTCTCCATTGCAAGAGGGCTGATTTGGTGTGTGGATATCTTATGGTTAAAAAAAAAAAATAGAGTTTTTTCTTCCTCCCTTGAATCTGAACCAGCATAGGAGACATGGAACTGACACATGAGCACGTTTGTCCAGCTGATTAGGCAGACATGGCATGTCCAGGGCTGACCAGCCTTGTGCCAGTAGAAATCAGCCAGCTGTCTTGTTGACATTGCTAAAACAGAGCTTCACTTAGCAGCACCACCAGGGAAAAGCTGAAGGAGAAGCAGAGCAAGGCTTGAGTCAAAGGTAGTGAGACAACCACTGCCACTCGTGTTCATGGATACTTCTTGTTACTGGGGATGTGGAAACGAGTCAGAGGCATGCTCTGGCTTCAGCCAGATGGTGCTGGGTGGGAAATCAGAGATGCTCTCCTAGGATGAACTTCAGGAGCTGTGGAGGAATGCACATGGCTCCAGTGGGATGGGGAGCTGATGCAGTGTCCCATTCCAGTGGGCTTAGAAGCACTGCCCTTTCAAACCCAACAGGGCATGGGACTTTTAAAATGCAAATGTTCTGGCTGCTTCAGGATGATGAGGAGTTGCCTTTCCTCATGTATCCACTGTTCTTTCCCTCCAGGTTATGATGCCCTAAGCTATTCTGTGGGAGATGGTGACAAGTGGAGCGGGCGGCAGCTCCTGCAGGCGCGTGAGCAGAACGGGAGTGACGCTCCAGAGGATGGGGGACATCAACTCTACATCAGAAACTGCACTGAGCCAGGTAGGAATGAGAGCTGCCTCCAGCTCCTCAGTCCTGCTAGGGGCTTCCTCACATCTGTACTGCTGAGACTTGCTGATTTTTAAATCCATAAATGCATTTCCTCAAGTTTTGGGGAGAGGAGGGGAAGGGTTTTTTTCTCTGTTCTTCAGGACTAATGTAGGTTACATGCCCCAGGAGAAATTCTAACAAATCCAGTTCTGGCTGCACTTCTCTGCCTATAATTTTTCCTCTGCCATAATCCTTAATAACATTTCTAGACAGATGGATGATTATGGTCTTTTTTAGACAGCAAAAACTTGTACAAAAATTCTTCTTCCTCAATTTTTGCTTGTTTGCGTAACTCTCGCACTGTGCAGACCAGTGTTGCAGCCTCATATCAGCACTGGCAATATTTTCCCCCACTGTGCTCAGCACCTTCTGTTTCACCATTGCAGCTGTTTCTGCTGCCCTCACCAAATAGAATGGTCTGTAGGAAGCATGGGAGATTTTATTTGTGGTGTGTGAGTTTTTCCCCCCCCCCTTCTTTTCAGGAAGTAGAACAATAACTACTGAGTGCCCTGTGTTTTCTCAGGAGAGAGAAAGCAGAAATATCTAGATATGTGAAATTACTGTTTCCTCTTGAAATTGTCATGATGTGACATCCCTGTAGTAGAAACTGATGCAAAGTAGTGCAGAAAGGAAGTGAAAGTAACAGAGTTAAGGTCCTGACTGTGGTTTTGTCGATTTTGTTTGGGTTTGTCACAGTGCAAATGCAATTAATATTAAGTAGTGTTAAGTGCTGTGGGTGTTAGGCCAGGTGGCAGTCAGAAGCATTTGGGAGTGGGAACACTCCCAAAATTCAGTGTCTGTGGGAGTTACCTGTTGAGCTCAGAGGGCTGAGGATGACCTGCAGGATGCACCAGTTGTGCTGCTCAGCAAACAAGTGAGTAAAAGAGCTGGCAGGAGGGCATGGGCACATCAGTGACAGGGGTGCTGCCTGTGATGGTGCAGCAGCAGAGAACAAAGTGGTGTCAGCTGTGCTTTCATGTCTGAAAGTGTGGCCAGGAGCAGGGTGGCCCAAATCCTGGCACAGCCCTGGCAGCAGGAGCTGTGCTTGTCAGGCAGAGCTGCTGGAAGGCTCCATGCCAGGGCAGCACAGTCCTTCCCTTTGGATCAGGTCCCAAATGGTGGCACAGCACTTGGGGTTTCAGCAGGCATGG
This sequence comes from Ammodramus savannarum pratensis, assembly GCA_020466415.1. Classification (NCBI taxonomy): domain Eukaryota; kingdom Metazoa; phylum Chordata; class Aves; order Passeriformes; family Passerellidae; genus Ammodramus; species Ammodramus savannarum. The sequence goes on from JAHXMQ010012337.1 coordinate 27,639,447, forward strand.
CTGCTTTCCCTTCTCCAAGGGCTGCTCAGGGAAAGTGGGGCACTTTGTGGTGCTGCTGAGAGCATAATGCATCAGTGCTGTGTAACCAAAGCCTGGGGGCCCCTGTGACCTGAGAATCTGCAGAGCTCAAACCTCCCTCCAGCACCACTTGTGTTGGCCTGCAGGTGCTTCTCCTTCCCTTGAGCAGGTGTCAGGAGGGAAAGGCTGCCTGAAAAAGAGGTTTTTTTCCTGCTTACTTCCCAAGTGAGCCTGGATAAACACCTTGCAGCTTGGCAGAAGTGGGTTGTTTAAGAAAGCAGTTTTACCTCACCTGCTGGTGGAGGGGAGTGGAATGCCTCCTGTTAAAATGTGCTGTGTTTTTTTACAGTGCTCGGCTTCTGTTGGCAATAAACACACCTTGACCTGCTAAAGGGAGGATCTGTGTTCTTTAGCTGCTGGGTGATTGCAGGCTCATTTGAATGCCTGCCATGACATTTGCCAACTGCTGCTTTCATTTCCTAATGGTTTATCCAGTGACCTATCTAGTATCATTTCATCATCAGAACTGCTCCAGATAGTGGGGGTTTTGCTCCCTTTGCCTTTGCAACAAAAACTGTAGAAATATTAGAGTGGTGAAACGGACTGATTCCAGCCTAAAGGCCATTTTTAGGATTTTTGTTTTGTTTTTTTGATGTTTTTCTGAGAAATGCCCATCACGGGCTCTGGCCTGGTCCTGTGGCTGATTGTGGTTGTTTTGAGTGGAAGCAGAACCACAGAGCAGCCTGCTGTCTTTTCTAAGGAGTCCTCTGAGTGTCCAGCCCTGCAGTCAGAGCTGCTTGTCCCCTCCCTCTTGGATCTTGGTGGCTTCTCATGGCAGTGTCTGCTGTCTCCTACCCATCCCCTTGTCCTTGTGGTATCCACATGAAGGTGTGTGGAACAAAAAAAATTGGACAGTTTATTCACTGGAGTAGTGATACTGTTTAAATGAAACACTTGTGATTCTGGGCCATGTTTGACAATTTCAGCTCATGCAGAAGATGACGAGGAAAGAGTGAGAATGACTTGTGTCAATTCAGGCAAAGTATCATTTACTCACCCAGTCCTGTTCAGAAATGTGATTCACCCACTGGAGGCCAAGAAAAAGGACTAAGCTGGTTTAATGATGGGTCAGGTCCCTGTGCTGCCAGATTCAGAACTCAAATTGTACTGGAGGAGCTCCAAAACTTGCTCTTCTTTCTTTTATGAGCTGCCAGAAGGTGACAGGCTCTGGGGCTGTGTCAGGGTGGCATGTCCCATGTCTGGAGGTTCAGGTGGGACAAGGTGGCCAGGTCCCGGTGCCAGCCCCTCACCAGACTGACATATGCTTCCTCTGATGAGCTGTCATCACCTTCTTTCCTCCCCCTCTTTAGCACTTCACCTCAGAAAGGCTGAAAATAAAGTAACAGCCCTGCTTAAATGTGCTGTTTTAAAGTCATTATCAGTAATGGCAGGAAATACTTGATTGCTGCAGGAACAAAAAGATCTCCCTGTATTCATTTAGACCCTCAGGCATAAAAGTGCTTAAATTAAACAGCCTGAGAAGTTTTTTGTGCAATTATTTTTTTTACATTTCCTCATCTTATTTCAAAAGCAACTTTATCAATATTTCTCCAGTGAGTCACAGCTCGTGGTAGTGTAATTTGTAGTGCTTGGCTGTGGAGCAGGTAACCCTTGATGAATACTCGTGGCTATGTTTTTTGAGCCCCTTTGGCACTGAACCACACACCCAGACCCCCAAGGGTGGAGCTGAGCATTCTGATCTCTTTCCTCTCTTTTGTTTATCCACGTGGTGGGCTTTATGTGGTGTGAGTTCTGCTGGGCTGTCATGCACAGAGAACTGCAGAGTTTAGAAAGGCCTTCTTCCCAAGCAAATACAGCATCCTATTCACTCTTCACATGAGTGATTTAGTGTTTTGTTTTCCTTTTTTTCCTGTTCCTCCTTGAGCCTCAATCCAATTGAAAGTTGCCTTCCCTCAAGCAAAATTAATTTTATCCTAGCAAAACTGAAAAGTAAAAATTTGTTCCTGCCTTGCAAGTTGCCAAACCTTGCTTTCACTTGGGGGAACGTTAGCAAAATAAATTGCTGTAAGTTTAGTAACAAAATATCCTTGAGGAATAGCAAAAAAGATGTTCTCCTCTCACTGAGCTATAAGTTTGGTGAATCTGACAGGAATTTGCTCGAACTTCTGCTTCTACGCTTTGCTTCTGTTTGTCAACTTCAGACCTAAAGCGTCAGAAAAACCAGAATGTTGGGGTTAAACCCTCAGAAATAGAAACAAAAACATGCTTGTTTTTCCTGGGTTCTTGTGCTGGCAGGGAGCTGGGTTCTCCCTTGGTGCAGCCAGGAAGGAAAGATGTTCTTGTGGTGGGGACCAGGGGCTGAGCTTTGGGGCTGGGGCTCCGGGAGGTGGGTCCTGGTCCCCAAGCTGTGTCCAAACACTGGATTTGGCTGTGTCCCAAAGCTGCACTTGTGGCTGAGTGAGGGCTTTGGAGCTCTCCTTGCAGAGCTTTCTTTGCTAGAAACCACAGTGGATGTTTTCCTTTTCTGTGCTGTGCTCTGGGCTTGGAGCTTGGGCTTCGCCTTCTGGGCTGGGCTCTTCTGTGGGATTGCTGGATTGTAGGGTCTCTTAGCAATGAGAGGTGGTCCCAAGTATTTTCTGTAGGATTTTCCAGCTATCCAAAGTGTGGCTGAGTGAAGGGGAGCAGGTGGCTGAGCACCATTGCTCTGAGGCAGGTCCTGGTGTATTCTACAGCAGGACCTGAACAGTGTGCCAGAGGGGGAGCTTAGAACAACTGCTTTTGGCTGGATACTTGAAAACTCTGAATTGATCACCAAAACCATGCAGTTCCCTGTAAAACAGGCCCCTCTGGGCATACGCAGGAGGCCAGTCGTGTTCTTTTTGCTAAAATTTTGCCAGTGTTCCCATGTGATTATGTATGCAACTCCGAGAGCCAGAGCTTCAGGGAGGAAAATAACACAAAGCTGGTGAGATTAAAATCAAGAGGTGGCAGTGCTATTACCCAGTTCATCCTTGGTGTGTTCTGTTGCATCAGTGAAACAAAAGGAGGAGAAAGCAAACTCCAGATTCCAAAGCCAGCTTTGTCCCTGCAGTGAGCAGACTGAGGAGAGGTGCTGAGCTCCAGAGTGTCTTCCCCAAAAAGCTGCTGTCAGTTTTTCCAGAATCCATAACTACACATGTATCAAACAGCTTTCAGCCGTGAAACTTGAGTGAATGCTTGAGGCCCCTGCTTACACATTCATGTTTGATCTGTGAAATACTATATTCACACCAACATTTAAAGCATGTGCTGGTAACTACTTGCTCTTATTTCCTTCATTTTCAAGCTTACTCCCTCTACCCTTTTAGCATCATAGAGAAACTTTCAAATAGCTCAGGAAAGACACTGTCCTTTATGAGATCTGCTCAGGAACCTCATACTCTGTCCCCACAAAAACAACTCACACATTTCACAAGGCCTGGGGTCAACAGGCACCGAGGCAAATTCCTTCATTCCCAAATTTCTCGGTGTACTGCAAGTCTAAAATTTTTAAGAACCAAAAATTTACAGCAGCACAGTAATTAAACTGCTTGTTCTGAGGAAAAGAGCCTTGGCTCAGGCTTCAGTGCATCCGGGTGTGCACCTGTAGTGTGGGCAGATCTCTCAGGCTGGGACTTGTTTGCTCCATTGGTGATGCTTGTGATGAGCCTGTTTTAATTGTTTAAGTGTTTTAATTCCTGTTTTAATTGTTGTTCCTGGTGGGAATGCTGTGTTGTCACAGGCTGGCTGTGCAGGGAGGACTCACAGAGCTCTGGGGGAAGATCAGCATGGCACCCTGCACAGGGAGTGAGGGGCAGCAAAGGTTAATTGCTTGTTGCTGCCCAAGAATCATGTTTATAATCTTGAGAAATGATGGCAAGGGGGGAGGAAGAAAGGAATAATCCTTGTAGGTGAAAAGGAACAGGAGCTGTACACTTGCTGCTGCTGCCCAAGGCACAGGAGGAGGAGATTTGAGATCTGTCAGAAGTGCAGCTCCATCTGCATGGTAGCTCTCCAATGGTGGAGTGGGGAAGCCCTGTGTCCTTTTTTATGATTATGTTTCCCCCTCTGGAATAACTTTAAAACACCCAGAAATTTTCTTGGTTTTTGGATTTATTTTGGCTTTTTTTCCTCCATTACTTTTTTGTTTCTTCTTTGTATCTAGAGGAATGAGGCTTGCTTCCTTGACCTTTCAGCAAGCTTGGGTTACTCTGTTGTGGAAAAGGCAGCAGAGAGGCTTGAAATACTGAAAGGGGACCCTTGCTTCCAAATCTTTAAATGCCTTTGCATTTAAAAGGTGTTAAGCAACAAAGCATGACTTCAAATGTGAATAAATATCACATTGTGCCTCCCTGAATTGGGTTTTACTTCTGTGACACTTGAGGATGCCAGGCTGCTGCTGTGCATCACTCTGGTAATCTGAGAAGTCTTCCATGAAGCTTGTGACCTGAATTTCTAAGGAGGCAGTAAAAAAAAAAAGAAAAAAAAATTGTCAAGTCAGACTTGCTTCTTTCTCTGGGAGGAAAATACACTTGGATTTTCACATGCTGAGCATGGAAAGCAGCACCAGTGGAAGGTTTGGGGCTGGCAACTGGGAAGAGCCAGCGTGGTCCCCTTGTTTGGTGGCTCTGGCTGCCTCAGGACATTGCTGAGGTGCAGATGGCTGCTCACAGATGCAATAACATTGCAGTGATTGTGTACCACATGTAGATGTTCTAGACTGGCCAGATACCAGAATGGTTTAGTAATTTATTTTTTTTTTGCACACCTGAATTATTCGCCTGGCGTGATAAACACAAATTGTCCACTTAGCATTGAAAAATACATTGCTGCATTTTGGTAAAAGGTCCTAATTCTCCCCAGGAAAATCTGTGATGCTGTAAATTTTTGGTTGTTAAAATTTTTAGACTTGCAGTGCCAAGAAATTTGGGAATGAAGGGATTTGCCTTGGTGCCTGTTGACCCCAAGCCATGTAAAATGTGTGAGTTGTTTTTGTTGGGACAGTGTCTTTCCCAAGCTATATGCAAGTTTCTCTATGATGTTGAAAGGGTAGAGGGAGCAAGCTTGATAATGAAGGAAATGAGAGCAAGTAGTTACCAGCACATGCTTTAAATGTTGGTGTGTCTATAGTATTTCACAGATCAAACCTGAATGTGTAAGCAAAGGGTTCAAGCATTAACTTTAAGTTTCAGGGCTGAAAGCTGATGTAGCTCTAAGATCCAGGACAAGCCTTTCTTAGAGTTCTGTTTTAAATTTGGTATTTTTGAGCTATTATTGCAAAGGAAGAAAAATAACATCTGGCCCCTTGTCGCAAACTGGATTTTTGTTGTTTGTTTTTTGGTTCTTGCCAGTAGTTAGTAGTTAAAAACCAAAGGTCCAGATTTTCCACAAGTGTAAAGTATTACTGGCTTCATTGACTTAATTGCATTTACACTAGACTTAAATGACCAAGAATCAAATAAACCCTCCCAAGTCAGGTTTTAATGCAGTCAGGGTGGAGTTTTTATCATCTGCAATCTGCATTTTAAGCAGTGCTAAATTGTGTAGTTTTTATATACAGACACGTGCGTAAATTCACTTATGCATGCACAGAGTAATGGCTTCATGTATTAATGCTGAAGCAGTTTGATTTAATGTGCAGCAGTGGGTAAAATAAAAATATTTAATTAAAATGCCCTTTTTTTGTGGACTGCATTAAAAAGAGCTCCCAGATTAGATACTGGCTGCCCATATGTGCAGGTCCTTTGTCATTTCCCTGCTGCTCCTGTTAGAAAATGGAGAGGTGAGTGGTTTTTCTTTCCCTAAGATCCCAAGATGCCAAGTGCTGGCAGAGGGGTGGAGAACTCCTGCTTTCAGCCCAGGCTCCTCAGGGGCTCTCCTGTTGGGATATAAATCTTCTGTGCTGGGTGTGATGAAACCACACAGAAAGGGGGATCACCCCTGCAATCCAGAACTGTCCATGCCAGCTCCTGGCACATGGGGGGAGTAACAGAACAGGGTGCTAGCTGCTTGGAGTGTTCAAACCAGGCACACACCAGCATGGAGAGCTGCTCAGCACTCTGTGGATGCTCATCCTGAGATACTGGGTGCTTTTCAGATTTGGTTTCGTTTCCATCCTGAATGTCAGGATTTTAGGGTATGGTCAGATACCCTAAAATTTCAGGATAGGGTCAAATATCTTTTAAAAGGGTTATGCTGGTGCTTTGGGGAAAAAAATGCTGGTTGTGGGGCAGCAGCTACCCCAGTGCTTCATCAGCTGTCTGGCAGCTTCTTTCTTGGGGGAACTGCTGCTCCCCAGCTCACTGAGTGCCTTTGCCAGGGACCAGAAGTAGCGTCCAGGCAGTGCCACAGCTTTCTGTCCTCACCATTGGTTTTGGCAATGTCCCTTATAGGCATGAGCTTGGATGAGGATTTGCCAGAAACTCTCAAGGTTGTTTGCACAGTTGTGGTTGTGCCTCTCTGCTGGAGGGGGAAATGCTTTGAAATAATAAACCTTTTCCTTGGTTTTATATGTATGTGCATAGAAGAAGGAGAGGTGGGATAAAGGGAAGTGAGCAGTCCTGAGCAGAGTGAGTGTAACCAAGGCCAGTCCTGGTGAACACAAACAGCCCAGGCACCTGGTGATGGATGGATGGGCAGCTGCTGACAGCCTGAATGGCCACTTCTAATTAGCACTCATTAAGAAGAAACCAACTGGAGGATCAGCTCCTGCCCCCATGAGTGTGAGTCCCCTGTGACCCAGGCACTGTGTGGCCCAGGAGAGCGTCCCAGTGATTCCCCACCACTGCAGCTCCACTCCCAAAGGGCCCTGAGGAATCAGGAGCCAGAGGTGTGCTGCCTTCCCATCTCTTAATTGGCAGCAGAAGAGGAGGAAAGGAGAAAGTGATCATTATTTTATGCTAAAACAGAGATAATTACTGCTCTAGAATTTCACCAGAAAGCAAAGCGGCGATTAATTATTGATGGTCAGAACTCCAGCACAGCTCAGCAGAGTGGGGGTTCACGTGTCCTGGGGCTGGGGCACAGGGTGCCCTGTGCCTTGTCACTCTGCAGGGATGGCTCCCTCGGGGGAGGCTGTTTTGGAGTCTCTTGGGGCTGCTGCCCATGGGAGCTCAGCCTGTGGCTCCATAAAACCTGGCTGCAAGCCAAGTGCCTGATGGGATCCCTGCCTGTGCTCGTGGTAGAGGTGTCAGTGGTGTGCCACAGCATGCCTGGAGAAGGGCCCTGGCAGTGGCAGAGGTGGCTGCTCAGGCTGGAGGGCTGTTTCTGACCCTGCCTTCTGGCTCCCTGTACGCCCAGGGAAAAAGTGCAAGCAGAGTGTGAGATGTGTTTGCCACTGGGATGGGGCCAGTGGCCTGAGTGACACTTCCCTGGTGCGCTGTTGCATCTCCCAGTAAGTCTGGTATCTCTGTATGAAATAGCTCCTTGTGTTTCATTTTCCCTGGGAATTTGAGTGTTTCCTATGCCCTTTGTGCTCTGCAGTAAGAGTTGCTGAGCTTTGTGCTGCCTCTTAAGAGGAGGCCAGTGTGCTGAGGAAAAGGGAAGGAGGGGGCTTGGATTTTCATGAGAGAACATCAGAGCCACTCTTGAAGCAAGCAGGATCTCAAGGATGTCCTCCAGGGTATCCTTGGTTGCTGCAAGGACCCTCAGTGAGGCAGGATGCTTCATGCAGGGATGCAGTGACTTTCCTGTAGCCATGGCAACAGCTGGGGATGTGGTGGTGGCTGCCAGCATCCCTGGACTGATGGGCCTGTGAGAGAGGTGTGGCTGCAGGGCCAGGCAGGGGAGGCACCCACAGCCATGTAGGTGAGCAGGGCAGGTGTGCTGAGAGTGTCCAGCTGTGCTGCCGGATCCTTCCTGGTCACTGCATTGTGCCCCCAGTCCCCAAAGCTGAGGGGTGGGCAAGGGACCAGACAGGAGAGCTCAGAGAGCAGTGGACAGGGCAGTGCAGGTGGATCCCATCCCACAAACCATGTCTTGGAGTGAGGTTGTTGGATCCCTGTGGAACCAGGCTCCTGTGGGTAGTGCTGAACCTCACCCTCTCCCCCATCCCAGGTACCAGGATTACAGATATAATCAGGATGCAGGAGCTGACAAACACCTGGACTGGGAGATGGAAAGTTCCACTGAGCCACCACAGCTCCTGTGCTTGGGGGAAGCTGGCAGTGGGGGAATGGAGCTGTTCATGCAGCCTCAATGCTTGAATTAATTTTGTTCTTCTTGCACTTGGGTTCCTCCTTGGGACATGCCTTTCCAAACTCACTTTTTCTTAAAGAAAAACCCCATAAATTCCAAGTGAAGCTTTTGCTGAAAGCCAGTACATCTTCTGCCCTACCGCCACTGTTTCTGTGCTGAATGGTTTGGATTGAATTTCTGTCTCCTGGGAAAGACTCACAGGGATATTTAACCCTCACTCAGAACAGAATCAAAGAGTAGGTGAGCATACAGCAGGCCAGGAGGCCCCAGCAGCTCTCAGAGCTGAGTTTTGTGATACATCCTTCCCCATAACCTGCCTGGCCGGGTTTCTCTGGAGCTCTTGGTGGTGTTTGATGGCTGCTGGAGGAGCCCTTGGTGTGCAGGCACCTGTGTTGGAGCATACATGTGAGTGCCTGGGTGTTGTTTGCTCTGCAGAGCACTTGGAGTGCTCTGCCCAGCCAGGGACAGCAGAGCTGAAGACAGGATTGATGTCTCCCCTGGCAGATTGTTCCATGTAGGAAATTCCCTGCTGCTTCAGGCCTATAAATCAGCATCAAATGGCCTTTTAAGGGTGTGTGCTGTCAGTCAGTTTCCCATCCTATCTTGATTTTGCAGATCCATGGCACATTCCCAGTGGAGATGCAGACTTGCCTGCAGCCAGTGGAACTAGAGAAAGTCCTGTTGCTCTGATTCCTTCTCCCAGCCCCATAGATTTTTAGTCCCACAGAGCCTGCCTGGGTGACACTGCTTCTGCAGGTGGAGCTTGGGCAGGCAGAGGGCTGGTGGGGTTACAGCAGAGCCTGTTGCCCAATTTCAGAGGGAGGAGGTTTGCAAGCAGACCAGGTTCAAATTACTGCCTTGTAATTAATTGTTATGGTGGGTCCTGGGACGAGGTGAGAAATCAGAATTGACTCCCAAGTTTTTAGAAGGCTGATTTATTCTTCTCTTCTCTTCTCTTCTCTTCTCTTCTCTTCTCTTCTCTTCTCTTCTCTTCTCTTCTCTTCTCTTCTCTTCTCTTCTCACTATAACTACACTAAAGAAAGAGAAAGGAGACATCAGAAGGCTACAAAAGAATGATAATAAAAAACCTGTGACTGACCAGAGTCCTGACACAGCTAGACTTGGGATTGGTTGTTAATTAAAAACAATTCACATGGAATCAATCAAAGATGCACCTGTTGGTGAGCAACCTCCAAACCCCATTCCAAGCAATCAGATAATTATTGTTTACATTTCTTTTCCGAGGCTTCTCAGGAGAAAAATCCTAGCAAAGAGATTTTTCATTAAGTATAACAGTAACACTGCCTTATTTTTCTACTCCCACAAGACCAGTAGAAGAAACACATACTTTGTAGTTTATCTGTAAAACTCAAAGAACTGAGTTAACTGCTCGAAGGATATTGCTGTGAGTGTGTGGAGAACTGAAACAACGTGGAGGCTTGTGCTTGGTGCTAGGAAGGTGTCAGGCTGTGTGCCATGCCAGGTTTGTGCTGGAAATTGCAGAGGAGGGAGGTTCTGTGCTGTGTGGGAAGCTCAGGAATGGTTTGGGGTGGTGTTGCCCATCTGACAAGTTTCATGGCACAGCAGCAGGGCTGGGGCGCTCAGAGCTGTGACAATGAGGTCATCTGATTTTTGGGGTAAACAGAAACTGCTGGGGAGGGTCTGTAGGGAGCCTCAGGTGTGGCTGTCAGGGCAAATCCATCCTTATTTCCTGACATGTTTAGCAGCAGGCACAGTGGGATGGCCTCAGAATGCTGACACAGGCAAACACACACTCTGGAGTGGCTGTGCACTGTTTATATGGAGGTGAAAATACAGGAAAGTCAGAATAAATACTTCCCTCTGTTGCCTTTATTGTTCTCTTTTTTAAAAACATTTTTTAATGTTTTTTTTTTTGCTCTTCTGTGTAGTGCTGTTTTGTTCACTCAAAATTTAAACAGAGCAGTTTCATCTGCTTTTTAATTTTTGGGTGAAAGTGCTTGAGACCCTCATCTTCACATTTCAGCATGATGGTGCCACAGGTGATGCATCCCTTTCCCAGCCCAGAGTGTCCCCTCAGGAGGTTGGGAGCAAGCTCCAGGATCCTGTGGGAGGCTGGAACAGCTGAGGAGAAACCTGTGCTGTTCCAGCTCTCCTCAGGCAGTGTGTCCTGAAGTGGGAGATGGAGCTGCAGTTTTTGGACTGAAACACTTTGTTTCTAACATTGGCTGCAGCAAACAAGTCTGGAGAAGCATTAAATCCTGAAGCAATTAAATGTATCTGCAAAGATTTATTGTTTTTTCCTTTTGTGAGATACTTTGCCAGCTGTTGTTTATGGAAAAAATCTCAATCTTTTTTATGAGAACTGTTTTTAGGTTTCTTTGTGTTTGGGGCTGATTTATACATTATGCATTAGCTCGGGAAGGCAAAACATTTATTTACCAGCATGAATATTTAGAGGAAGAATAAGTGGGAGTCAGTGAAAAGCCTGTATGGATAGCTTAGCCAGAGATTCAGAAGAGCTTTCCTGGTGTTAGAAATGGCACAACTTGTAAGGGAAGAGCCAGACAATAAATGGACTTTCATCCTATGTGTGGGTGACCTCTGTGGTGTTCTCAGGGTTCCCAGGATGAGGAAAGAGATGAGAATCATGACTCCATGTTTCATAAAGCTGATTTATTATTTTATGATATATATGATATTAAAAGTAAATTATATATTAAAACTATACTAAAAGAAGAGAAGAAAGGATTTCATCAGAAGGATTGAAGGAATGGAATGATAATAGAATCTTGTGACTGACCAGACCATCCGAGACAGCTGGACTGTGATTGGTTATTAATTAGAAACAACCACATGAGACTAAGCAAAGATCCACCTGTTGCATTCCACAGCAGCAGATAGTTATTGTTTACATTTTGTTTCTGAGGCCTCTCAGCTTCTCAGGAGGAAAAATCACAACAAAAGGATATAGATAAAATATGTCTGTGACAGACCCCCTCTACCTGCAAGGCCTGGTGCTCCATGGCTGATGCACAGAGACTACAGAGATCCCTCTCTCTGCTGGATTTTGGGGACTGACAGCAGGTACTGGCTTCATGGAGGCCAGGGAAAGAGGGGACACGTGGAATGGTTCCTGACTGGGCTGGCTGTGTTTGGGAGGAACTGAGGAGGAGGGGGTTTTCTTTGTTCAGGTTTGCTAAATGGTGTTTTTGAGGGAGTTCATTTATGGGGCACTGTGCTGAGAAATGCACAGTTCTTTATGCCGTTCCCTTTTCTTTTTGCCTGTGAATGAAAGGATGTTGATTAGAGCTGGGGCCAAGCAGCATGCCCTTGTCTGGGATCAGGCATGCCATAGGAATCCTGCTGCTACAGAACGAGGCTCTGAGGTGATTTTATTGCTGCTGACTGCAAAAACTTGCCACCAAATGATAGTTTATGAGAGCTGGGCTGTCTTAGGAACAAATGGAGTAAGTGGGTTGGAGCTGTGAAGAAAACAAACAATATGGGGGATAATATATCCTAACAGTTCAGAACATCAGTTTCAGAACAAGAAAACTACTTCCCTGGGAGCAGGTCCTTGGCTGCCTCAGGAGCTGGCAGGGAATTGTGACGTGAATTTGAACAAAATGCAGCAAACCAACGAGCAACCTGAGCTGTGAGACCTGTGAGCATTGCTTCAGCATGATGGCATTAAACAGAGGAGCTGCAAACCTTCCTGAACATCGCTGTGGGAATGAGGACTGAGCTGTGGCAGTCACGGAGCAACGCTGTGAGCTGTTCCCTGGAAATGCTGCAGGAGCAACAGCAAGCAGCCAGGAATAAGGGCTCAGAGAGGGAGGTTTTGGTGTGGTCAGAGAGGGGACCGTGTGTGGTCAAGGCAAACTCCCATGGGCTCCTCAAAATCTCCCATTGTGCTTGGCCATTTCATTGCTTTTCCAGGCTGGCTGTTCTGTGGCTTCACTCATCCTCTGCTTGCACTGAATAATGATAAAAGTACCTCTGCCAGGCTCAGTGCACCTCCACAGAACATAGAGGACAAAGCAAAGCAAAACCCCCCCTGGGCTTTGTGTCTGAGGGTGTTGTTAATTTCTTTGAGGGGGATGCAAGTAAACCATGTCTGGTTGTCAGGAAGCACATGGTCCAAAGCAGCCAGTCCCCAATCCAGAAGGGTTCATTTATTTGCCCCACAGCATGTCCTGAAATAGTAATGTTTGGATAATGTTTTGGGGGTAACTAAGTTGGAACATGTGTATAACTGTTCAAGCTGGGAATGCCAAAAAAGGGAATCCATGTTAAGCTCAAAAATCTGGACTCGTCATGTAATTATGAAAAATGTTACAATTGTAGTTGGGTTTTGTTGCATTATGCTATAGGCTTTTTGGCAGGGATTTCATGGGAGATGAGGAAACAGCAGCTTGATGCTTCCCTCAAGCTTTTTTGAGCCTATTCTCTCTTTTGTCAAAGTGTACGTGATGCATTCTTAAAAAATCCGTCTTGGGTTCCCCAGCCTCTGCTGGAAACTGCTCTGGAGGGTAAATGTGGGACAAAGCAGGTCTTGGATGCCCCTGCTCCCTGCCAGGGCTATGTCTTTGAAAATCAGGGTGAATTAAGGAAGTCTGGCCCTTCTGCTCAGCTGGACCTGGTGTTCGGCTGTCTGTGCTCCATTGGGGAGCATAATTTGTGTGATCTGCAGTAAAGTCATCGTTAGGTGGGGTGGTCTTCAGTGTTGGGGCTGAGGGGAGCTCTCCCAGGTGTTTCTTACCCAGGCAGAGGCACTGCATGGCTCTGAGCACATGGAGAGGGTTTATGACCCTTACACATGGAATGGGTTTGTAACCCTTACATAAGGGCATGCCCTGCATGGAGAGGATGATTAAACATGCAGAGCCCTTCAACAGGGGGAGTTTCTCAATTTCTTTTGAGGAAAAATAAAGTCATAAGGGCCGTCCCTTTGCTTGCATCTTCAATTAACCCAGAGTTTAATTTGTTGCATTTGTTTTAGTTTGTCAGCTGAGCTCGGGCAGAGATACATCAGAAAATTGTTCTTTACTCCTTAGAATAAACCACAAAGCCTTACAGCTGCAGGAATAGCAAGGTTGGTGAAGAGGAGTGAGGGGGGAAAAAGAGATTTTTAAAGCCAGTAGATTTCTTCTTTTAGTTGAGAAACCTGAAAAACCTGAGGTTTTTTAAGCTCTTTTCTGCAAACACGGGGATTCAGGAACACTTTTTGACGTTCACTTGTTTTTCCTGGTTTTGTACTTGTGATGAAAGTGGGTTTGACCCTTTGGCAGTGCGAGGTGGCACTGAGTGAATGCTGCCAGGCTGTCCTGCAGGGCAGCTGGCATGTGGGATGGGAGCTGGGAATGGGGACAGGGATGTGCCTCAGAGGGAGCCAGGACTGAGTGTCCCCTTCTCAGAAGCATTGTCTGCTCCTCTCAGGGGTTCTAGTGGGGAAATCTCTTGGGCACTGATGGTTTTCATGCCGGCATGGCTGGCTGGGTAGCAGGGGGAGCTGGGGTGCACCTGGCAGGCTGCAGGAATTCCCTCCCAGCTCTCCCCAGCTGTGGTGCTGGGGCCATTGTGCAGAGGATGCTGGGCACTGAGAGCCAAGGGCATATGGCAGCGGTAGGAGGGGTTTCCATGGAAACCTTTCAGCTGCATGACATCACCAGCGCTGTCACATTTAAGCTTTTCAAGGCTTTTTGGATTTTAGGGATTACATAACATTGGAGGGGTTAGGCTGGGGCTTAGATCTAATCAGTATTCAGGGTCTTAGTTGAATTAAATTTTTAGAAAATCCAAACACCCCAATCCAAAAGTGGCCAGCAGCAGCAGCAGTGGTTTTTCAGTCGTCTTGGGCAGGCTCTGTGTGAAAAATGCCAATCACTTGTTTTTAAAATTTTAAAAGTTTAATAGTAATAAAATGGTTATAAAAAATAGCAATACAATTAGAGTAATAATAATTTGGACAATTTGAATTAGGGCAATATGAGACAATAAATACAAAGAGTTATGGACAGTCTGGGTACCTCTTTCTGGGCAGCTAAAGCTCGAAAAAGGACCCACATTAACAGAGAATTAACCCTTAAAAGCAACAGCCTGTTGCATATTCATACACCCCTCATCCATGATGCATAAATTCCATTCAAACAAAGGATTCTCTTTTGTCATCATCAGCTTTTTCCTCTGAATCCTAACAGCACCTTCGAGGCAGGAAGAAGTTCATTTCCTCTGATAAGAGGGCAATGAATTCTTTTTCTCTGAAAGATTTGGGTGTCCTGTGGCCATCTCACTGCCAGTCCTTTCTTTAAAAAAAGTATCCTACTTAGCATAGTTTCTATTTTAACATTTTTTATAACCTAAAACTATATTTAACACAGTACTTAAGAGAATTAGTACAGCATTACTTTTTAACACAACACATATAATATTAATTTTAATATTTGCAAAAAGCCAATCATAAAATACATGCATTTTTCACACTCTGCAAACTCTGAAGCCTCAGGGGCTGGGGCAGCAGGAGCTGCTGGGCTGGCCACTCACACCCACCTTTGTGTAGCTGAGTCAAGGTTTTTTTTGCTTGGAGCAAAAGAAGAATCTTCATCTTGCTTCTTGGTGTCTGTAATAATTTCCTAGTAGCTGTTTGTGTTCATCTTTCTGCCCAGTAACTTGTCTAATATGTGAACTTGAGGAAAATACTCAGTGGTTTTCTGTGAAATGTAACTTAGTGTTTTTGTGAGGCATTCAAGACTGAAGAGCCTTGTGGGAAATTTGGAAATAATGCAATAACATCTAGTGAGGCAGCAAAGCCTGCAGATAACACAGGGAAAGTCTTGAAAGATGATGGATTTGTTTTTAACCACAGCACAACTGCTCCAGACTTGGGGTTCCTGACTCAGCATTCCTGATGGGAGCAATTTCCAGCAGTGAAAGGCAAGTTAGCTCTAGGATTCCCTGGAACAAAAAGATTTACTGGGCTGGAAAGGAATGACTTGTCTTGCTGAGAGGGGGTGCAGCATGAAAAGGAGGGGAAGGACTGAAATCCACAGTGAATGCTATGAAGACCCTTCCTGGTGTCTTTATTCCAGCTGAAGGGCCCAAAGCTTCTTCTGCTTTCCAGGTCTCAGGGCCAGATGTGCTCCTGAGCCACAGCAGCAAGTGCCAGGCAGGGCTGAGGATAGAATCCCTGACTGCTTTGGGTGGGAAGGGACCTTAAAACTCATCTCATTGCCCTGCCACATGCAGGGACTGCTTCCACTGTCCCGGGTTCCCCCAAGCTCCATCCAGCCTGGCCTTGAACCCTTCCAGGGATCCAGGGGCAGCCACAACTTCTCTGTGCCAGGGCCTCAGCATCCTCGTTGAAAAAGTAATTTTTAAATATCTGTTGTAAACTCAGATATGTAAACTCACCCTCCTTCAGCTTAAAACCATCACTCCTTAGCCCTCATTGAGGAATGAAGGGCTCTGTTGCAGCTTTGGGGGTTTATGGAGTCTTACCTGAGGGAAGGCAGCTTTTAATCATGATATCTATTTATTTATTCATTAATTTATTTATTTTAGCAAAACACATTTATGTATGTCAAAAGATGTATCATCTGCCAGAAGAGTGTCATACCTGGAATATGATTCATGAACCAGATGGCATTTGTCTGTCTCTGGAGAGTTAATCTCCTGATCTGTTTGTCTTTTACCTGCAATTGTGTATTGCAGATGGGTATTTTAAGGGAAAATTATCAAACCCCCTCTTTTTACTTAACTAATACCATTAGAGTGCAAATACAAAATTTTGTTTTGCTAACAAGAAATTGCTGGGACTGCCCCCAGTGAGAGAATTATCTGTGCAGGTAGCAGAATCTTTTCTGCAAAAGATTATGGTTAGGAAAGATCAGGCTGCTTTTTTTAAGGAGTCAGAAATGTTGCAAATCAATAACTGTAGCCAGAAATAATTGCATCTCCCTTGTTGAACAGCAGAATGGTTATGTTCAGTATGACAGGGGTCAGTTGTAACCTTTCCAAGCCAGCCTTTTAGGGGATTTACTTTACTTTACTTTTGTTATCCTGTGTCAGCTCTTACCTGGTGTCCTCCTGTGCTTGTGTGGTCTGTCCCCTCTCCCTTGCTGCCATCAGAAGCAGCTCTTCACTCCTGACAGGAACACAAGGATTACCTTGGTGAGGAGCCAGGTGGGTTTTATTGCAGCCTGGGCATCCTCAGGAATGTTGTCAGGTCCCTGCTGCCTCCTCAGCTCTCTCAGCATTTTGTTGGTCATGGGTCAGAGAGGGGACAGCTCTGTGGGAAGTGGCTCAGGCCACTTCTCCAGGCACACAAGGGCTGTGCTGGATGGCCAGAAGGAATGAATGCCCCCTCCATACTGGCCTGTGTCACTGTCACTGAGCTTGGGTGGCTCTGGAGAACCATCCCACTCCCCTGGCCTCTTTCTCTTGTTTATTGTTACCTTACCTAGAGTTTTGCATGCTCTCCACACCAGGCTCAGTGCACTGGAAAAATGCCACATAAATGGCCAACAATCTCTTGTTACAAGGTCTTTTAAACCTAAACCATCCAAATAAGAGCTGACACCTATATTATTTCCCTTTTAACCCAATAACTGGTCCCAAAGAGCTGCAATGTGGACTTTTCCACCCAATTACAGATTGCCACCCAAACCCATGAAGAAGAAACCCAGATTGACACCCTGTGCCCTCCATCTTGCTTCCATCCACAACATACTTAAAATCCCAAAACCTAAATTTCTCACCCAGGTGATACACCTACACTGCTCTCTATAATCTGTTTCACACTTTTGTGGATTCTAGTCTATTCTGGAGTTTGGGAAAATTTCTCCATGAGGGTCAAAGTCAGTGCTCCCCTGGGGGTCAGCATACCCCAGAGCAGACAGGGAAATATTTATTCCCAGTGCCCTGGGTTTCCAGATCTTTCCACAGCACAGGAAGAGTGTCACTGTGAACTGGAACTTGTTGGATAAAATGCACTCTGAGCTCTTATGGATGTGTGAAGCATGGAAAGGATGCACAGGGTGAGTCCATGCCTTTTCCAAGCTCCCTGGGGAACCACTGGAGGAGTAAATCAATCCCTCAGGCAGGATCTGCACTGCTCAACTGAAGTTTTATGCTCCTGCAGAAGCAGGCAGCTTGGAAACAATTTAATAGATGAGTTAATCCAGATTTGGGTCTTGGGATTGGTTGTTTTCCATGTATTTGGTGGTGGTTTGGTTTGTGTACAGAGGTTGGAAGGCAGCAGCTGTGAGTTGGGATGGAGCAGAACCAGGTTGCCATGAGGATGAGCACAGCAGCCACAGCTGTGAGAGAAGCTCCCAGCACAGCTCCTGCACAGAGGGCAGCCAGTGCCTGAGCTCTGGCACATGAAGCATTTCCAGCAGGGATCAGAAAATGTTCACAGCCCACAGCTCTACCGAGAGCTTGTTAGGACTGCTCACTGCAGCAGTGTCAGCACACTGAGGAAGGAACTCAGCCTGGAGCAGGTAAATGGAAAATACTGGGATGATCAGGGGACTCTGGAGGCTCAGAACAAGAAAACAACTCCTTGGTCTTATTTGGTGCAATAATTAAAAAAAAAATAAATCAAGTGCTATCTGTGCATACCCAGGGGTTAGCACTAAACTTGTGGGCAGGATTGGCACAACAACAGGGGATAGGAATGGGCAATGGATAAACACAGGCTGGAAGCAAGAAATTCCTAGCCACAAGATGGGCAGGGGGAAGAGCTTCCTAGAAAGGGTTGAGAGGGAAAACCAGCCCAGCCCCAAACTGGGACCAGTGAGGTCCCAGCTCAGATCCAGTGTTGTGCAGAAAGGCTGTACAGGACTGCAGGGAGGTGCCAGGCTGGAGCCTCAGTGGAGCAGCTTCCTTCAGTGGACAAATCCCTGCCTTGGGAGCTGAGGGCTCTCAGGGACCCTGTGGATGCTCTGCCCCAGGCATTCCTGGAGCACCAGGAGAGAGCTCTGGCAGCTCAGTATTCAGGTGGGAACATGTTTCTCTTCTTTTTAATGAACTGCCATGAGACAAAAAGGGGAGCACAGCTTCAGGTAACTCCATCACTCCGTGGGCTGGTACCTTGGTGTGCTGAGAGTGCTTCATCTCCTAGAAAAAAACTTCTGCTTGCAGCCCAGGGTCCCATGTGCTCACCCACGTGTTGAGAAACAGCTTGCAGATCATTATCTGGTTGGCACCCAGCCACTAAACTTCCAGTGACCTGCCTGCTGATATTATTTTGTGTGCTGCGTTCTCCTGACATAGCCTTGTTGAGCATGTTGTGTTGTTTTTGGAATAAATATGAGGGTAAACAGTAAAAGCTGCAAACAGCTGCCAAGGATGGAGGTGAAACATAAACTTTGTGGCTGGTGTTGGAAATAGGATCTTTGGTCTGGCTGCCCTCTCTGGAAAGGGGCAGGCTTGCTTGAGCAGTGCCAAAACAAAGCACACTTGACCTTTGCCACTGCTGGATGCCAGCTCAGAAGGCATTGTATGCAGAATCTGGCTATTTTTGGATCTGGCCCCACAAGGAAAGTGCTGCAGGTGTGTGGCTTGGTGTATTTAGGCGGTATAGAGAGTTTGTGCAGTGGGCTAGGCCAGAGGTTGGTTTTACTGTCCCAGCTCCAGCAGAACCAGTTGCTCTTCACCAGTTGTGTCCAAATTGAGGAGTCTGATAGGCACTGACAGGACCAGTCTCCCATGAGCTGGTCTAATGTGCTTTTTAGATTAATCTAAACATTTTGGTTTAAACAAATCTAAACCTTTTGGTCTCTGCAGTGCACTGAAATGCAGCACCAACACAATGAGTGTCAGCCATCTCTAAAATCACAGGGACCTGGAGCAGCCTTTTGTGCCACACAGGGCTTGTCAGATGTAGGACTGGCAGCCAAAATAAATCAGCAGAGCAGGAATTTTGAAGCTTATCACTCTAGATCTGCCACCAGCCAGCTGGGTGACACTGGGAGAACCCTTTTGCACATGTATTTTGTTGAGTTATAAAAAGGTGCAAAGTTGATCCTTCTCTCCATGCCGGGCCCAGCAGAGCGCAGTTGGTTCTGAGGTGAAGCCTCCTGACTCTTTGCTGAACAGTGAGGATGTTAACCATGGGTTTTTTGTGTCCTCATGTCCTGTTCTGGGTGGGGAAAGGTCTAACCTGGAAAATGCAGTGAGCAGGAGTGGCTGATTAGCAAATCCCTGTCGTGTCTGTGATGTGACAGCAAAAGGCAGATTGCTGTTTCTGGCTGTGAGCTCCTGTGGCATTGAGGGTGGCCAGGCAATAAAAGTAAAACTGTGAATTGCACAGTAGGCAGGAAAGGACAAGAAAGAGGTGTGATTTGGGAGTGCTTTGTATTCCTGGTGTTTCTCCAGTGTTTATGAACTGTTGATTTTCTTGCTTTGAGTGATGGGACCCTAGCAAAGAGTCTGTGGATTCCCTCCATGGCCTGGTGCCAGGGAGATCATGGAAGGTCAGCTCAGGTAAAGCCTCACTGGGGAGCTTGACAAGCACTGAAATACTGCTGAAATGGAATTTCAGTGTTAGAGAGTTTGGGTGGTTCTTTCTTCTGTTTGAAATATAGCTGTTGTTAGAGATGTTTCAGCCAGACCTGCTTGCCCTTGTCCCTGACATGGGAACAGCTAAAGCTTCACAGATCCTTTGCAAACCTTTCCACTTGCAGTTTAAATGAACTCATTATGTTTCAGCTTGGCAGCACTATGAGGAACAACAGGGAAGAGGGAAAAATCTCAGAGTTAAAAGAGATTTCAAAAACACCTTAGGAAATGTTCCCAGCCAACCACAAACCCTCCCTGGGGATCCTATCCACATATTAGACCTCCAGCTGTGTATATCATACAGCTGAAAAAGGAAAACTTGGCCTCTGCAGTGCTTGGATGGAGAGCAGGCTGCTGTGGTGGAGTGCCAGAGAGCCTCGTCCTGTGCAGCAAAACCTTCCCTGCTCAGGGCTAGGAGGCCTTTCAGGAAACTCACCAGAAAATGCATGAGGTGGGATGGTAATGCCTTCCCCAGGCATCATCCAAGGGCATGCTGCTTAACAGATTAATTCCTTCCCCGTGGCTGGGGTAAAAATATTCTGCTTTGCTGATCAATGGAGCCTTGCTGTGGGAAAAGCACAGAGTGTGTCCTGTTTTCATGGCTGTGGCACAGTGGCAGCAGTGTGTGCTTTGGGAAGAGTGTGTGCTCTGTGGCATCCAGGGCTCTGTCCCAGGCACCTGCACAGTGGGCCAGGAAAAAGTCAGGTGTGGGAAGGGAAGAGGGAAAACGTGCTTCCCTGCCTGGCACGTGCCAGATCTCCTTGCACCAGGGTGTTCCTGCTCTGGTTTGGGCAGGGAACTTCCTTCCATCCAGCCACTCTGTACAAATGGAGATGCCTTTGAGTGGTTCTGTGGGGTCAGATGCTGCTCTCAGTCTCAGCACTAAATTATGGCATTGACAGCAAGCTGAAGTGTACATCCCATATTTCCACCAGAATAACTCAGCCCTGGGATGGCTCAGATCCTCTATCCCCCAGTGCCTGAGCTGTATTCCACATCCATGTCCCCTCCAAGGGGTCCAGACCTCTGAAGCTGTCCTAGTCCCAGCTTGCACTGTTGCCCTAGAAATCAGCCAGCCCTGTATGTTTAGGGCTTCAGGTGGATTAAAGCAGTCAGCAGAAAAACTTCCCTTGGTTTTGGTTTGCTGTGGCTGAGCCAAATTATGATAGGGAAATTCTCAGCAGAGAGCTGAATAAAATCAGGGCTTTTGGAGGCAGGAGAGAGGCATTTAATGAAAATAATTTAGTTTTCTATAAAAGCTTTGTGGTTTGAGTCTCATAGCATCAAGCTTGAAGGGTTTTTATTGGGGTTTGGAAGGGGTGGGGCTGTTTCTGGTGATGATGCTGAGCCTGGGGGAAAGGAGAGAGAGAAAGCATTTCAGTCTGTGAGTGTTCAAGGCAGTGCCTTGGTTTGGTGCTGCTTTGCCATCTCATGAGTCACTTCATCCCCCTGCACCTCTGTGCTGCTCTCTGGAGTGACAGGGGTGATGCCTGTGCCTCGAGAGGATTGTCAGCTCTTTGCAGCAGTTTGGGAAATCTCATGGCAAGGAGCCTTAGAAGTGGAACAGATGGGTATCTGTGGTCCAAATACTTGGTTGCTTCTTGCCCAGTTCCAAATTTGCAGCTGACAGCAACTGCTGTGTGCCATCCATCATTTTGGAGCTGGTTTTGTGCAGGAATGCAGGGATGCACTAATCCTGGCCAGCAGCAGCTGTTACCCTCCTGGTTTGGTGACCCCAACTCCTTGCTGGACTCTGTGTCAGCAGAGATGTGCTGGGTCACTCTGGTCACTGCTGTCACAGGGCAGGTTTCTGTTGGTTGTGTTAATTATCATAGAATAATGACATTGTTTGGTTGGAGGAGAGCTTCTTGGCTTTTAAAGCCTCTAAAAACTCAGGCTGTTCTGGAGAACAGAGCAGGAGATTGCCAAGCACCGTTGGTGTTGTCATCTTGTTTTCTCTGAGATGTCCCTGCACCTCACCTGGGTGACAGTGAAGTCTGCTGCTGCCCCCTGTGCTTTAGGAAATCCAGTTTAGCCACAGAGATGCCAGATAGAATAAAATAAGATAAATGTAGATAAGTGTAGATAAATGTAGATAAGTGTAGATAAATGTAGATAAGTGTAGATAAAATGTTGTAGAGCTTTTCCTTCCCTCACCAACAAAACCTGAGTCAGGAGCTGTTCACTGCTCTGTTCCTGTGTGGGATCTCATGGCTGTGCTCGCTGTGGTTTGTCCTCCACTTCCCTTGGTGGGGCTGAGAGGGGTGTACAGCCCAAGGAAGAGCTTTGGGTGTGGAACTGTGAGTAGAAAGGTGCTGCTGTGCAGAGTCCCCTGCTGTGTGTGTGTGCCAGGGCACAAAGATCTGTTTGCTGCTGTGCCTGTGGTGCTTCTCCTTGCAGAGTGCTGGGACTCTCTGGTGTCATTCCAGCCATGGAGGGCCCTGCCATGCAGCAGGTTGTTAGCATGCACAGCCATGCCCTGCCTGGCTCTCAGCAATCCCCTTTTCCCACTCCACTGCAGCCCCAGGATTCACTGTTTCGTGCCCAAGGTTTGTGCAGCAGCACAGCCCTGTGCCCCAGAGCTTGGCAGTGCATGGGGTTGTGCTCTGCAAACAGGCAGGGTTTCCCCTGCTGAAAGGGCTTGAGCTGCTCTGCACACACATTTCTGCATCTCCACTGCATCCTCACCTTGGTTCTGACAGAAACCAGGCAGAGAGAGGTGCTGTGCTTTGAGCTTCTCCATGGCTGGAATGGCACTGGGGAATAACGCCCTCAGAAACTGCATTGGGGGTGCACAGGGTCCCTTAGCTGGTGTGCCCCTGAAATGGCTCATGCAAGGGAGATGAGAGGCCTTTTTAAGGCTGTTTGCAGATTATTGATGGCAGGGAAGTGTAACAGTTATGCAAAGGTTATGCCACCAAGGGAAACGTGGTATTTAGCTGTGTGATTGCCACTGAAATCCATTGCCCTTCTGGCTAAAGCTCCCCAAAGCTCTTTGAAAGTGTCTGGCATGTGTTCCCTGAGTGTGACACAGCAGTGTATAGGTCAGCAGAGGAAATTGGCCTGGATCATTGTGTGTGGCTGAGGGAAGCCTCCTCCTGACAGGATGAATCACTGGGAGCAGCTCACAGCCTGGTTCTGCAGTTCTGCAGCTGGTTCTGGAGTGTCCCTTCTGTGTCCCTGCTCACATCCCAAGCTGGTTTGTGTCCCTCACTGGGCTGTCTGTGCCTTTAGCAGCTCTCTGGCTCTGCATCTTCAGTGGTACAGTGCTTTTCTGTAGCCTGCTGAAATAAAAGGAGATGCTTGCCATCCTCCCTAGCTTTGCTTTAAGCATCTTCTCTCTCCTTGCAGCCATTAAAACTAAAAGCTACGTGTTGTGCAAGTGGATTTTCCCTATATTGATGCTTTCAGGGGCTCTGGGCCACTTCTTAGTGCAGCATGTCTGTGCATTGTTAGGAAGTGGAGTTGGGCTGTGAATTTACAATATGAAATGGCTGAGGTTTAAGCATTTGCATTTTCCCTGTGGCTCAGGAAGGTCTCAGTCCTATCTGAGGAGCAAGTTTCCATAGCAGATTGTAGGAACCAGCACTGTCCTGCCCAGGTGTTTGTGCAGCAGGCAGCAAGGGGTGGTTTTAATGAGCTGCCCTCATGTGCTCTGTGTTGGGATGGGGTGGGATTGATGGATTTCATATAAGGCAGCAGCACACAGTAAATGTTTGGGCCCAGCAGCTGGAGGTGGTCAGTGCTGTGTGGGAGCCTGTCCTGGACCCACTGGGGTCCCTCATCCCAGGAGTGCATCCAGAGCTGCCAGAGAAAGAAGGATGTGAGCTCATGGCCCTGGTCTTTGGGAATCTCTGGAGTTTGCTCAGTGAGAAGCAACATGCAAGGAGGGATTATTGTCCATGCTGTGACCCCTCTGCCATTCCAGCCTGTGCAGAATGTGTGTCATGTCTGGCTTCCTTCACACAAAGGAAGGAATTCCTTTCCTTGAGGATAGCAATGCTGCTGTTTTTCCATGGCAGGGTGGCAGGAGGGGGAAGAGGGTGATGAGGTGGATGATATTGGTGTAAAATGGAAGGTATTAGGTAAGGCGTTGATGGGAGAACATCTCTGGGGTGCTCTTTGTCTGTCTCCGGCTGTAGCTGCAACATCAGCAGGGCCAGCACCACCCTGACAAGCTGGCCTTTCCATGACACAGGATTTTGCTGTGGAAAACAGACCTAGGAGGCTTTTAAACTATTTCTCCTCTTGCAAGGAGGAGAAATAGTTTAAAAGCCCCCACAGATTGCTGTGTCATGGTTCCCTTCCTGCTGGCTGGTGGTCCTCTGAAACCAGGACCACACTCAACCTCCTCCTCTGGCAGGAGCACCAGAGGGAGGTTCTGGGGTGCTTATCAAAGGAGAGGCTGGAGGCTTCTCATTTTTTGCCTGGTAAATGTAGGCTCTTCCAGAATAATGAAGTTGTAAGTGTATCCTCAGGAATTGATTGAAAGACTGGTTCACCATTTTAAGGTATTTAAAGACTTTAAAGACTCTCTCATTTGAAAACATAATCTTGTTTTAAGACTCTGGATATTAGCAATGCAGTGCTTCCATTTAGGGAGGAAGGGGAGGAAAGGATATAATTGGGATAAAACAGAAAATTAAAAAAGAGCCCAGTAGTACCTTAGTAAAACAGATAGTCCTTTCTCCAACCACACATAAAAGAGTTCTGCCTGTGTGGGGATTTAGATGTAACTACAGCTGCCCTTGGAGCTCCCTCTGATTGTTTGGAAGAACAAATTCTTGGAGATCCACTGAAATCAAACCTTTTTTGTGTCCAGCTTTGTCTTGTCATGTGCAGGAGGTGAGGGGGTTCCTTCTTCCTCTCTGCTTCTCCTTTCTTCCAGCAGACAGCAATGAATGCTTTTTCCATGTCAACATAGAAAGTGTGTAAATGTTTGCATGTATAAAAAAACATGGGAAACTTAAACCATCACAGAGAGAAACTATTCTTTCACTTCTTCTTCGTTCTGATTGATCCTTTAAGGTCAAATGATTGTGATGGGAGGGTGTGGAAGGAGCTGCCATTGATGATGCCCCAGTCAGCATTGTCACCT
Organism: Ammodramus savannarum pratensis; assembly: GCA_020466415.1. NCBI lineage: Eukaryota > Metazoa > Chordata > Aves > Passeriformes > Passerellidae > Ammodramus > Ammodramus savannarum. The sequence continues at coordinate 27,664,342 of JAHXMQ010012337.1, forward strand.
GCCATGGGGCACATGTCACTGCAATGAGCAGAAGGTGTTGCCTGTGTCCAGAGGCCAGTGCCACCAAGGAGCTGGGACTCTGCTGAGAGCATCCAGGGGCCTGGAGGGAGGAGGGATCACTGTAGGAGTGATCTGGGTACAGCTCATGGAGAAGAGTCACACCTTTGGGACAGAGCTTCCCAGCAGCCTGGTGTGGTCAAGCTCCAGGGAGCTGGCCTCATGCACATCATCATTTGGGAGCTAATAAGCATGAGGCATCCAGATGGCAGGAGTGATGTGTGTATTGTAGCAGAGCTAATGCTGAGGCCCAGTGGTAATGCAATGTTCCTTGGGTATCAGTAGCGATGTTCTCTTCTAAAATGGTAATAAAGGGCACATTTGCTTATTAGTAATGAATGTCAAGCCATTCACCATCATGAAAATATCCTGTTCCCATGACTTTGATAAATAGCTGCTGAAGCTCATGAATTTTTAACAGTAGTCCTATATTTAGGGGCTTTCAGTTTCTGGGTGAGATGAAAGGCGCTTCGGAGATGGAGTTCTGGAAATGCCTCGTCTTCTGCAACCACTGGTACCTATTTAAAGCCAGTATTGTCTTTCTGATGTATGAACAGTATGCTGACATTGATTGATGTGATTTTTATGCTGGAGATTGGGCTCTAAGCCTGCCTGTCACCATAAAGCAAAATGCATAGCTGCAGAGGGACCTGCTGTGTACTTTGCTTCATCTGCATGAGCTGCGTGTTCATTTTTCCCCACAGTCACAGAATAAACTGAACCACTTCTTCTTCCCTGTAGGAACCAGCTAGGAGGAAACCAAGAAAGCAAAACTGAAATCTGTTAGGGGGACCCTAGAGGAAAGGGCAGGACCCAGCTCTGCCATGTGACACACAGCAAAGCCTGGGTGTGAGTTTTCCAAGGATCTGGACCCTGATGGTGCTCACTCTCTGGCTCAGTCCCCTGAGCAGCACTGAGCCCCCCTGTCAGGGATACTCTCCTGGACAAAATGAGAGTAAGAAGGAGGAGTGGCACTTTATAGATAATTACAAAAGAGACATAAAATCTCTCGAGCTTCCTGTGCAGTTCAGAGGTGAGATGTGGGGAACAGAAACTGTGCACTCTGTCAGGGCTGTGCTGGAGAGCCAGAACCCCAGTTTCACTGACCTCAGCCCTCTGAGGGCACTGATGCCAAAGGGTGTTGTGACAGCCTTGCTGTGGGAGTCACATTGGTCCTTAGTCAGTGCTAATTGCTGGAAAGCAATTAGTTTGTTTAGACAAGGCTGTGGTGGTTCCCATCATGGAAGACCTTGCTTGCTGCATCCTCTCCTTTCCACAGCCACCCCCAGTTCCCATCTGACTCTGCTCAGCAGAATGGTGTGCAGTTGCCTGGGCTCTTTTTAGAAGTAATGTGTTTCATCCCATTTCTTGGGACAGCACATGTCCCAGTCTTCTCTGAGGTGGTCATTGCCAGGTGCATGATGAATGCATGTAACACTGAGAAAATTGTTGAAATCTCAGCCTGGAGTAAGGGAATTGCTGGTGGCAGGGTAATAAGTGGGCTGAGAAACCTCCCAGTTGAACCTGGACATTTTCAGCTACTGCATCACAGTGCAGTAAAACTGGAAAAATTGGATTAAATAATGGCCAGACCATGAGCAGGTAACTTGGGGAACCTGTCAGGTGTGCAGTTGGTGTGAGCTGAGGGTCTGAGCTGTGCTTGGAGGAGCAGAGGGGTGTTCAGAAATACCAATGAACTGCAAAAGGAGCTGGAGAAGATGTGATGATGCTCAAAGGGCACAAGTAAAACCCCCTTGGGTTTCAGCCAGGCAGAGAGTTGACTGCAGCTCTCTTCCAGAAGAGCTGGGCTTGTGGCTGATCCTAAGCCAAGCTGAAGCCAGAGGTGTTGGGATGCCTTGGAAAAGGCTGGCTGTCATCCTGAGAGCTTTGTCACCTGAAAATCCCTCCCATGCTAATGTTTACACCCCCAAGAATTCCCTTCTAATGTACTTTTATTGCTCTATCAAAGTAAAGAATTGCTCTAATTTCCTTTTATAGATGCTTTAGGTAGGTGTAGCATTTTAACCTTGCAATCTTGGAATGGAAATTTTCCCTGCCAGTTTTATATGCAAAGAGCTAAATGATGGATGTCTGAAGTATGGAACTGTCTCTGATTTGCTAAACATAATTTTCATAAGATTTAAGTGCCTGAGCACTTTAAGCACCTTGTGTTGGGATGGAAATGGGAAAGGAAAATTGCTTCTGTTGTGGCTGACAAGGAAAGGAACCAGATCCTCTGGGTGTCATTTAAGCTTAAATGGAAAATCCTAACACGTTTTGGGTCCTGTCCTGTGCTCCCCAGAGTGTCAGGACAGGGGCTCCCAGTCATGGCAGGGCTGCCCTGCCTTTACAACCAGCTCTGGGCCTCTAGAGGAGACAGGCCATGTGTCCTCATTATCCACAACTAATCTCCAAATAATGGTAAACACTGATTATATCAAAGTAAGAAAATAGTTAATGGGATGCCTAATGTAAAATAGCAGAGATTGTAATAGCTTTAAGCATTTATACATTCAGTGGAGCTTAAAGCATATTAAAGCTGCTCCACAGATGAGCCTGGACAGTTCAAATGTTGAAATTCATTTGCAGGCAGTAAATCCTGCCCTGATGGCTTTGGGGGAGGCCTGGAGCAGAGGCTGCTTTGGCAGGAGGGCAGTGATGGCTTGGGGGCTGCACTCTGTGACCTGTGAGGGCTTTTCCAGCCCAAAGGGTTCTGGGACTCCAGGGTCTGTGTCCCCCTCACATCCTCCTCTGGCCCAAGATGCTGTCCCTGTGCCACAGTCCAGGTGCTCACAGTGGCATTGCCCTGCTGCTTGCCAAAGCCAGCCCGTGTTGAAGTTGCCTTTATTCCTGGACCACGTGTTTAAGCCACAACTTTAAACATGTTTCTGGCAAAATCCAAAAGTTTGGTTCTTTGCAGGAGATTGTTTTGGTTTTTTTTTTTTTTTAATATGCTCCAATCCAGGTTCCCACTCACCCCTATATTCCCAGGGGAATTTGCTCCTCTCTTTTGAGCTCATGGCATCCCTGCATCCAGTACTTGGGATGCTGAGAGATTAAAAGATCCCTCTCTTTTGTCCCCCACAGAAAAGCAGAGAGGTGACAGCAGCATCTCTTCCTTTCCAGGTGGCTTTATAGAAGTGCTTCTTGTAAAGTTGCCTTTTTTGGTTAGCCTGCCCATGGATAGGAGCACAATATAAATATTTGTTACCCAAAATAAAGCTAATGAAAGAGGGACTGTTATTCCGTTCCAAATCAGAAGAAGTCTGGGAACTCCAGAATAGCTGTAATTAAGCCAGTAAATTATTAGGAATTTCTGGCAGTTCGTATGAGGACAGGAACCAGCCAGGGATTTGTTCTTTTCTTGCTTGGTTTTTGTTCTTCTTGTTTGGTTTTGCTGAGAGCCTTCCAGTACCAGCTATTTCTGCCCAGAGTGCGTGGCTGATAATGGATCGCTTTGCAGGAGCATTGCATTTGTCAAGGGTAACATCTTGATCCAGCACCAGCTGTTCTCAGGTCTGTAAAAGTTGTACCACTGGCACTTGTGCTGATGGGAGCAGTTGCTGCTCAGGATGGGGCACAGAGCAGAGCAAAATCTATCACAGCATCCCAGAAAGGTTGGAAGGGACATGAAAACCTGTACAGTGGCATCCCCTGCCATGGACAGGGACACGTGGCACCATCCCAGGGTGCTCCAAGCTCCATTTAACCTGGCCTTGGACATTTGCAGGGATCCAGGGGCAGCCAGAGCTTCTCTGGGCAGCCTGGTCTTTTTCTTCTCACAGGGAAGAATTTCTTCCTGGTATCCAATCTACCCCTGCTCTCTGTCAGCTTAAACATACATATTTTATATATATATATAGACACATATACACACATATATACATATATATACATATATATTTATGTATTTATACATTTACATTTATATTTTATATATAATATACTATATATAAATATAAGCAGTATATATAGTATATATATTTATATATATATAAGCAGCTTATATATAATATATATATTATATATAATATATATTGTATTATACACACATATATTATATATTTTATATATATTATATATAAATTATATATTATATAACATATATTGTAATATAACATATAAAAATATATATTCACATATAAATAAATAAATGTTGAAGTATAGTATAGTATTATATAAATATACATACTATATTTATATATAGTATGTATTATATATAATATAATATATACTATATTTATATCATATATATATATATATATATATATAAAAGGAGCTTAACTATAGCATGGTCAAGTGAAACACGGGAATATAAAAAGCTCAAAGATCCTGGGAAACAATTGCCAGATTCTTGCTGTGACAGAAATTAGTTCCTATACTGAACAAAGGAAAGTATAACCTTCTCTTTAAAGGTCCCTCGCTGCTGTTATTTGACTTAAACTCTCTCTGAACCATATGCTGTTGCATATTATTTATTATTTCTGATTTCTCCCCGATTTTTGCTGAGATATATGTGCTTGTTGTCCTTGGATCTCGATGCACCTCTGACCTTGCAAGCAACTCATTTGCACTGCAGCCAAGGCAGAACCTTTTTGACTTCACAAGGGCTCTGCTTGTGTTCAGGGGCTTGTTCCTTCAAGGCTGTGCTTCCTGCAGTGGAGGAAAGCATCAGGAGAGCCTGGAAAAGCCCCTGCAAGGTGTGGGATGGTGACTTTGGGCATGTTGTATGATTTACTGTGGGCTCTGTGCCCCGTGCTGCTTCAGCTGCTGCTTTGCAGCAAAGTGGAGAGAGGAGTGAAACATTAGCAAAATGTTTTATTATTTATGTATCACCATAGTTTGGCTCTGTTTGCATTTTGGCTTATGCCACTGCAATGTAAGCACCGTTTTCACTTAGTAGAGAGTAAAACATTATATATATATATATATATATATATATATATATAT
>JAHXMQ010012337.1:27669448-27698361 GCA_020466415.1 Ammodramus savannarum pratensis
ATATATATATATATATATATATATATATATATATATGTCATAGGTGACAACAGCAGAATTCACAGAGAAGGAATTGTGAGGACAGCATGAGAAAACGAACCAAGGCTGTAAATTTGTGAGTTTTCTGTGCTGGTAACTCACTGGCCAGGCTGAACGTTTTTCATTTCTTAAAGCTGTGGGAGATTTCCCAAGGGTTTTCTTGTCACCAGAATAGATACACTGACTAGCAATATACAGACTTCCTAAAAAAAAAAAATAGGTGGATGTCACAGCATTTAGAACTATTGCTCCAGTACAGTGCTGGATTTTTGGAAAAGTAATCCTTTTGGAGAGGTGGGAACATTAAATGTGAGAGGGAAAGGAGGAGCTGGGAAGAGGGTTGTGGAAAGTGCCACCCCCAAGGAGTGGTAGAGCAGCACCTTGCCTGCACACCTGGCCTGGGCAGAGACAGGTTTGTGTTGTGCCAGCCAGTGCAGAACCTTCTGTAAATAACCTGTGGCCTGGGCTGAATAAGGTTCCAATTTTGCACACTAATTGAGAATAACAGGACAAGAATTAATTCCAGCTCATTGTGTTATGACTAAAATAATTTTCTCTTGGCAGGTGTAGATCCAGATATTTTGTCTGAATCTGGCCATATCCTTTTGATGGTGTCCCCAAAAGCTGTGGGCACCCTGTGCTGCACAGCAGCCTGTCAGAACACCTGGGGTCAAGTGCAAAACAACACAGCTTCTCACACCTAATGCTCATCTGTTCCTGCAATATTTAGCTCCTTTTCCAAGGCCAATCCATATCTTGCTAATGGTCATCTAATTCCAGTTATGTGAATAATCCTTATATTCATTCACAGTTCTACAAGTTGCCCCAGTGCCAGGCAGAACTGCACCCCTGGAAGGAGTGTTGTTCAGCCCTCAGTTTTCTGGGAATGTGACCCTCAGGAATTGAAAACTGAGACTGAGTTGTGTGTGTCCAAGGGCTGGAACCCCCTGGGAAATTCACTGGGAATTGTGTCTGATGCCCACAATGCAGGAGGTGACTGGGGAGGTGCTAAGCCCTGTGAAGATCCTGCTTTTCTGCTCCTCCAATCTGATACCTGCCAAGTCTCCAGGACCAGAGTGGATTATCAGGCAGAAGTCTTTTATTCTTTGAGTTTAGGTTTGTTGGCAGGGTGGTTGGGGTTTTTTCTGTGCAATCAAAATAAACCTGGCAAAATCTGCACCTATTTTCTGACAAAGGCTGGGGACTCTTTTAGTGAAATAACAAACTGTCTGGGCTTTTATAATCCACTAAATAGGGCAGCTGTTGTTGGAGTGGTGTTCCAGCAGCACCCTTTATTTCTTCTTAGAAAGGAGCTCCTGTGTTTTGCAAAGCTCTCGTCTTATCTGTACTCATCTGCACCTGATGCAGCTAATAAAAATGCAGCAGATTTCAGATTTGCATACATTAGTTTATAATTGCATGTTTCCCAGCGTAACCCACTGAATGTGTTTGTGTTGGGGACCATGTTGTGGAGGATGTGCTGATGGACATTTTGGATTTTCTCTGAAAAGCAGGTGCATTTCCTACCAGTGAGGGGTGGGAACCTGAGCCTGAGGGAGCACTGGGCATTTCTGCTGTGCACAGGAAGGAGGGCCAGGATTCTCAGACACTATACTAAAGACAGCTTATGCTATTTTTGTACTGTTTTTTCCCCTTATGCCTTTACCTTAGATGCACTTCAGGCTCCTTGAACCTCCCAGAGACTCTTGATAAAGGGATTGTATTTTTATCATCTGTCTGTAATGAATGTAAAGTCTCAGAGGCAGCTGCAGGAGGAGGGGAAGCACACACACACGTGTATTGGCAAACAATTCTGCATATTGTTGCAGGCACACCTCCCTGTGTTTCCTTTGGTCAGGAATTTTTCTTAAAGCTCTGAGGGAAACACTGGATTTTCACATAATGATGTTTTGCTGAGGAAGGATGAATCCTTTCCACCTGATTTACCTTTGCTGTCTCTCAGCTTCCACAGTGTTTTGTGTTGCTTGTTGGGGTTTTCCTCACTCCTGTCCTTGTGCTGGTACCTCCCTGACTATTTCCTTAGGCTGCACACCTAACACAGGTGTTTCTGGCAACCTTTGGCAGCTCTGGGGTGGGAGGGGAAGGCAGCCTGGCAGGACTTGTTCTGCCTTGGAAAGGAGTCACAGCTCCTGGAAGTGGTCACAGCTCCTGGTGGGTGAGCTCTGGTGATACAAAGTCACAGGCATTGCTGGTTCTCATAAAGGAGAAGGGTATGGCTGTGTTCCTCTGTTGTGGATATTTTAAAGATGCTTCTGCTGGTTTGTTAGGACTCCTTATAGAATTTTCCAATCCATAGGACTACAATAAACAGTAATAACTTCAGCCTTTGGGTAAAAAACTGTATGTAAAAAAGAGTGGTTTCCTCCTCTGGTGCAGTGCCTGGGTAGAGCTGTTGCTTGCATGAGGAGCAAAATTAAAATGCAGCTGCCTTTTGCTCAGTTATTGCTTCAGAGGCAGCAAAACCAGGAGAGTGAGCTGGATTGTTTTTCCATTTAATCTTCTGTGCAATTGCTAATTAAGTCCCTATTGCTGGAGCTTTATTAATGCTAAATATGTGAAAGGCAGAAAGAGCCTGCTAAAGATGTGAAAGGCCGTTGGAGAATTTTGTTCAGACATGGCTTATTGAGAGAGGCCATGAAGGTGTACAGCTAGCTGAAAAAGTAAAGGGCAGCTGTAATCAGTAGCTTTGCCAGGCCTGTTCTTGTAAACAGTAAAATTTCTCAGGTTTGAGCATGAGAAACTGAAGATTTTCCCAGCGCAACTTTTAACAACAATAAACACTGTATCCTTGAATAGGTATGGGAAAGAAAGATGGAAAACAAAGGCCGTGAGAACAAGTAGATAGTAAGTTCAAAACCAGAAAGTTTTAATTAAGGAAAACAAGGAGGGATTAGTTTGTGATCTGTATCCAATGATGAGCTCGGGTTTTGCAATATGCATAAGCTTAATTAACACGGTTATAAGAATGTGTATATTGGATCAATAAACCGGAGTTCGATGCTCAACGGGGGTCGTCTCCCTTCACTTCGTCAAATGGCTGCGGGAATTTTATCAACAAAAGGCAGTTTGATTTTTTCCAGCTGATGGCTGAATGTGAAGAACTGACCATTAGAAGAAAGCTGTTGTTTCAAAATCTGGAATTACTGAGAAGCACTTGAATGCTATGCTAGACCATCATCTTCACACTGACTTTTTGATTTATAACCCAAAGCCATTCCTGCAGCATAACTGCCAGGCTGTTCTTAAGAGCTTTATAATCCAATTAACATCCAGAGCAGTAATAAGGCATTTGAGCAAATGGAGGGAATTTGTCTTTCGGTGACTTGCAACAGTGCATTTGCAGCAAAGGCTGTGAGGTGCTTGCTGTGCTCCTCTCCATGGCTCTGTGAATTGCTGGGCAGTGGGAAGAGAGCTGCCAACCCCTGCAGGAGATGTTGCACCTGCTCTGAGTGCTTCCCTCGAGGAAGGAGCCATGCTGTGCTCTAGGGGGGCATCTGTGGGTCACAGGGTGGTGCTGGCCACAGCAGGGAACGGCACAGTAAAATTTGGGGAAGGAGGTGCCTGAGTTCAAGGTAAGCTGAGCCCCAGGGAGGTGAGGCAGAGCCTGTGGCAGTGGCTGTAGGGCTGGGTTGGGCACCTCTTGCTGTGCTACTGAGCAGCTCGTGGGGTGGGTGTGAGGAGCTGATTAAACATCTGAGCTTTCTCTCCCCCCTCCCTGCTTTTTGCAGCTCTCCATGAGTTCCCCAATGACATCTTCACCAACGACGACAGGAGACATGGAGCTGTTGTCCTGCACGTCCTCTGTGTAAGTGTTGTGACTTTGCCTTTCTTCTCCTGCTGCCATGGACAGGGCTTGGTGTGCTCAGGAGCTCTGATTGAAGTTATTTTCTCTTCAGTGCATTTTCATCTCCTGGATGGACTGTGAAGTCAGGGATGTGATGTTTTTTGTTCTTGGGATCTTCTGATATAAAGGAGTTAATAATGAAAGGATGGTTTAAACTCGCTTCCCGTTTCCATTTTTTCTGTAGACACCATCAGAATGTCAGGCCACAGTAAAAAGAAAGTTCTCTCTGAAAATGGGACAGTTTGGCATCTTTAAGATGAAAACTAAATGTCAGAGAGCTAAAAGATACAGGAGTTCTGAAAGAAGTAACTCTGGGACTCTCTGAAGTTTATGGGATGGAATAATTGACATAGAAATATCCATGGCATTACATGGACTGGAAAGTTTGCTTTATCAGCTCTTTGAGTTACATCAGAGGCATTCTTAAGCAGCCAAGAAAATACCTGCTCCTAATGAATGTTTAGAAGCTTTCAACAATTTTTAGTCAAATGCTTTTAACAATTTTTAGTCAGCTTAAATGAGCAGTCACCATTAGCTGACAAGTGATTCATGATTTCTTTATGAGCATAAATTAGATTGTATTGTGTATTTTAATGTGAGCCCTCTGTGTAAGGATTTTATTTTGGCTAAATAGCTGCAGAAATTTGTTGAGTAATGTTGCTATTGACCGTGCCTGGCAAGTTCAAGAATCTCAAGTTTCCATGGGAACATTGAGCTTTGAAATGTTTTGGAAACTGAGCACTGGACCCGAGCTGGATTTTATATTGCCAACAAGAATACTCCTAAAAATTCATATATGAATTCAGTTGTGAATGTGCCTTTAACACGTACCAAAATGGAGTCTGGAGAACTGAACTGTCTAGTTCAGAATAAAGAGAAAAATCTGGTTTTAATGAGAAGTAGAAAAGCATCCATTGTCCCAGCAGAAATGTACTGAGTTTCTACCCTGCTAGCAAACAGCAAGGCAGCTCCCTCCATCCATTGTTCCATGGCTGCTCCATTGTTCTCTGCAGCAGTTTGGTGGACTTAGGAAAATTAACTGACCACGCTTTTGTCTTGTGGTCCCTGAGGTGCAGAACCTGGCTGGATTCATCCTCTCTAATATTGGGATAGCTGGAGACAACCTCTTGTCAAAGGAACAAATGATGCTCAGAGAAAACAGAAAACCGTCAGCATTTAGCAGCGTGCCTCTAGTCTGGGTTGGAAGGGGTGCTCTGAACCTCCAGTTCTGTTTTTTACTTCCCAGAAATAGTTACCAAACGTGTGATGAAATCAGAGCAGAAGCAGAAATGCACTTTTTGTGGGGAAGGAGGATACAGACACAGAGGGTTTTTGCCTCCACTGAGGTTTCTTCAGGGGTTTGAGGAAACTGGACTGTAAAAGGGGCTCTGTAATGGCAGGGAGAACAATGCAGTGGTGATTAGAGGTCATCACCATGCTTCTCATGTTAGTGACCTCCCCTTAAACAGTTTCTGTTCATTTCAGTGAAAATGTTGTTCTCTGCCCCTTTGCCTGTACTTTCATGTTTAATTCTGAAGGACATCAAGGCAAAGCTGGTTTTCCAGAACCCAGAGGAATGGGACAAAAGCTATCACTGGGACCTTGGGAAGAGCAGGAGGCTTCCCAGGGCATCTTCTCCCTGTTGTTTAATTAACAGGGAAAAAAGACCCCAGCAAATCTTCACAGTGGGGCTGTGTGAATTACTAAACATGATCTGATACTTCACAAAAATCAATCCCTAAATACTTGGAACCTCTAGGAAAAATGGGCAGGTCAGCAAAAGTTTTAGTTCTGAACTGAAAATACTTTGGTTTGAAGGAGAAGTGGGCCACTGAGGGCATATTACAGGTTGGAGTCATGATGTTTAATTTCTCCTGGATACTTTTCCAGAGCTCAGCAGCTGGCTGCTTCACTGCCATTCATGATTTCCATGTCCCCTCTGAGAAGAGGCTGAGCTGCTGAGTTTCTCCCCACTTAGTCACTGGTTTGGGATGTTCAGTTTGGAGGGGCCAGGGTCTGGATTTTAAGTCTGGTGCTGTTCCTGCAGCCTGGGAGCTCCCCAGCACCCAAAAGGCTTCTTTTTACAATCTTAACATTACTGTTTGTAGAATCACAGAGTGGGTTGGATTGGAGGGAACCTTACACTTTATCCAGTTCCAGCTCCCCTGCTATGGGCTGGGACACCTCCCACTATCCCAGGGTGCTCCAAGCTTCATCCAGCCTGGTCTTGGCCACTTCCAGAGACCCAGGGGCAGCCACAGCTTCTCTGGGCACCCTGTGCCAGGGCCTCAGCACCCTCACAGGGAAGAATTCCTTCCCAATACCCAATCTACTGTGCCCTCTGTCAGCATGAAGCCATTCCCCCTTGACCTGTCGCTCCAAGCCCTTGTCAAAGTCCCTCTCCAGCTCTCCTGCAGTCCCTTTGGGTGCTGGAAGGCTGTGTAGGTGCTCTCTTTGCCTTTTCCTGGTTTTCATTTTGTTCCAGTTGACATCCCCTTGTGGATCTTCAGCCCTGCCATGCTCAGGGGCACTGGCACCAGTTACCCCCTCCAGACAGGAGGGAAATGGCTTTGCTGAGAAATTCCCAAGGGGAATTTGAGAGAGAATGGGGGTTTGGGTCTCTGCATTACCCTGGTGTTTTGACAGCACAGTGTTGCTTCCTCCTTTCCCAGCCTCCTCCAGCAGGTCTGGAGTGCAGAGCCAGGATATTTTGCCTTGCCATCGTGAGGAGCCTGTGCATGGTCAGAGCTGAGCCTGTCCCTGGGCAGAGCAGGGTGGAGGAGCAGTGTGTGTGCTCAGCCATCCATCCCTCTGCTCCTGCCTTGCCACTGCCTCCTGTAGCCATGGGAACAGGCTCTGACAGCCCCTGCCTCCCTCCTGCCAGGAGCTGGGGAATGTAAGTCGCCCTGGATGGGTCCTGTCTCTGTTTCTGCATCGGGTCAGTAGCCAGACACATCTCATTCCTGCAGCACAGGGCTGTCTCCTTAGGGGGTTCATTTCTACAGTGCCCTGGCCATCTGTGGGAGCACTGCTGGGCACATTGTGGCACACAAACTGCTGGGCACATCATGGCACACAAACTGCTGGGCACATCATGGCACACAAACTGCTGGGCACATCGTGGTGCACAAACTGCTGGGCACATCGTGGTACACAAACTGCTGGGCTCATGGTGGTACACAAACTGCTGGGCACATCGTGGTGCACAAACTGCTGGGCACATCGTGGAACACAAACTGCTGGATGGAGTCAACCTGGGCTCTGTGGCTCCCTGCTTTGGTTGGGGGTTTTTAATTTCCCTCCAGCACTGGAGTTTTAGGTGGGTTTGTTTCAGAATCTCTGCTGCTCAGAGTGACCCTGAGATGCATTAGAAAGTCTCTTTTCCCAGCCCAGCACTGAAGAAGGAGTCAGAACTATTCTATTCTCATTCTCAAGGTTCTTTATTGTTTCTTATCTATAAAATTCTTTCTCCTAGCCTGCCAAGGTCTGTTCAGCAGGAGAGACAGAGGTACTATGCCTGACCCTGGGGTGGTGTTATCTTTTTATACTAAAAACTACATGTACATTATTTACAATAACTTCCCAATACCTATCACCTATGTTAAACAGTGAGCTTCTACTCTAAACCAATCTAAAAATGCCAACATCACCCAGAAGATGGAGGCTAGGAAGAAGAAAAAAGAAGGACAGGGCGCGCCCAAATTCCTCCATTTTTGGGACCCCGAGCCTCCATTCTAAAAACCCCCAAAAATTTCTATTTTTCACCTGGTGACAAACTATTATTCTAATTAAACCCTTTTAACTTGTAATTCTTCATATAAGGGTTGGTAATTGTCTTTTCCAAAGGCTAAATCAAAGGCACAGGGGTCTTGGGCTCTGTGCCAAGGTCTCTGAGGCCCCCCAGGGCAGCCAGAGGAATTTCCTGGGTTCCAACAGGTTTGTGATGCAGTCAGAGTTGAGGAAAGCCCTGTGCTTGGTTAAGGTGTTTTCAGGAGTGGCCCTTTGCTAGTTCTGCCCCCCAGGGCAGGGTCTGTGGGGCAGCAGCAGCAGGCACCCCATCCCTGCTTTGCTGCCTGCAACAACCTCAGCCTTTCACAGCCCCCTGGGAAGGAGGCAGGGCTGCAGGGATTGCTGCTCCCATGGCATTCTGCTCTCTTGTGAAAAGCTTCCTTCGCTCAGTGAAGCGAGGTTGAGCGTGAAGACTGTCATGGGAAGCTCAGGGGACTGCTGGACAAACATGAAGAATGACCATTTCTGTGGTGTGTAGTGGAACAAGTATTTTGAGTAAGAAACTTAATCACCTTTGATGCATAGATTGCATCTCTGTTTGTTAGAATCGTCATTTTAAAATCAGTCCTAATGTGGTACTTAATCTGGCATTTATAATCCTTTTATGCAGAGCCATTGCATTTTCCTAATTTTTTAATGTCCTTTGGGGGAGGAGGAGTGAGTATGTTTTTTAAAGTGTTATTGCCTGCCTGAAGACTCCCATATCATCACTTAGAACTGAGTGAAGCTGGAGCTGAGCCTTATTTTGTGTGTTGAGTCCTCCACGTTGTACTCTGCTCCCATTGCACAGGCCATATTCCCTTACCCCAACCAATTCCTGAATTCCCAGTGGCACTTCCAGGTGGAACAGCCTTCAGTCTGTGCTGCCTTGTTCCTTTCCAGAGCTGCTGCTCTCATGGTGCCCATGGAGACAGGGGGCCATGTGCTGATGGAAAAATCCATGTGACTCCTTGGTGGAATCTCAGGATGACTTACTTGAAATCTCAAGATGTGATGTTGGCCCTCTCCTCACAGGACATGCCATGCAGACTGGCCTGCCTGATGCTCCTGCCTTCCTCCCTCTTGCATAAAAAAGCCCCCTCCTGTTTGTGTCCCTGCTGGCCCAAACTCTAAACATTGCTTTGTTGTGTTTAAGAAGCAAACAAACAAGCCCCACCAAAAAGCCTGAAGAACTTCTGAGGAAGTAACAGTGTCTATCCTCATGTGTTCACTGACTATGGGCAGCTTCCAGTGATTTAGGCTGTGAACAAGGCTGAGGTTTAGCCAGATACTCCTTCAATTCTGACACTTTGCACTTTATTGCACCCACTTGAATGAACTTAGGGAAGACTCAGAGCCAAAGCCAGATTTGTGACAGCAGTGAGGTCATTAAAAGGGAATGCTGGAGTGTGCAGGTCCCGTGGGCTCAGCCTGGTCAGTGCACTCCATCCTGAGGAGTGCAGTGGGTTTGGCTTGGTGCTTCCAGCTCCTGCAGCAGGGATACAGTCCCCACTCCTGGGGGGATGAGCAAGAGCCTGGGGGGCAGTTCCTTCACATGTATTTTTCTGTTCCTTACTCATTTCAGTGCCCTTTTTGCCTTTTGTCTTGTACCTGATCCTACTAATGAGAAAGGAAAATTCCCTTGTCACCCTTGAAGGTTATTGTGCCCTCTCAAAACCTGGACACCATGGGATTCCACTTTAATACTGGGATGTGGAGATGCTTTGGCAGTCTAGAGTGCACTGGAAGCGACACAATCCCTCCCCTGGCATCATTTGAATGTGCATCTAAAAATCCAGAGTAGGAATTGTCTAAACTGAAGAACTGGTGGCCCTGGTGCCTCAGTGAGCCGTGTGGAGCATGGCATCATCTGTGAACACCAACAGTGCAGTACAGTGTGTGTGCCACGTGTGGGGGCATCTGGGGTGGGCTACCTAGGCTCTGGGGCATGGGATGCTGCCTCCCCTTGGCCCCCATTCCCTTGCCTGCCTCTGGGAGATGCAGGAAGCCCAGGTGGGTGTGGATTGTGTCAAACAGAAGAGGACATGCTCACTTTACAGGAATGATGCTGCTGGACAGATTAGCCTTCTTGAGAGGCATTACTGTGTGTTGGGGCAGGGCACTGAGGGCATGACTCACTGCAGATTATTATGATTAGCAGATTAAAAATCTAAGCTGAAGTTAGGCACCCTTTATCTGTTATATTTCAATGGAATTTGGCCACATCACTCTCTGGAGCCCTTTCTGATCCTTGTTCCTATCTTCCTTTATCTCTGTTGATGCAGTTGGTATTGTGTCAGCAGCTGGTGCTCCCTTTGCAGGATCAGGTTCTTTGCTGCACCCAGCAGAGTTGGAGACCTGGAATTTTGCTTACTCTTGTGGTCCTCAGGGCTGTTTTGCAGTGTAAGGTTTTCAAAAAGCCTAAGTTACACTTACTCATGTTTATGATGAGGGACAAAGAAACACAGAAACTATCCAAGTGACATTCTAGCACCTGTTGTGTCAAGATTGTGCCAAAATAATTTGTTATGATGAAATTCCCTCTCTAATCCTGAAAAAAAATACACTTGAGTTATTTTTGAACTCAAAAAGTTGTCATGGCTGAGATGTACAGTAATTACTGCCTTTTTTGCAGCAAAGTTGTAACTCTGGCAAATTAGAATCTGTGTTTTTGGTGGGGCTGGGGGATTTAAACCTGTTCCTGGAAAATCAAAACAAGAACAAAAAAACCTGGAGGCCATTTTTATTGCTGCTTTCTCTCCAGAAAAAAATACTCTGGTCTCCTTGCATTGCCTGAGCTTCTGCAGGACTCCAACAGCAAGCCAAACCAGAGGATCTGTTGGTGATGTGCTTGGAACTGTGGTTCCCTAGGATTAATACACCATTTTTCCACAAATATTGGCCACTTCTCTCAGCTGTATTTAAGTCACTGGAGCTGCACTGATTGTAAAGTAACTCTGGAGTAGGCTCCTTCCCTGTGGGCAGGATGGGCCAGGTTGCCCTCCAGGGCTTTGCTGTGTGGCTGTTTGCCTCTTGGGGCAGAGATCAGGCCCCAGCACATTCTATTTAATAGTACAGAAACGCAGATTAAGTGCTTCTTACATGAAATTAAAGAACTGATTGACTCAGTGTCATTTAGAGTCCTGTGTTCCCCCTTGGTTTTATTTGTTCCTATGTGAACTTCAGCAAGATTTACCACTGGTACCCAGGTGACATGGCAGGGCACTTCAGTCCAGAAAAAAAGCTCCTTTTCCAGAACGCTAGATTTCAAAAATTACTCCTCCAGGGTTTAGATTTTTACAGAACAGAGTGATAGAAAAGCCTTGCACTGCCCAACAGGGAAAAAAAGGAAGGCGAAAATACTTCAGTGTGGCTTAGTAATGTCCAGAGTAAAAAAAAAAAAGGAAAGCAAAAATATTTCAATGTGGATTAGCAATGTCCAGAGAATTAAAAAAAAAGAATCCAAAAAAGCAGCCTTTATGGTGAAGATAAAATGTTGGCAGCTTTTGATAGTTTTGATAGAACTTTTGGATAAATACTCCACAATCTTTCAGTTACATCCCAGACAGCTCTGTGAATTCTTCTTGCAAGAGCATTTTATTTTCTTGCAAAGTCTGTACCAAATGAAACCTGGGATGGGTTGGGCTGCTGCCATTCAGTTGTGTATGACAGTCTCCAGGCTCAGCCCTCTCTCTCCTCCCTTGCAGGCTGTATACATGTTCTACGCCTTGGCAATCGTCTGCGACGACTTCTTTGTCCCTTCGCTGGAGAAGATCTGTGAAGTGAGTGTTAGATGTTCTGTTCCTTCCTCTAGTGCTGCTTTCACAGCACTTCTGGAGAGCCCTGGGCTGTGGTGATGGTGTATTTATTTGCTGTTGTCCTGCAGTGCTGCCTGTGCTGCTTGTCTTGTTGCTCAACATGAAGTGTGTGCGCATTGACTCAGCTCTGTGTTCTTCCTCGCAGGACAGGCTCTCCAGGTGCTCCAAGCATTCCCACCGGGGTGGTTCTGCTGCCTCTTGTTTGTGTGTCTTTGCAGGTGTCTCTGCAGAAACACCAGGCCCTAGCCTTAGCTGACAGAAATTAAAAACCTCTGGTGATTTATCCTGGTAGAAACCGTGGATCTTGTACCCTGCCCTCACAGTCATGACTGTCAGACCTTGTGTTGTGTGGGTGTAAGTTGTAAAGCAGCAGGGACAGCTAGGTCAGCTGTAAAGAAGCTTGTGAATGCTTCCAGCAATTACGAGGGACTCTGTTTCTCTTTGGTAAGGTCAGGATGCCTAAATTTTAGAAGACAAGGAGTACATTTTTGCCTAAATCAGCTCAGACAACCACAGAGCGAGCACAGACCATGTGCCCAAAATTACTGCGAGCCATATCTGCTGTCAGTTCCAGCAGTGAAATCTCTGTGAGGGGAGAATATGGCTGGTCTTGGCAGTGAGAGATCTGTGCCATTTGTAGAAGACACCTGTCCATGTGCCTGGGAACAAATGTCAGGGTGTGGGCTGTGCTGGCCCTGGGAGAGGTGTGGGAGCTGACAGGGCAAATAATTTGTGCTGACAGCATTGATGGAGGCTGTCTCCAAACTAATCTGATATTTGAAGTTCAGCACTCTGCTGTGTGGGCCTTTTTTTGCATCATCAAAGAAAAAAGCCCCCAGGAAATTCCACTTTTGGTGCTTAAGTATAGAGGTAACTGAAAGGTAACAACATAAGGCAGGAGCTTCTGTCCTGCAGAGTTGCTGCACCCTCTGGGGCTGAATCGAGGGAACCCCATTGCAAGGTTCAGGAGAGGGAGCATTGGTGTGGGAATGGGGATAGGAGATGCTGGGGGATGTGGACACACTGAGTTCTTTGACTTCCCCTCTCCCAGGCAAGTGAACCTGACTGGGAAATGTGGCTCTAAAAGCTGGCTCAAGTGTCTGTGGGTGAACAAAACCTGAGCTGAGTGAGCAGTGTCCAGGACAGGCTTATATTTTGGGGTGCTGTCAGTATGCCCAAGGGCAAACCACCCTCCCAGGAAGTCAGCACAGCTGGTTGCCTTGGCTGGTGGCTTTGCTTTCAAGAGGCACCACCATGAGTTCCAGCAGCTGTTGTAGCATGGATGTCTCCATAGTTTCACAGAGCATCCTGCAGAATAACCTGGCCTTTGAGGATCTGCCTCTGGTCCTGTGAACTTCTTTCATGATAGTTTTAATCCTGTTTTAAGTAGTTTTCCATGAATCTGTATTTTATCAGGTTAAACAAGCTTTATAGCACTCCAGCAGTGCTCTGGTCTTCTGCTTTTAAGGCACTCCTGGTGAGGGCACATCTTGTCCTTTTCCCTTGTCCCCATAATTTATGTACAAAGGGTTGTTACCTATGGGCAGTGCACAGAGTTACCCTCCCTTAGGGGTGAGGAATCCATTGTGAAATCTTCAGAAAAGGCTGCTGTGATGATTTCTGCTCTTGTCTCTGTGCAAAGGTACTCAGGCAAGGATGAAACAGCAGAGGAGCCCTGCAGTGTGCAGGGGAATGGGGACAGAGGGAGATTTCCTGTGTCCTGCCAGGCTGGGGGCCAAGCCAGCTCTGCCAGGGACACTTCCCACCACCCTGAGCTGCCTTTCCCATGCTCCTGGGTGCCTTTCCTGTGCTCCCACAGTGGCAGCTGCTGCCTTGGTATAGTAACAGCTCAGGGTGGTTGTTGCTCCTCTTCAGTGCCTTGTGGCATCTGCTGAGCAGATGCAGATGGGTGCTGGCTCAATGGGAGCTGGTGCAGATGGAACAGTGGGAGTGCAAACACAGAGGGTGTAATTAACCAAGGAAATCTGGAAGTAGCATATGCTGATGAAGTTTTTGTAGAACAGTGGGTCCTTTCACTTCCAGAAGCCCCAGGTTTTAAGGCAGTCTCTGGGTACTGCTGAGGGACAGGGACAGGAGGTCAATGATGTAGTCCAGGAGAAAGGGGGTAAGGAGAGGGTAAAGCAAGGTATAACTTGTGCCAGGGAAGGTGGCTGGAGGTGAATGAAGCCTTAGCCCTAGCCCTGCCCTTTACAGGTGAAAGTGGGAAAGATGAGGTGTGTGGTGCTGGGGTTGTGGAGCACACAGGCCCATAAGTGGTGAAGCTGCCTTCCCTGTTGGCTGCAGTGGTGACCTTTCCCTCCTTTCTAAAAGTGTCACTGGCATAACCTGCCCTCTGCCAGGTGATGCTCACTTCAGTAGCCAGTGCCTATGGAGGCTTTTCCCCTATACTTAACCTTTGTTTACACAAAACTTTACAGGTATCTGCCTCTCAGCAGGCAGTTTAATGTTGGGAGTGGGATTCCTTCAGCTGCTCAGTGTGCTAATCAGTGACTGTGTTTCTCTGCAGCGCTTGCATCTCAGTGAAGATGTGGCTGGGGCAACTTTCATGGCAGCAGGAAGCTCTGCTCCTGAGCTCTTCACATCTGTCATAGGTAAGGAGCTGCTTCCCTAAACCTGCCTGTGTCCCTGGCTGTTTTCAGGGCTGAAATGGGATTGCTGTGTGCCTGCAAGGTTTGTTGTAACACTGGGCACACATGGCACTGACTATGGAGAGTCCTTGCCACAGTCAAGGTGAAATGACTCTGGGGGGTACTGTTATCTTGACCCTGCCAGGACCAGTGGGCACTTTACCATAGCTGCCCATTAGCCAGACTTCACCTACAGCATTATCCTCTTCTTTCCTGCCTCATCTGCCAAGCCAACTCCAGGGCCCTGTGGGAAAGGATTTCCCCCAGATTTCCCTCTCTGGTACCCTGGCACACTGTTCATGCCCTCAGTGGCAGGTTCTCTGCCATCACCTCCCCTCTGGTTAGTCTTCCAACACTGCTTTTCCCTGAAAAAGCCAGAGTGGGGAGGAGAAGAGGATTTGAAATGTTTTCTTACAGCAACAGCTTGGTCAGAGCATCACATTTCCAAAGCAGCTCTCTGCTTATGGGAAGCATGATGAAGGGATTCAACCATCCTTAAGTTGCAAAACCCGGAAAACTCTCAGAGAGGGACTGCAGGCAGTGTTACAGAGTGATGTTCTACCTAACCATATCAAGAGGGTGAAGTGTTCCTGCTGTGAAGCTGTTTCCTCTGCAGAGGTCTGATTGCACAAGCAAAGCCTTATCATTTGGGAACTTCACTTGGACCAAGTTGGGATTGTCCTTTGGTTAAGGGTAGTGCAGCACCAAGGTGAAAATAGAACCAGATTCCTTCAGGTGACTTAGAGAAGCCTTGATGATCACCAGGATAATTTTCCTGCTGTGGTGTAACCTGCCAGGTGCCCTGTGTCACTTGGCAGGTGAGGGCTTCTGTGTTTCTGAGAATAGGATGAAGTTGGAGAAAATATGTGAACTAGTGTTGGAACCTTAAAAGCAAGAGGTGAATTTAAGCAGACTGACAGCTAGCAGGAGATGGAGTGTTATTTTTAGGCTGTCTTCCTAAGGAAAGGATTTTGTGCAGCACAGTGATGCATGTGTCTGTCAGTTCATCTCCCTCACCATTAACCTCATTGGCCAATTTTAACCAAATTTGACAGAAGAGCTCTGAAAAAAGCTTGTAGCATAGCCCCATAACTCATCTGAGAGGCTTGTGAGTAGCTGTGGCCAGACAGCTCTGAATCATCTCCAGCTTCTACCGAAGCTTCATCCCTACTGAAGCCAGTTGGGATGGGAGTATGGGAAGTAGCAGAGTACTGCTCAGGGAATATCTTATGGGAGACAGTCTCCTGTGGATTTGTGTCCCACCAGCTGCTGCCATGAGCTTCCAGTGTTTGGGGTGTGTATTGCCATAATGTTGGGTCACAATAGCAGGAAGTTAATAACTTGAATGTGCTTGGTTTCCATCACACAATCCATTCAAGTCCCCTCAGAAAACAACTCTCTGCAGTTTGCCTTTAGAGTCATTTACAGGGTATGAGGTCTGCAATTTTATGTGAAGAAAAGTCAGCTCTTTCCCATTTACACAGCTTCTCTTGAACTTGTTTTTCAGGTGTTTTTATCACAAAAGGAGACGTAGGCGTTGGAACCATCGTGGGCTCGGCTGTATTCAACATCCTCTGTATTATTGGGGTGTGTGGGCTTTTTGCAGGACAGGTAAGAGCATTTAATGATTCCTTACAGTTCTTGCTTCACCCTGTGCCTTGGCTGTACTGCAAAATCAGATACCAGGTTCACCACCTTGCCACAAATTTCTCTGGTTTTGCTGTTTTTAACAGGACCTTGTGCTGTTCCTCCTGCATTTTTGAAATGAAAAACAGCAGCAGCAAAGGTCAGCTCAGGCATTTTGAGCTGCCCAAGGTGTGTGGGTGGGCAGAGGAATAAATGTTGGTTGTTTGCTCCTCGTGTAGTTTGTGACTGCTCTCCAGCTGTCAAACCACTGCTGATGACACAAGCTATTCATCTGAAATTAAAGCAATTAAGCTGTGAGATCTGAGCTGCTGTCTGAATTGCAGACATGATTGACTGTATAATTAAATACCTGAATCTGCATTTACCTTCGCACTTGCCAACATGCCAAGTGTTTTTACAATCTCATAAATGTTCTCTGGTGTGTTACTGTGCAGACTTACTTGTAAAGAGGAGAAGCAGGGTCATGTTACCAGCACAGGGCAATGGAAGAAGAAGTGAGAAGACCTTGATCAGTGTGGGAAAGCATGCAGAGAGATGGGGTTTTCCTTATGATCCAGTTCTGTTTTCCTTATGATTCAGTTCTGTTTTCATTAGCAGGGAAGTTCTGCTGGCTGAAGGTGAACATTTTCAGTGTGAGGAGGCCTCAGGATAGGGTCACAGCAGTACTTTTTAACCACCCACGTGCCATGATTTGCATGCAACATGCAGCTGACAGCTACAGATGCTCGGTGTGTCAGTGGTTCTGCTGTAACTCTTACTGTGAAAATGCAGTTAACTGAGGTAAATTTTTAATGACCAAAGCCTTCCCAGGGCATGAGGCTCTGCTCCCCAGAGTTATTCTCATGTCATCAACAGGACTTCCTTCTCAGGCTGCTTTTTTCATGCAAATGAAGGTGATTAACTGTCTAGCCGTTAATGATGGCAGAGGAGCCAATTTTGATTTTTATTCTCCACAGTATTGATTGCATTCCTCAAGCCTGCTAAAAAATGGCTACAAACCACAGCTTTGGAAAAGGCTGCTAGAGTTTGGGACTTGACAGAGAACTTCAGAATGTCAGAGGCCTCTTACAGGTGGGAGATTGTTATTTCAGAAGGATAAATCACAGCCAAAATGCTCTTGTAAAACATCTTCAGCTGTGGTAGCTTTCAGAAGTTCAAGTCATCCTAAGCATAGTCTGTGAGTTTCTTTCAAGCCAAGTGTTGAGATTTTGACTGTTTTCCCCCATCTTTGTTTTCCTTGGGACTCTGCTGATGATTTGTGTGTGGTTTTGTCAAGTCACATAACCTCTCTTTGCTGCAGTCCAACCCTCAGAGGGTGGGTGAGCACTGGAACGATTGACGTCACTGTGTGGAGCTGTGATTTTAGTGAGCAAATAAGAAATGTCAGTGTCAATAATTGCAATGTTTTAGATAAAACTCTGGATCAGTTAATGCTTTTCATTGTTTCCCAGCCTTTCACCAAAAAGTCATTCCCTCTTAGTGGTGTGATTCATTATTTGCTTTGTGTTAGGAGTAGGAGTTTGGTTTTATTGTCAACAATGTCTCTACAGAGGCGCTAACATAGGTGGTAAATTTGGTTGTTGGTGAGATTTCTGTTCTGCTGAGGACCTGGATCTCAGTAGTGAGTTGCCAGGTGAGCCTGGGGGCTGGTTATTGGTCAAATCTGCTTTCTGTGCTCCAGGATTTTTTTTCTTTGAGCTCAGACCTGTGGATTGAGCAGCTGGAGCCCTCAGATTTTCAGATGTATTGCCCCTAAACTGGAAATCCCAGAGGTGAGACCTGCAGGGGCCTTCTGCTGCATTTCTGTTTTTTATTTTATTTTTGATTGGTGAACAGTTGAATTGTAAAATACTGTCCAGCCCTCTCCAGGATATGTTTTATTTTTTAATTAGGTTGTAGTTTGTATGTGCTGTGTTGGATGTATTCTTCTTCAGCCTAAGAAAAGACTGGGCTTGGTTATGTGCACCATGTTTAGAAAAAGAAACAAATGCACAGCCCCAAAAAGCTGGTATGCATTTGCTTGAGACCCAGCCCTAATTGTTTATTCTTCCAAACCTTTACTGGCTGTATGCACACACTTTTCAGGATAAATCAGAATAAGCATCCCACTGCTGGAACAGGAGAAGGGAAGCGTGCCCACGCCTCTGTGTGACACTGCACACCTAAAAAAGGCATTGAAGGAGCATTGTGAAGGTTGAAAGTCAAACCCTGCAAAGTTAGAAAATAGCAGTGTGAGGGTTCCCTGTGCGCCCTTAATTTGCCCCCCCAGTGTGTGTGCATTATTATCCAGGCTTTAATTATGGAGTCTCTTGCTGGGATCTCCACGGGCTCCCTGCCTCCCTCTGCACACAGAATGGACTTTGCTCACTTAATGAGCAGATATTCAGGATTTTGTTTTCTCTTATTGTTCACTCTGTGCCCTTCTGCCTTATTTACCAGGCTCTATTCAAGCCCTGTTCCAGAGGCAGAATTATTAATTTCCTCTTGAACTTCTGCCGATCTCGGCGCTATTGTATCTGAGCAGTTGATGAGCAGTTAATTAATCTTCCCCAAACCTCTGTGAGATGAAGGGATGCTTTAAAGATGGGGAAACAAAGCACAGAAAGATTAAATAAAAAATAATAACTTGTCTTTTTAGGGGCCAATTAGAGCTGGCACAGGCCTGCTCTCTCCCGTGGTGCATAGGATTCTGTGGCATGCTCGTGGCTCCTGGTGCTGCTCCTGCTGCTCCACGGGGCTTTCCTTGCTGGAAAGCCTTGGTTTGAGTGGCCATGTCAGTCTGCACACAGCCCAGCTCTCCTTGGGAACATTCAGCTCCTTGAGCCATATGAGCCCCTTGTCTTTTCACTCCCACCTCCTTCCACAGGGCACCACACGGAATGCCTCTGTCCTGAGCTCTGCCCTCATCCCCAGGGCTGTTCTTGTCTGGAACTAAGCAATGACTTAATTACATCTCCCAACATTTAGTGGTTGCTCTTGCCAATGTGATGGTGATGGT
The DNA here is from genome assembly GCA_020466415.1 of Ammodramus savannarum pratensis. Classification (NCBI taxonomy): domain Eukaryota; kingdom Metazoa; phylum Chordata; class Aves; order Passeriformes; family Passerellidae; genus Ammodramus; species Ammodramus savannarum. The sequence goes on from JAHXMQ010012337.1 coordinate 27,688,232, forward strand.
GTTCCTTCTCCTCACTCCCCCTGCAGCTCTTGAGGCCTGAGAGAAAAACTTCCACCACATTCCTCCCTTGGGTCATGCATCCACCCGTAGCAGCTTTCTCCCAGTGGTTTTGGTCCCTTCTGCTCTCCCCACTCCTCTGCTCTATGTCTCCTTCTCCTGGCTAACATTAGCCATGCCAGGCAGGCACCTCTAGAGATGCAGGAGTCTGCTCTGCAGCCAGGGAAATCGTATTTTCCACTGTTTTCCTCTCCTGAGATTTTGGATTGGAGGAATTAAAAAAGTGACAATGGATGCAGGCTGCCCATGTGTTTGATGGCCAGACAAGAGCCATTGCCTAAAGGCTGGGTTTTCTAAACTAGCATCCATAGTCTGAAAATCAGAGCTTTCAAATACAGCTTAATCTAGGCCTCTCTAGAAGCAGAACTTCATGTCTGGTGTGTGTTGAGATGTTTGATCAAGGCATGTTTGGAGAGAGTGCTCAAGTTTTCCCCGTGGATTGTGAATGCTGCCCATGTGCCTATGGCAGTGAGCCTTAGAAGCTCCTCCTGCTTTCTTCTTGCAGCCTGTTGAAATATTCTGCAGAGCACTAACACCCAGAGGAGGATTTCTCTTATTTCATCCAGGCAGTAGATGCAACTTCTAAGCGGTAGATGGTTTCAGTGTATGGAAATAAGTCAGGAGCTGTTCTCATTCCCCACTTGTGCAGTGCAGGCTGGATGTGTCTGCAGCTGTTTCCTCCTATGTCCCTACACCTTGGACACCAGCACTTCTCCTTGCAGGTAGGCAACTGCTAAGGCACATAATCCAGCTGTTGTTTTTCAGCTGCTATGTCTGCTTTGCTTCCTTCTGGCAAAGGGGGAACAAGGAGGTCAGGGAACATGGAGGGACAGTGAAATGGCAGCAGATGCAGCCCTTCAGTCAGTAGTCCAGCAGCATTCACGGGGACACAGGCTGGATAGCAGCGAGGAGGCTGCTGTCTGCCTTGTGATGGATTGCATCGGGCTTTTTCCATGCTTGCAAGCCAGCTGTGTATGGGGAGCTTGACCTTAGCCTGGGGTCCCCTCCAGGCCTTGATTGAGCTGTCCTGTCTTCTCTCACGCTCGTGTTTGTGCTTCCCAAGCCCTCCCCTCCTTCCCCTGCCCTCTCGCCGTCCTTGGCGGCAAGGACGCGGCATTCTCGGAAGCCGTCCTTGCTTCATTCAGCTCTCATTCAGGCCAGCACAAGCAGAGCTTGTTCCCTTTTGGACATTCCCCCATCCAGATTTGTCTTGTTTTCACAGCTCTGCTGCTCTCTCCTCGCCATGCTTCGTCCCAGCACTGACCCACAGCGTTTTGCAGTGCTGCAGAGGAGGCTGAGAAGTGCTTGTGTGAGAGCAGCATAACCATGAGTTGCGGGTCGCTCCAGCATTACCATGTCATTTTGAATGTGCATGGCTTGATTTGTTAATTAGTGTTTAATTGCTCTGATTTTCAGTTGAGTCAAAGTTTCTCTATTTCACCTTTCCCCAGAAATAGACAGGCATCTCTGGGTGGGGCACGGGACCAGGAATGCTGGCTTGTTCCACAGATCCTCTTCCAGTTATTGGTTCTGTCATGGGGCATCATTCCTCAACATACTGGAGCAGAAAAGGATGACTGTGACTGTCTGACCTGCCTGCTTCTTTACCAGTGGGATTCTTTTACTTCAAGAATTGAACTAATTTCAGCAGGCTCTCCTTTGTCCAGGTCACAGAACCCCTGTGCCAGCCGAGGTGCCTCTGGGAATTACCAGCTGCCATGGGTTATGTCAGTGGAAAATACGCCTGTGTTGACCAGGACACTAAACAGAGTTTAATAACCTGGTAGAATGTTTTTTAATGAAGCAACTGGGACTTCTGTAATCTGTTTTACCTCACTTCTGCCATTCAGCCAGCTTGCATGCCTCTTAATCTTTTAAGCTTTAATTTCACTCACAACTCAGACTGCAGCCATTACAGACTTTGGGCTTTGATTGCATTCATGAGCTTTTTTATTTTCTTCTCCTGGACTGTGGAGAAGTTTTAAAAGGTGAGAGTTGGAATCCTGTTGCTTTTTCTTCATTGGTTTGTGAACATTGGTGGAAAACAAGTAAAACTCTGGGGAAGTAGTTTAAGGATAACTTAATGCCAGCTGTTGGGACTGTTCACTGCTCTCAGAGCCCATGACACATTGGGGTTTGGTGCTGACACTGTTTTCAAGTGACCATGAGCCTGGTCTTCCACTGCCAGGCTGTGTTGCAGACATGGGACACACTAACAGGTCAGACTGAAGTAGTCCAGAAGCCAAGGCTGTGGTCCCTGGTATCTAAAGCTGCTGGCATGGCACACACAGTGGTGTGTGAAAGCCCAGAGAAAGCAGGGGGGATGAGGGCAGGATGCTGTGGAACATCAGGCAGTCTGTAAGGTGCTGAGAGTGCAGCCAGGATAGAAAGGTGGGGATGGAGTTTCAGGATAGACAGGTACCATTAATTCAGAGGTGCTGCCCAAGGCAATCAGAAAAGTGGCAAATGGATTCCTATCAGCATCAAACCAAGGCTACTTCCTCACTGTCAAAAAAACCATCATCATTTTTGGTTTTCTCTGTCAAAATCGACACACAGATCAATACCATGGATGTACCATTTGTAGGATATTTCCTCAAATCATTTATAGTGTAAATAAGGGAGATAATAAATTCTGTTTTTCACTTCTGGCAAGAACTGGTCAGTCTGAAGAGACTGGGAGATGTTTACTCTGTGCACGCCTTCCTGTCTACAGCCATCCTTGAATTCTGCTGTGGATCTTGTGGTCCAGCAGAGGCCTTGGGGTCCTGCTGCCTCAGCACTGTGGGAATCTGAACTAAAGAGACATGCTGGTCCAAATAACTCATGGATGATTATAACCACCAGTTGAGCAGGGAAATATTTCTGGCTTTGTCCTGAGGTTTGGAGAGTGTCCACTGTTTCCATTCTGAGAATGTCGCATAGACAGATTGCTGCAGCAGTGATGAAAATATCAAGAGAGACCTAAAAAAGCAAATATTCTTGGGGAAGTAATGAGAATAGATGGAGTTGGTGCACAGTGTGCAGACTGGGAGCCAGAGTGACAACTGAGCTCTGCAGAGAATGGCAAAGCAGAGGTGAAATTAGGGGCTGGTAATTGGAAGGAGGCTTTCCTCACAGCAGGTCCCTTAGATCATGGCTGCTTTATCTGCCTGAGAGAGATGGATTAGGCCTGGATTTTTCTTTGGCCCGACCTGTGCTCATATTTGGTGCTTTGCTGAAGCTGGGAGCTGTGGTTGCTATTGGTCAAAGCCTCAAGCAAGCCCAAATGCTGCATCATGAGACCCTGGGACCAAAATTATGGTCTGGAGACTGAGCTGGATACTTGCTATGTCCTGGGATATTCAGACATGACCATGGGGTATAGAGTGAGTGTCACTTAGTGCAGGACATCCTGCTGTGCAGTCTGTCCCAGCACAGGGCCCTCTGGCTGATGCTGGCTGCCTGCTGGAAAGCCTGCCTGGCTTTCCTGGGGCTCTGCATAGGAAAGAATGGCTTTCCATGCAGGACTCTGTCCAAAAGGTCTGCTGTGGCAGAGTGGTTCAGTGTGCCAGGAGGGGATGTGGGATCAGGACTCCTGCTGTGCTGGGAGATGGCACCTCTTGGATCCTGTTGGACCTGCTTGCCTGATTTATGGATGTGCCATCAGGAACCCACCACCCTCCAAACCATAGCAAGTCCCAGGAAAGGTGCAGAGGCTCCACAATGGCTTCTTGCTAACAGCCACAGGTGGACCTACAGCCTCATTTAATGTAAAGATGAGTACAAGTAAGGCCCTGTCATATTCTCCCATTAATCTGTGATGCTTCACTGATACCTTGACCAGTGAGAATGAGCAGGCAGATGGCGAGGTCCTTGTAATTACCTGAGCTGAGCAAAATAATCAGCTGCAAAGTTTAAAGGCAGAGCTCGTACCCTGACACCTGACATAGAGCCCTTTTTACTTTTGTATAATTCTGAATGCATAAGACATGGATTAACTGCAAACTATGGCCAGCCTGATTCCTTGAAAATCTGTCCCAGACCTCCACCTGAGCTCACTGCTTCCTGTAACAGTGGCAGCAGTTGGTCATTTCTCCTGCTTTGGTATGAGATCCTGCTGTTTTACCACAGGGCTGATTTGAAATCGCATTGAGGGTTTGCAGAACAGTGATGTGAGCAGCACAGCCCTTTCTGGAGGAGACTCCAACAGCTTCAGAAGGCTCCTCCTCAGCTCCGTGGGCAGCTCCTGCAAGCCAGGAGCAGCATGTGAGGAGGTTCCACGGTACAGCTGGCTGCAGCTCACCCGGGGGGCTGACACAGCACTTGGGGGCTTGTGAGGGATCGCAGCGAGCAGCAGCTCTTCAGGCAGCACAGAAAGCCAGATCCCTGCATCTGCTAGGCTGGTCTGGTGTAAGAGCTTCCCTAATCACCTTGTGCAGTCCACATCAAAGAGGGGCAGCATGAGGAATGACCCAGATTTTCTGCTCCTGGATGCCTTTTGATGGTGGTGGATTCACTGCTGGCACATCCCTGCTGACCTCCATAGACTCTCATGGCTAATCGCTTGCAGGGATTGTCTTTAATCTTTTGACACCCTAGTCCAAGCATTCCTGCCTCTCCACATCAGCAAATTAGGTTATTAGCTCTTAATACCTCAAAATCTAGACCTTCTGTGCCAGAGGGTAACAGAGAAACAAGATTAGGGAGATTGCTTCCAAAGCCTGGCATTTCCAGCAGGGCTAGTAGCTGATCAGTGCTTGAGAATGTCAAGCAAAGAACCGGCCATGAGATGAGGAAAACCCTCAAAACAATTCAGAGTGAAGAAGATCCCTGAAGAACATGGATGGGATTGCATGCTTTCCCTGGAAGTTTAGCAGCCAGAACACTCAGGAGTGCACATGCCTCTGGACATCCTTGCCAGGGAGGGAGCAGCAGCCCCCTTCTGGCACATGTTGCTGCTGTGGGCAGAGCAGGCTGGAAAACAGCCACCAACAGGGTGGCCTCTGGTGATGGAAATCTCCTGGATGGAGATAAAACATCCTTGCTCCTAAGAGCAGAGAAACAATTTGGATGAGCAGAAGAGAGGAGGGTCAGTTTTACAGAGGATAAAAGGTGGAGTCCGTGGGGCATATTGCCACTGAGGTCCTGGTTGCCCTGAGCCAACTTCTGTGCTACAGGAAGCAGAAGCAGTGTGTGATTTTAGGGAGATTTTCCCTCTGGTGGCTCTAGATTTTCCCTCTACACATGTGCTAAGTGGAGGAGGTGGTGTGTGCTGCACATGGCCATGGCTTTGGGAGTTACAAACCTCAAAAATCAAGCTAGAACTGAGAAAATCTTGATTTTTCTGCTCTCCGGCCGATCAAAAAGGGAAGTAAGCATTCTGAGTAGTGAATTTTATATGTGGGATTTTGCAGGGTGAAAGTTTACCTGTGAGAGACCAGGTAGCTATCATGGGTAAGTTTACCCTTAGGAGTGATGCTGTGGCATGCAGGGGAGCAGGCTCAGTGTGTCTTGTGTGGGACCATCAGGGGATGCTCTCGTTCAAGCCTTGGCTTCAGAGCTCTTCTTTTCAGCTCAGCTGAGCTGGGTTCAGTCCCCACTAAGTGGTCAAGGGACAGCTAAGAGGCATTTGTCTGGAGTTTGGATTTCAGGTACTCACTTCAAAAGGAGGAAACGTCACTGCACTGACATCAGTGGCTCTACAGATGCCTCCTTATGCTCAGCTCCCACAGGACCACCTCACTGCTGGGTTACAATATGACAGTATTGCTGATTTAAAACTCAAATTTGATCATGTTTTTCCCCAAGCTGATTGCTTTCCTCATTTCTTTTCTGCCTTGCTGATCTGCAATTTCAGTAGTTTCCAGCATGTTAAGGTTTATGTGGAGTCCTCGGTACATGGTTGCCTTATGTGCATGGCTTCCCTGTGTCACATGGATCAAATGGTTGAGAAACTTCAGCCAGGTGACTTGGGCCCCAAAGATGTCTGAGATTTAGCTGCCCCACAGTTATTGCATCAGGGAGACCCACTCTGATGTCTGTGAGATGAGAGCAGCCTTACAGGTGCCAGGCATGATCACATTCCCCTACAATCCAATCTGGAATCAGCACAAGGGTCCTTGTGATTCCCACAGGATCTTGGTCTATCAGTTCTGTGCTGTAGGTCCGTGCTTGAAAGCTGTATTTAGGGTCTTATTGTGCTCATTCAGGTGCCTGAGGAAAATTCCTTGGCAAAATATTATCCTTCAGGATCATTGTGGAATACCAAAGAACAGGAGGAAGACTACTTTGACTCCTCGTAGCCAGGCACCTTGCTTTCACAGGTGTGTTGTGCTGCCTGGTGACACCGTTAAGGCCAGGGACACAGGTTATGAGACAGAGTCTTTTCCTGTGGGGGCTGTCCTTGGCTTCAGAAAAGTGATTTCTGTGTGCAGATCTGAAGTTACAGCTGTAAAATCCCCACCAGCATGCATCCATGCTGAGGCAAGTGCAGAGGACAGCAGCATCCCGAAAGCTGAGTGGAATAATGTCCAATCGTTCTAACAAAATTTGCTCAATCAGAATGGAAGGGCACGCCGATGTAAAATGTGAGATTTAATTAAGAATCTCTGAATAGAATTATGAACCCAGCTCCATGTTCCTACATTTGGAAATTTTCATCAGAAAGCATCTCCATTTATCTATGTCTGTGTGCCTTGAAGTGTATTATCAACTGGTAGAAATCTGATTTGACCCCAGGGCTTTAAAAGCCTGCATTTTTTGCTTCATGTAGGAGTTTCTAACATGTAAGTGGTTGCATAAAGAGACTTTACACTGGGCATAAATTACATCAATTTTTTAGAAAACCATGCAACTAAAAGACTGTAGAGATTTTTCGGGTATAATGGTCAGAATCTTTTTACAGCATTTGTTTCATTAGCAGTTTTGGAAAATTCCAATATTGGAGAAATTTGGGAAACTATTTTTGCTGACACTGAAATAGAACTGAAAATGATGTTACTGTTCATGTGACTGAATTCATGCACAAGTATGACTGGAGGGTACAGTCAGAAAATTAATGTATATGTTCAGATCCAAATCAGTGAAAATGAACCATCTCCCATCTTCCTCCTTCAGCTATGCACCTTTGAAGGATGTGATCTGGAGTGTTTGAAATGCACTCCAGAACTGGGAAATACAGATTTGAGGAGAAGCTTCTACTGAGGGGACTTCCTAGAGCTTCCAAAAAATAGAATAATATTGAAGATGTTACCTCCACATGGCTGCTTTTAATCTGTCCTTTTGAATACTATTAATGAAATTAAAGATTAACTCACTATTCAGTGGTATTTTCTTCTAAGATCTGAGGTGCAGGCTCGTGCAGCCTGCAATGAGAATTCTTCCTCATTTCTGTGGCTTTGGAAGGTGACAAGTGACATGAACTGCACAGTGACTCCTTTTTATTCTCCACTGCATCCAAATTCCTGGGTTTTGTTCGTAACACTTTGCTGGAGTGTTGCCTTGAGTGTTTGTCCCAAAACCTGTGTAGGTGCACACAGAGCTGTAGTGATGCTCATCAGTGTGGTCGTGCTGGTAAAGCCTGAGCTTTACAGGCAGCAACCCTCACAGACTGGTGACACACAGCCTGACGTGGGGGACAGCTGAGTTGAGCTGAACCTGTGGTTCTTGCAACGTGGCAGCTCCTGTCTCCCTTGCAGCTGTCCCCCCAGCAGCCACACAAAGTGTTCCCTGTCTTAGGCCTCTTTCTTGAGTTCTCAACACGTGTGGGGACATCTCCCCACACAGGTGGCACTGGGCACACCCTGCTGGTGTGGCAGTCGTGCTGCAGAGCCTGGCTGACACCCTGTCTTTGCCTCTTTCCCCAGGTTGTTGCGCTGTCATCATGGAGTCTTTTGAGAGATTCGATCTACTACACCCTGTCTGTTGTTGCACTCATCGTGGTAAGTTGGTGAAGGTTTTGGGAGCCCATGTCTGGTGTTTGTGAAGGTTTTCCATCTGTGGGAGCCCATGTTTGCTGCCACCTCTAAAGGTGGCATAACAGTCATGTAGCTGAGATCCCAGCTCGAGCACTCATGGGGATTCCTGCTTGTGGAAAGCTGCTCGTGGTCTCCCTGGTTCTGCTGGGAAGCTTGGCCTGAGAGCAGGAGGTGGAGGAGTGTCATGGTGACCCTGTGCAGACATGGGGACAGAGCTAAACCCATGTTATGAGCCCCCAGGCAGGCCTGCAGTGGTGATTCAGTGCTCTCCTGGCCCTCATGACTTCCTGAAATGCATGTCACTAACCTGTAAGGAGGCAGCACTTGTGCCCAGAGGAGAGAGATCCTGAGCAGCTACTTGAAAACCTTCAGGTTAGTTTTCCCACACATAAAAGGGAAATGCAGTGCATGCTGACAGCAAGTCCTCAAACAAAATCTACACTTTCAACAGTTCTTAGTGCCTATCCCGATTTTCATCAAGCTCAGAAAATGCTCCAAATCTCTTCAGAATTGGGCTATTCTTTGAAAAAAATTTGGCGCAGGAGTTAAATAAAGACATTGCTATCATTTTAGCATTACCTTGCAACCAGTACCAAGCAGTGCCAGGAAATGTAAAAATTGAATTTTCAGTTGCACATCTTTTTCCCCCCCACCCTAGCCTAGTACCCTAGATTCCCTAAGAGAGGAAGAGTGATTTTGGGAGGTTAACTTCCATATGTCAGCAAGAAGGGGACTTTAGAATCAGAAGAGGGTTGCTTGCAGTCTGGGTTACTTTGGTTGGTGTGTTTCAGCAGTGGGTTTTGGTTTGTTGCCTGCTTAACAGGCCTGTGTTTCCAGATGTACTCTGTAGCTGCGAAGGCCTCTATTTGCCTTATCCCAAACAGGGGATCTTTCTCAACCTGTTTGTACTTTTATTCCCTGTACTTCAAGGCCAGCCATTTTGTATCTGGTGAATTATAATTTTCTACATAATTACTAGCAATGAGCTGCAAAACAAAAAGGGGTTTTTTTTGTTTTGTTTTGACAGCTTGACAGTAACCTCTTAGAAGACACTTCAGTGCTTTGCATGCAGGGATAATTTTTCCATATGAGGGCATTGAAACTTCTCTGCAGCTGGAATAGAGTCATCAATCTTAAAGAATTATATTGTTCATAGGAGTTTGTTCTCATGGTGTTTTAAACAACAGCCTGTGGTGCTGTGTTAAAAGTTGCATTCCACTGGTATCTTTACCAATCATAAATACACCTGAGGGGAAATAAATATATTCCTTCCAATGCTGAGATACAGCAACTTTAAAAAGCTTGATACTGTGCTGGGAAAATCAATATGACTTTGTCTCTATTTGCACTAGAAAAGGAAGTATTTCTTACAATGCTCTCGTAAGAAATAGAGCAGTATGGTTTCACCTGTTTGCTGCTCCAGGCCATTTGATGAGTGAACTCTGAACCACAGAGGTTAGAAGTGGATATAAACCACATTTACTGTACTTAATTCATCTTGATTCAGCCCTATGATTTTTTTTTAACTTTATAATAGTATTACTTGTCTTCTAGTAGAGTTTGGCAAAACTTACTCCTTATCCTCTTGAAAGGAAAAAGATGCATGTGTATCTTAACTTGAAGGGACATGGTCAGAGTCATTAGAGGCAAAATTGAGATGGGTGTTATTTTTAGTCACAGAAGTCGGTGCACAGGCTTTCACCTCCCATCACACCAAAACATTGTAATCTAAAACAGGCCCTGTCAGATTAGATCACAGTGACTGGGAACTGTAATTTACAATGCTTTGTGGTCATGTTTTCTCCCAGTAACCAGTGTAACTCTTGCCTTGTGCCGGCTGTCACACAGGAGTTGCTATTTGCGGCTGTATGGCCAAGGGGAAGTGTTCACTGTGCTTTCATTCCTTTTTCCTCCTGTTTCCCTGGGGCACAGCTGTGGATCTGTAATCCCTGGTGTGGTCACACATTTCCCTGCTGGTGCTTTGGAAGGGCTGAATGGACCACAGCCTGTAATGGGGCCATGAGGGCTGCATGTGATTCCAGCTTCAGCCTCCTATGGAGGCACCGGCACTGCGGTGTGACCGTGTTCACAGGGGTCCGAGGATGAGGGAAGAGA